>JAMXBB010000006.1:105005286-105474324 GCA_024138015.1 Lumnitzera littorea | reverse complement strand
TTCAGATTTTTAGCCCTAACATTCTTTAACAATATCTATTTATCAATATTATATATATATATATATATTGTAATTTTTCAAAGTAAATGGTGCGAATTCTAATATGAGGTGAAATATGATATTACATAATGTTAAATAATGCTAAGCGATGAGTTTTGTGGTGATTGGAGCATCAGATTTGGATAATTAGACTTGGGGAGTATGTATGTATGTGTATATATATATAGTATGTGAAATATTCAAATGAAGGAGTCAAGTGGGGTTGAATCAAATTGAAGAGGAATTAGGTTGTATGATTAGTTTTAAATCTAACTATGAATTGAACTTGGTTGTGTTAAAGCCAAAATATATAGTGCTCTCGAATTAAAACCTTATTCAGAAGTAAAACCAGAATCAGGGCTAGAAATAATGCACTAGGGAGCTGATCGAAACTTAAGTCAAAGACTACATTCACCTGAATTGAAGTTCGTAAACCCTGTGGAAAAGGTTAGGAAGTGTTTTTGAGGTTTATGAATAAGAGTGTAATTAGAACTTAATTAAGAAGATAAATCAGAGACAAAATTAGAAGCTGAATTAGAATCCAGCTCAAAATGAGGCTACCCATAAGAGACTTAAAACTAGAATACTTAGGTATAGTAAGACTCTAAACTAAAGATAATAATCCAAATTATAGAATAAATCTATTTATAGTAGTTATATGAATACTAAAATAACATTGATATTATAAGAATTATTAATAATGGCTTGTTGCGAGTTGTACCTTAAGTAACCAAGCAAGAAGTTTAGATAGGTTTAGGATTAATACGTAATTGTATTTTTAAGTACATGTAATGTCCTAGAATCGAGGACATCACAGACTACCACATATTCCTAGTCTTTAATGACATGCCAGGTGTAACATCCAACTAAAAACTCCAAGTAATACTATAGAAGTTTCCAAACAATTTTATACAATTAAATCTTTAAATAATGCTAAAATAACTTATAGTTAAGAAATATTATCGACCAATCAAACAATGCTACCATATAAAACTAAATAATCTTATTATTTACTTTTTAGGAATATTCTTCAATACCATACGCCATCCTCACTCTTCTCGTTCCCAAGGTAGTAACAATTAGCTTTATAAGTTATTGAAATCAAGTAGTACAACTTTAGATCTTGCATCCGAAAATATAATAAAATGAGCCAAAACCCAGTATGTAACACATAACCATATGCACGTGATCAAACAATACATATTCACATATGTAGGAATGCAAAACAAGTAAATCACACAATTCATTTAATTATCTTTACATTTAAGTTGGTTACATAAGCAGACATTAGCAGTCCTTCATGACCCAATCGCATCATAATTCATATCACAACCTAACGTTTGAACGTGCCTCTTCAGGCCCTTTTACAACTTAACGTTGGGCATGTCTCTTCGAGCCCCTTTACAACATCGTAGATCTATCCTAAATCATTTCCAAGCAAGACTCTACTAAAGAAGGGATCTACTGCTAAAGAAGGGATCTACCACTTCAGGCCCTTAGGACAAGCTAAACACAAGTAACAAAAGATATATAAGCCAGATATACATTTAAATCATTTTAATTTTTACTATTCTAATATTCGCATACAACAAGCACATGTTACATGTTATGCCCTGAAATCGCAGAGTCGCAACAATCTCGCCGTGTAAACCAACCTATAACAATAATTGGCCTCATAGTACTTATCATAGATACAATCTACACAAGGCGTCAACGATTTTTCGCTTTAAAGTAAACAGTTCAATTAAGAATTTAGCTAAAATTTACAATAACGATTAAACTCTTAAGTCGATATATATAATTACATATACATTATTGTAGAATTTCCAAGAGATTCTACATCATAACATAAAAGCCAGCTAATTTACATATCATATATCAGTTATTTATCCTAAAGATACTAGTAAGACCTTAAATAAAACTTGATTATTGACCGATTGATTCTCACTCCCTAGAGCTTCAAAAAAGAAATAACTTCTAAATAATTGTTGTAAGCCCTAAAGCCAAGCCAAGTAACCATAGGTTTGAGCTTAAAACCCAAGGTTTAGGGCGATCGGCTAAAAGATTCGATCAAACCCAAATTATAAACTATTTAACAAAATACCAATAAAAATGACCCTGTAAACTTAAATTTAAGAAAATAAGTAGTAAAATAGGAGATTATAAAATTTTCAAATTTTAAGCATAATAACTACTAATTACCGAAAAGGCAAAAAGTGTAATATAATAACTAATAAATTAGTAGAGATAGATTATATGTATACTAAAAATTTTAGAATGACCAAAATAATATTTAGGAATGTTTACGTGTACCCTACATGTATTTACGTGTAGATAAAAATACGCGTAATTACTAAAATTGGCCGAAAACTAAGTAAATAATTAAAGAAAAATACAAAATAATTATAAAAAAATCAGAAAAAAATCAAAAGAGGATAACTGCAACAAGATCAGGTCGTGGACTGAAAAGAAAAAAAATAACCAATAAGAATTTGACAAACAAAAAGCCAAAAATCAAGGAAATTGGGCAAAATCCCATCAAATTAATGCACATTAATTACTACATTTGTCTATAAATAAGGAAAAAATTCTCAGAAGTCATTTGGCTAGTTTGTGATCTGAGAAAAATCGAAACATAAGAAAAATCGAGAGAAATTCCAGAAAAAAAAAAAAAAACTGTGCAGATTAGCAAGGTGAACTAAAACCACCACCCACCACCACCCGGGACCAAACCACCACCACCACCCTACACTAGAACCAGCGTCTGGACCAGCCGACAGCCTTGGACCGGGTTTGGACGGTCAAAAAGCTTCGAACCGGTTAGTCATTTATTCACCCTGATTTTTGTATAATTTTGTAAAATTAGTTATTTTGCCCAGAAAATTATGAAACTTGTTATTCTGAGGTTTTATTGTATGTAGATTTAGGGAAAAATATTGATTTAGTTTAATTATGTCTGGAAATATAGGGTCCCTAACAAATTGTTCAAAACCGAGCATGATTAAATCGGAAATTAAATAAGCTTAGGGATGTAGTTTGGGGCTCAAAATTTTTCTGTAGGATTCTCATATGGTGTAGAACAGTGCTATGAAGCCATTTTTTTTAAATTAATTTTCGAAAATTTTAAGTTAATTTTTAGCCCTAAAATGATGGTAAAATTGGGTGAATTAGGATTAATTAGGTGATTAGGATGTTAATTACTGATTTGGATCTTAATTAGATGTTTAAGGAAGTTAATCTCTGCAGTGGAACCCTAATCCTAGCCTTTAGGTACTAAGTATGGTTAATTAGGGAAATTAGGTAAAGAATATAAGAAATTAGGAATATGTGAAAATGTAAATCAATAAATCTAAAAAAATAAGGTTATTTAGATAATATTATAATTGAAATCAGAAAAATAATAAATCTGAAATAATATTTAATTTTAAGTAAATATCTCAAAATGTAAAATTTTTATACATCGGGAATAAATCCGATACCACAATTAGGGTTAGCGTGTACCGAATAGTTTAGATTACCAAAATTACGACCCAATAGGATATTTGAATACCCGAGCATAATGTGATTAATGTCACATTGGGATTCGAGCTTAATTACGACTTAGGAATTAAAACTAGAATCTAGTTTAGGAATTGAATCCCGAAATAGAATACAACGAACTATTAATATATTATAGGTATACAGGAGGAAAATAAGTTACATTATGAATTAGAATAAGAATCCATAAAATATAAGTACTAAAAGGACCTATTTGCATTATAGGACACCCAGAAAACAAATCAGCTCGCGACTAAAGGATCGAGCGATCGAGCAAATTCAAGTAAGTTGGGTTATTGCTTATTGTAATAGAGTACTAGTTTTGTAATACTCGGAGACTTAGGCTTGTATATGATTGTGATTGTAAATAGTTTGCGCATGTGCTTGATATATCTGAATTCGTGCTGGAATTTGTACTGTGAATGATTTTGTGACTGATTGAATTGGTATGAACTTATTGAACACCCTAATCGGAATTTAATCTTAGTCGACCTTAATAACCGAAAATGTCATGCATTGCAACCCGTTAGGGGATCATAGGACTCTCCAACCAAATACCGACCCCTTCGAAAGGGATAGCGCAGGATTGCAAAATGGTCCCTTCTTCATCCTCAGTCGAACTAAGTGACGGGAGAGGAGGTCGCGGCGGGGGTGAAGTCAATGGTTCAAAGGTAGTCGCGGGAGGAGCGAGGTCTCCATTGCACAAGCCTGGGTTTGGTTGTGAGCTGCTGCATAACATGGAACTCCTCAACCCGGATTGGAGCGAGTGAAATTTCTCTGATTTCACAACGGACCGGACTACGTTGTGCGATGACACTTGATTGTTGCATTGCATGAAAATAATTGTTTGTTAACCTTGTTTGTGCTTGTATGCATTCATGAGTCTCCAATTCAACTTACTGAGCTATAGTTGCTCATACCCTTATAGATCCTTTTGCAGGTTCTGATTTGTAATCTCTTCAAGTACTATGCCGCCCTACAATTATCCAGAGGTTAGTCCTTTTGAAGCCAGGGGTGTGGGGATCAAGTTATTTAGCAAATGTGTAACTAGACTGACCTTATAGTTAAAGGTTGAAGACTGTTAGTTATTCTGTAAATTAGTAAACTGTAGTTATTATGTAAAACTTCCTGGGAAGCTCTGTGGACATATTTATAATTATCTATGTTTTATAGAACTTTGTGATAATTATCATAATTGTTGTATAATCATTAATCGAACTATTTACTTCAAAGCGAGGAGTCGTCGACGCCTTGTGTAGATTATCTCTATGGTAGGCACTTTGAGGCCAGTTACTATCATAGAATGGTTTACACGGCGGGACTGTTGCGACTTTGCGACTTCGGGGCATAACAATTGTAATGCAGCATAATAGTCAAAATAATCAGAAGTTAAAACTTGTAAAAGAATCTTTGTAGGTATGAACGATTACAGCTTAGTAAATTGAATTGGAGACTCATGAATATATACAAGCACAATCAGGGTTATCAAGCAACTATGTTCATGGAATGCAACAAACAAATATCATCATACAACATAGTCTGGTTTGTTGTGAAATCAAAGTAATTTTACTCGCTTTAATCTGGGTTGAGGAGTTTCGATCAATACAACAACTTACAACCAAACCTAAGTTTGTGCAATGGAGACACCACTCCCCCTAAGACTATCCTTCAAACCAATACCCTCATCTTTACTACGACCTCCTTTCCTATCACTTAGTTCAGTTAAGGATAAGGAAAAGACCATTTTACTATCCAACGTTACCCTTTTTGAAGATATCGGTGTTTGGTTGAAGAATCTTAATGATCTCTTAATGGGTTACAATGTATAACAAATTAAGATATTTAGGTCAATTAAGATTATGCTCAATTTAGGGTATTCAGACAATTCCATACCATTCCAATCATAATAATCATCTACGACAACACAGATTTCAGCACAAAATCAAATACGTAAGCACATGTATAAAATTACTTACAATCACAATTATACACAATCCTAAGTCTCCAATTACTCTATAATAGTACTCTAAATACGGCTTGTTCAATTAATTGTAAGTTAACTCACTTCCGTATATCCTATAATATAAATATACTTTTTAGTATTTATACCTTAATGATACATATTCTAGGTTTTAATTTAACTCAATTCTCTTTATATACCTATTATTTACTAAAGGTGCATTCTATGTTAGTTTAGGGTTCGGTTTTTGAATCTGATTCCGGTTTAGGCTTTAAATCGGTCCCAATTACGAGTAAATCCTAAAATACATTTTGATCCCTGATGTGACATTAATTACATCAAGCTTGAGTATCCTAATATCATGCTAGGTCTTAATTCAGTATTCTAATCTACTCAGTACTCTTTAATCTTGATTAGTGTGCCGGGTTTACTCTTGATGTGAGAAAATTTTATATTTTTTGTATAATTATCTAAGATTAAAGTTTTATACCAAATTTAATACATATTAATATTATCATTATATTTCCCAATTTAACCCAATATTTTATAATTGTCATAATTCCAATTATACTTATTATTAATTAATCCATATTTATTACATAATTCCAATGTTAATTGCATTTAATATTCTAAGTGCTATGATTTTGGTACCACATTAGAAATTAACATCCTTAAACATCTAATTACCCTCTAAACTAGTAATTAGTCAATTAATTACTTAATTAGTCCAAAATTACTCATTTTTTCACACCATTTTAGGGCAAAAAAATTAATTAAAATTTTTAGAAATTAATTTTACAAAAATAACTTCATAGTACTATTCTATATTACTTAAATAGTCTACAAAAAAAAAAAATTAAGCTTAAAACTACACTCTTAATCCTATTTGTTTTTAATTTTAAACATGCTCAATTTTACTCAATTTCTTAAATACCATATATTTACAGACATAATTAAATTTAATCACTATTTTTTGCTAAATCTACACACAATAAAATATCAGAATAACAAAATTCATAATTTTCTGCAATAAATTAATAATTTTAATAAATTTTGCAAAATTGGATAAAATTTGGAACTCACCTGGTTTTTGAGCTTCCGACCACCAATACCGGTTCAAGGTGTGTCAACCGGTCTAGACGATCTAATTGGAGTGGGTTGGTGGTGGTGGCGGCAGTTCGATTTCAAGTAGTAGTGATATGTGGGTTCGATTTCAAGTAGTAGTGATATGTGGGTTTGGCCTACTTACTCCTATTGCACAGATTTATGTAATTTTTTTTAAACCCTAATTTTTCTCTCAATTTTTGATGCAATCCAATTTTTTTCTACTTTAAATAAACCAAATGAGCTTCTCTAATTTTTCTTACTATTTATAGAGGTGTAAAACAAATTTTATGCATTAATTAGACAAGACTAGGCTTATATCTTTTTCCATTTTGCCTTTTAAGTGTTTGATTTTAATTGGTCCAAATTTTCTCTTTTTTCCCTTAGCTACCATGACCTAATTCTAGATCGATCTCAACCTTTTTTATTTTTCTTATGATTTTTCTTTGATTTTTTATTATTTTCTTTAATTATTTAGTACTTTTTTGGTCAAATTTAGGTAATTTTGTGTATTTTTACCTACCCGTAAATACATATGGAGTATAAGTAAATACTTCTAAATATTATTTAGGTCATTCTATGATTTTTAGTATGTATATAACTTATCTCTAGTATTCGTTAGTTATCGGAATTCATTTTACACATTTCCGATAATTAACTTATAATCTACTTAAAATTTAAAATTTTTATATTATCTTATTTTATTACTTATTTTCTTAATTTCAAACTTATGGGTCACTTTTACTAATATTTTTAGTTTTATTTTATAATTTAAGCTCGATCAAATCTTTTAGTTAATCACCTTAGACTTTGTATACTAAGTTCGATACTATAGTTACATGGCTTATATTTAAGGCTTACGTTACGTACCTAGATATTTGATATCCGTTATCAACGAATCAAGCCTAGCTTTGAATTTTAAAAACAATAGATACTCATTAAACTTTTTAAAATAATGCATAAATGATTTTTCCTAGTTAAACCTTATTTTTAGACCATTTAAATCTTCTTAAATTCACTTACTGATGCATTAAAGGGGTTTATTTTAAATGTAATAAATGAACAAAACAAAAAAGAGAGGAAAAACTTAACTTATTGGAGGCTTGGAGTAAAGCCTACGATACGGTTAAAGATACAATTGTGTCTTTTTAGCTGTATAACTTACTGAGTTATACTGAGTTATACTTCATTACTACAAGGGACACGATTAGGGACACGGTCGTATCTTTTGGTTGTGTAACATTCTGGTCTACCGGCCTACAACACCTATTACAAGGGATACGATCATGTCACTTTCTGGTCGAACTTTTTGTTTTTTTAGCCTAAAACCTTTCTAATCCTATTTTAACCTCAAACATCTCAACACATAGATCAAAGCACCTCAAATTTATAAAAAACTCAACTCCACAACATAATCCCATCAGCAGCAACACTTATCTTTCACTTCTCTAACTCTTGGTTCAAATCAACACTACCAAATATATTTTATAACTGTATTATTTAACTAACAAACATCTCTTAAACTTGTTAAAAGAATAAGGATAATAGAGATTTTACGGAATACAAGATACATACCTTAATTTTGGCTATCTTTTAGGGTTTCTTGTTTTTCCTTAATAGGCTATGCAAAATCCTAAAAGATCAACATAAAAATTCTTAAAATTGAATCTTCACTTACCAATGTTTTTTTAAGGTTACATAAACTTTATTTTTCCCTTCTTCATGTGGCTACTCTTATCCTACCATAAAAAGAAATCTCATATTAATCCAAAATTTTCCCACTTTAGTAAAAAGAATGACAGTGGAATTCCCCCTCACCTTGACGATTTCCAAAGTTTACAAGAGAAGAGTCTAATACTACAATACACAATGAGTCAATTTGTGCACAAGCTAGATTAAGATCTTCTTGCAATTCATTTAATACCTTTCATTAAACTACGACTTAAGACCTTAATAATCCTTGATCAAAACTTAATTATCTTTGATTTTATTATGACTTTTATTACTTAATTACTCTCATTTTTTTTTCTTTTTGTTTTCTTGAGTATTATAGTATTGTTTCATAGTATTTGTAGGCTTAAGATTATATTTATTTGTGCTTGCAGGTATTTTGATTATGTGCCTGCCTATATGTATATGTTCCTGAATGTATCATGTACTATTGGCTTGTTATACTAGTTTGCAATTATTTTGTATTGTATGATATGGACTGATCACCTTAACTAGACTTAACAATATATGGCTTATAATCTTAACTAGACTTGACTTGCATCATAACCCATTAGAGGAGGTTTAAGGCTCTTTAATCAAATATTGCCCCCTTTGAAAGGATTAGTGCTGAAGCATAATAGTTCTTTCCTTATTCTTAGTTGAATTAAGTGATAAGAGAGGAGGTCATGGTAAGGGTAATGGCAATAGTTTAAAGGTAGTTGCAAGAGGAACAGTATCTCCATTGCATAAGCTAGGGTTTGACAATGAGTTGTAGCATGTGCACTGAAACTTCTTAACCTAAATTAGAGGATGTGTAATTTCTCTAATTTCATGACAAACGAGACATTGTTATGTGATGTCATTTGATTGTTGTATTGCATTTAACTAACTGTTTGATAACTTCGTTTGTACTTGACATATAGTCTTATGTTTTTGTCTCAGCTTACTAAGCAGTTAGTTGCTCATACTCCTATATATATTATTACAAGTATAACCTAGGAAGTGACATTAACTACCCTAAAGCTAAGGACTACTAGATTCTAGGGAGTGAAGATATAAATTGAAGAATAGTTGATCTTCCAAAATTTTGATACTTATCCTTTAATATTTTAGTACCAAACTATGTATTATTAAATTAATAGGTTACTGTATTTTATGAATACTATTGAAGTTTAGGATTTTAATATATACCTCAAGACTTCTGAAGGCAAAATCCTACTATTTTATGATGAACTATTTACTTAAAGCGCGTTTATCATGGAAGCCTTATATAAATTATGTTTACGATAGCGGTTGTAAGATTAACTTTTATCTTAGAGTGGTTTATACAACATGACTGTTATAATTCTACTACTTGAAGGCATGACATGAACTAGTATTTTTTAGTTCAATTTAGTTTGTTTCAACCCCTAGCATCACCATTATGAGCTACCAACCATTGAGGTCATCTTCTACAATAAGTGTTACTGAATGAAAAAAGTATCATAAAGATCGGCTCACAGGAAAAGAGGCAAATTAGAAATACACCATTTACATTTGTTTTATATATAATTATATTTTTCTTTTTTGAAATTGAATGATGGGGATCTTAAATATGAAAAATAGCCTTATATTTTTTCCTCCAATTACTATCATATTAAAATATTTAAGGGAGATAATCGAACCTATTCCATCCAATTTAAAGAATAAGTATTTATGTTAGTAGACTATGAAGAGTCTTGGCCAAAAGTCATTTTTTTGGAAACCTATGTCATGATTTTGTCTCGAAAAAGTAACATAAATGAATGAAAGATTTATTAATTGTAACAAAGTCTTAAAAAAAAAAAAGAAAATATAAAAATAGGTATCTTTTCTCCTTTGTTCTAATTTTATTTAAATTTTTAATTTTTATTAATTTTGTCAAGACTAAAAGATAATGTGAGATTTTTTTTATCTTATCTATTTATTTATTTTTCTAATTGTAGTATAAAATCCTAAAACATCATTTTTGGAAATTAAAATATGAATTATATAGTGATATGGATGGTGGTTTTTTAATAGATGGATCGTGTTTAAATTCTCTCTCCATTGCAATTGCAAAAAAAAAAAAAAAAAGAGAGAGGAAGATTTAAAGAGAAATGGAATATCAACTATGTTTACAATTTACTTTTATCAGAATCATTTAACAGATGCCCAAATTAAAAAAAGAACTATCAGGCTACGTTGTTGGCCCAAGCGCCCACAGTCTCGTTTTGTCCATAAATTGCGGCATGATCTTTTCACACGACCCGTGCAGTAAGGTCGTGAGCTGAATTCACGATTTCTTCTCATCAATCCTATCATTGAAGAGGCTAGAGAGTAAGTTAACGTTTTACTTCCACAGACTCGAAGTTACGTACATGGTAAACGGTGGAGCGGTGTTAGTGGTGGGACTGATTCGAAATAATATGGCGTTAAGTTCAAATTTGATTCAAGTTTGATTTCATTTAGACGAAACTTAAACTCAGATCTATTTGAAATAGTACTCAATAAGCTTGGGGTTAAGGGAAAAAACTTAACAAGTTTAAATTTGACTAAATTACCTAAAAGGAAAAATGATTCCATATTTAAACTTGATTAAATTTAAACTCAGCTTTAGATCAAATAGGCCTGATAGTCAGTCGAGCTGCTTATCGGAAAACTCGGGTTCCATTCGATCAATTATTCAAATTGCTAACTGAGCAAGGTTGTGTCATTTATACCTCTATCTAATAATGTAGTGTAAATTATTATCCTAAGAGTTAAAATAAAAAGGCCAATGAGCAAGGAGATTCCCGCAAGGTGGAAGCAATCTGTGTTTCTCTAATTATTAATCGTGGAAGTGAATCTTCTAAAAATTTTGAACCTTGAGGAAACTGAAGACACAAAAAGCAAAGACGTATATCACATTTTAATGTTGAGATATAGATTATATATATTTAAATATATTTAATTAGAAGATATTTTTTTTTTTAACTACCTACTTTGTCAAAAAAAAAAAAATCCTATAACTAATAATTTGATATTATTATTTGAAAAATTATTATACGTTTTATTTTGCCAACATTTATAAGGATTTTTTTTTGAAAAATTTATTATAATTTTGATTTTACTAACATATATTATAGTCATCCTTCTATATTTTTGAGTCTAAGTACTTTTTATATGTTTTGCACGTAGAATATAAATGCATCATCCATTAGTATATATAAAGTTGTATATAACATCATTTTCGTTGCTACTTAACATAATATTTCCTTTACAACATAAAATGTGGCAATTATAGTTACGAGACAAGTGTTGGCTTGCACTTAGAACAACATTTTGAAAACCAAATTGAGAGAAGAAAATATTTTACCACCTATGTTCATAATTTTTTGAGTTGCAAATTCCTATTTTACACAAAATTCCTTTGTGTTTCTTAATTGGTTTTCCTTGTCTTGGGTTGGTTAGATATTACATCGACCTCCATGTTTGTTTAATATTTTCATATTGCTGACATCACTAGATATTTGGGTATCACTTATTTAAATGGTAAAATATTCATTCAAATGTCGGCATGAGATATTTCGTCAAAATATCATGCCATTTTCCTCACAACTTTATAAATAATAACTAAATAATTTTCAATTCATTATGGGCATACATCTAAAAAGATCAACTATATCTCGCTGGTTTTGCTATTTGTCACAAATCTGTGTTTAATTAACAAGTTTTCTAACCTTAAGGAGCCAATATCTTACAACTCAGATGACATAAATATTATTTTTCTGTTAAGACAGAATAAGTTCGATTTATTTCTCCTCTATCCCTTCAATTATATAATTAAATAAAGAAAAAGCCCTAAAGCAAGAATCAATTATATGAAGATATTATAAAATTTCCAATGAATACATATTAATTAAGGTTGTCGATTGAGTAAGGGCTAATTATATTAAGAGATAAGATATTCATGTAATGAAGTTTTTGATGGTCTAATTGCTAAAGATCAATACTCTACTAGCAGTTGAAGTATGATCTACTATCACTGTAAACAGATAGTGAGGTTGGGTGTCCTAAAAGTAAAACTGAAGCTATATGCAGAATAATATAGGTAAAATAGTTGATGATGTAAGCCTGATTAGGTCGGAGGATCATATGCAGTTACTAGTACCTCATAATCAAAGTAGAAGATCCTATCAGGTCATATACTCTAGGGATGCTTTCTAATGAGCGTTGTGGAAATGATTGGTGCTAAAATAATGGGCATGTGCAAAGCGTCTTGTACGATTCAAGGTAATAAGCTTGATATTTATTTGTTATTATTATTATTTTTTTTCAAATAAGTAGTCTTTGTTTTTATTTTTCTTTTTTCATTCTATATCCTTTGTAGTAAGATAAATTGTGTTTTTTTTTTCTTTTTATATATGTTATGATATTTTTAGTATAAATATATTGATTCTTTAAAAGATATATTCATATTTTTATTCAGTTGTAAATCATCGATATAAACTTATGTATTTAGTATAGTTTAATTTTATCTCAATAGATCTTATTCTTTACCGATAAATAAAAGGAAAATAGAACTAAAACTAATTCAAAGTAGTATAGTTGTAGACAAATGATCAAAATAAGTTAATCAATTGCTCTACCTCAAATATTTCTAGGAATTCTTCTTCTTTTTTTAATTTCTATATTATCTTAATTCTGCAAATTAAATATATAGTAAGTTTACTGAAAAATTCGGCTTTCCGGATAATTCGACTTATAATGATTGTAGGGCTTGATCTAAAAGTCAAAAAGTTGATCTAACTAATCCAAAATAAGAGTAAATACAACTGAAAAGCAGGGCTCAATCTTGAATAGCTTAGCTAAACAAATGTATGACCTTGATTTTGAATTATTTCATGTCGTGCCCTCTTTAGGTTTTGACGGGACGTCTAGCATTTTCTTTTTTAGTGGTTGGCGTTGGCTATACCTCCAATGATTTGATGTTGATCTTCGATAGCAGATAAGCTAGGGCGGACCTCTATTGATGACTTTGCCATTTAAAACGTTACATTCACTGTCGATAATATCTAGACATTTCTCAATCCTCACCCAAAAAAGAGATAGTAATCTTCATACGGGCGGTCCCCGGTCCACAAGGTCCCGGACCAGGAGGTCCATTTTCTAGGGCCCGTAATCAGCGTGTCTTGTGGATGGGACTAGGGTGGGTCTTGGATGCGTCGAACCTAAACAGGTGGGTTTTGACTCCCATAACTGTAGTACGTAGGGACGTAACTAGACGAATTATTATAAGTTATTCGATCCTCTCGATCTAAGTTCTGGGACATGATTTAGGTTTAAAACTGAGCGTGGATTTTGACATTAAAAAAAAAAAAAAACTCGATAAAATAACTGATCAGTAAAAAGTAATGTCATTTAATTCATTTTTTTCTTACATATTTTTATCAAAAAATTAATAAGTATATTAAACTTTTGTTTATAAAAATCCTCTAAGAATTATGCATACAACAACTTAAAAAAAAAACAAAAAAAAAAAATATTTTACATAATCTTGATGGAGTGGGTTAGGTATCAAGTCTACAGTGACTTAAGGACGAGTTTTAATAATAAGATAACAAATCCTATAAGATCTTGAAATACCTTAAAACTTATAAGGGCAGGTTTTGATAACAAAAAAAAAAAATATATATATATATATATCATATAAAGTTTTAATAAATATTAAACCTTATAAAGAGGGGGGGGTGTGTGTGTGGTGGGTCTTAAATCCACTACAATTGTTTCTCAATATAACCAGCTTGCCTATTTGGGGCTGAGGTCGAGTCTAGATCCATGCTGCATGAGCCTTGCCCGAGCAAGGACCCAACAAGTTGATTCCAAGTATGAATAAGACCCGATCCGTATTCTTCTCTGATATCCATGAACTGCACTTTTCGTGTTCTAGTACGACATATGTTACTTGTCATCAACGCGATGGCAACTGGATTATATTCACTATGTTCTATCGACTTGTATAACTTGCAAACGTATTCTACATGTTGAAAGGGGAAAACTATATGTGCTTTTCCGTCCAAAATTTAGATATGACTTTGAGTTAACATGAAGTTTATTACTAGATAATATTCACTCGACTTAACCTATGTGAGAATGCCTTTTTCAATGATATAAAGATAATATATATGAGCTCTATCATCTAATTATTTCTAGAATATGTCTAACACAAGCAAACCATACGAGGGTTCAAAAACAATTTATTAAAATACTAACATCAACATGTTTTAATGGAGATATCTATTAAAATTGGAGATATGAGAAATGAGATCCAAAAAGTATACCAAATAGATTAATTGAACTTAAAGATTATAAGTCATCGCTTTGGCATCATTTTGAAACTATATGTTTAGATAACAAAGATATAAAAAATTAACAGGACAAATACACACATTATAACAGGTACACAATAGATATAACATAAGCATAGATCAGATACATGTAAAACAAAACAAAGACAATAATGATCAGATGGAACAGTACATAACGATGCTTAAATACAATGTCAAAACATAAGTTTATCAGCAGCAACGACATATTGGTCTCGGTCCATACACACATACGATAATACAAATTCAAAGGGGGTTAATGATATGCTATAACTACAGCTAACCCTAGCTAGACATTAATGATGAGTTTACATAGCAAGAGTGGTTCCATTTTTTCATTTCTTGAGCTGTTCCCTAGACTTCACATCCAACAAGGTGTTGTATTCTTCCCTCAGCTTGTTATATGTCTCGCTCAACTTTTTGAAAGTTTCCATCTTATGATCATCTGAAACACCCTTCTTTCTTTCCTCCAACCGAAGCTTGATCGAATGGATTTCGCTCTTCAGCTCTTGAATCTTCAATGTCTTCTCCCCATGCTGTTTCTGGAGTTCTTCCAATTCCGACATCCTTCGAGCTGATTTTCAAGAAATTTTATGTTAAAAATGGTAACTAAGAATAACAAAGATATGCTTGAATTTCTTTGTATGTAATACCTGGTGGAACGAGGGAGTTCCCACTACTACCTGCATCCATGTCGCTCAAGATTGCCTGGAGGATGTCAATGGGAGAATGTGGATTTAATTTAACGTTGTGTAACTTTTGGGAATTGTCGTTTGAGCAAAGAGATTCTTTTCTTGCTTTTGTCATGGTGAAGGTACATGCACATGATAGTTGGATTATTAGCTAGTGTAGCTGAATGGGAAACTTACATGTTCATGTATTATTCCACTCTATGCTTGGCCTTGATGGGGAAAATAAAATTTAAGAAAGAAAAAATATATATATATCATTGACCACTTGGCCAACCATCAAGGTTTCAAATCAAGACTTTTTATAAGACAATAAATATGAAGATATATGGATTTCGTTAATAAATTATATGCTTATTTAAAGAAATTTTAGACCTTTTTTTTTTATTTTTCGTAAAATGTGCAATTAATAACTCAAAAATTGCATATTTTCTTATTAGGCTCTTCACTTATTAAATACAATTATTAACGGCAAAACTAGAAAACTTTAAAGAGTTAGATTTTTTCTTTTTTTTTTTTTTACTTTTGGAAAACATTTTCTAAACTTTTCTCATTATTTATTATAACGAAAACTTTATGGTATATTGGTGACCCTAAACAGTAAATATTAATAGAAGGTACCGATAATAACCACCTCCAAGTGAAAATACTAGTAGAAAATGGATTGTTTTCTGTTAGTATTCTTGTATATGATGGGTCAATCACCACCATTGGCAGTGTTACTTGCCATAAAAAGGAGAAAAAAAAAAAGAAAGTTACTAGAAACACTACTTTTACCGAGATTATTAGGATGTTATTTATCTACCTAATGCTTTCACTATAATAAATATCGAAAAAGCAGTTTAAAGCATTTTCATCATGAAAAACACACCCTTAAAATAGATGCTAATATTTCTTAACTTTTCTCTTTCTTTATTTTTTATTTTTTGTATTTTCGTCCTAATTTTGTAAATCTGAAGCTTCAGATATTCCATGCACTTGTGCATATGGAACAAACAGTTGTCCAACTTTGTCTCTTTTTTTATTGATGCGCAATATTCCGTAAGCGTGTGAATTTCAAATTTTGAACATACAATAAAATGCGAGAATTTGGCAAAAAAACAGAACGGATTTTATGTTAAGTTTAGATGAGGATGCTAGCTCAAAAACTGAAGAAGGAATCCCACTAAGATTGGCCAAAAGAAGCAAAACCTTACTTTCCATCAGTCCATAACTTTGGAATCAAATGTGAAGGAGTAAACATGACCAAATCATATGCTTGTGACGAGGAAGATGGAATTCTAGATTTTGCTATGTATCTATCATAGCCCATATACAGTAAGGTGTCGACTCGCATTTTGATAATGGTAGATTCGGATTAGATCTTTGAGTTCCCGAAAAGTTATTGTCTACTAAGGCTACATCAGGTAGTACTTCATTAAATCAAAAGATGTGTAGTGTATTATGTAACTACTGATTATCTTAGTCTTTCGTTTTCTATCGCTAACGAGTGTTATTGTGTGATTTGTTTGAATATGTCATGCTAAGGGATCCATTCAAAGGGTTTTTTTTCTTGTATATATTTAGTCTATATAGATTACGCAATTCAAATCATTAGATTTATGGGACCCAAATGAGAAATACTAGATACGTACGTCATAGAGTCGAAATCAATGAAAGGTGTGCATTAAGAGTGTCTTGATTTAGTGTGTTGAAACAAAATAAGAATCAATAATCCGTGATTGGCTAGTTCCTTCTGTCTGACAAGTTTGAGAAAAATAGTTGTATTACAGTCTTACAGATATGGGGTTTGGTAAGCTAGATTACATAGCAAGGAATACAATACAAACACAGCACTCTTGTATATATATGTTTTTTTTTTTTTTTTTCCTTCAAGCCACCTATAGAAGATTAAAGAGTCATTTTAGGAGTTCTTTAAAGAATTTCTCTTATACTAATAATAAGATTTTTTTTTATATCACTTATTAGATAGTACAAAATTCGAAAATCTTATTTCCTATTATTTCCGGTGTTCCTTGTCCAATCACTCATTTTGCTAATCAAATATACTAATAGCTCTTATAATCCTCCTACCTTATTTCATATCATGGACCAAACCTGTGAATAAATACTTTATCTGGTTAAATTCCTTATAATTATATAAGCCAACTGCTACAGAGAGAGATGAACGAACTCCTTGACTTTTGGGGTCTGTTTGTTTCGTGAAAAACTTTTCTAAGATTTTTTTTTTTTTTTTTTTTAACTTGTTATAATTTCCTAACTTCATTGTAGTAACCTTAAGGATTTGCGAAAACCAATAGCTTTTAGTGTTAAGCCAAAATTACTACCTTTGCCTCACATCGCTACTTAATGCTAAAACCGAAATTACTACCAAAACGTTTTATTATCAACGTGGAAGCTTTAATTACGATAAACATTCGGGGAAAAAGAAAACTGAAAACTTGTTTTCACAAACTAAAGACGCCCACGATATCAACCATAGCATGCATGATGGAGGAAAGACAGAAGCAACCATTTGGCAACATGCTGCATATTGTACAAGAGCAAAAGCAACTGCTTCTGTTGTCAATCACGGCATGTCTCCAAAGTGTCAATCTAGGAATTCCAAACCTTAAATCCGACAGTTTCCCAAACACGTGAAACACCCCCCAAAGAAGAAAATGTAGCTGGACACAACAGTGTGACTTCTGCTATACTATTCTGCAGCTTTATGACCTCTTCTAACATATATATAGAATAAAATAAGAAAATGTACTTGAAACGTCAATATTATATCTTCCCACAAACTATAATAACTATAAATTCAAATAAAATAACAATCCGTTCGAAAATTATCCAAAATGTAAGTTGCTTGTTGACATGGACAATGTTTCTTCCTTCCTCGTCTACTCTAAAACGAAATATATATATGCTAAACATTTGCTCATTTCCGCAGCTTTATTTTGGAAATTGCTTTTGAGCATATTAGGAATGATATGCTATGAACAAAACTTAGGTATAGATGAAAACAAATAAGAATTTTGATTCATTTGTGTGCCATCATGTTGAGAAAATTATCTTCAGTGGTTATAAATACTCTATATGCTGAATTTTTATTTGTCCCTACATGCCACCAAGCGTTTCACACGGCAAACAAAAGAAAATTCCATGTTAAAAATATAATAGTTAAATTCTAAGCAAGATAGGAGTAGCCTTACCTATAACTTGAATTCTCTTGTGTAATGTGAGGGCCTCTGGATGGAGTATGTTTCTTTGTCTTTCTGAGTCTTCGCTTTGAATTTCAATTTTGTAATGTTAGTAATGGGCATAATTGGTATAAATATTATGCATGATTTTATTGCATGTAACAAGGAAGTCACCATCAGGATTGCATGGGGAAAAGGGCATCTTCCTGGGATTGGAAATAAAATCACCACCGTGGATTTTGGTACATAGATTTGCTGTGCTATTGGTGTGAAAGCTTCTCTCTCTGCCCCATGCTCCTCTGCATGGGAATCGGAAATATTTTATGCATTCAAAATTTTTCCTAGTTTTCAACCCCAGGTGATGTTGCACGTCTAGGGATGCAAACCGATTGGTAATTATTGGGTATCCAACTTGCCTAACGTGATAAATATCTTATACAATTTAAGATCAGATATTGGAATATAATTCAAAACAATAAAGAGTTTAAGATTAAGTTTTGGCATTAAAAAAAACTTGATGAGAAACCTATCTTGGTAAAAGATAATAAATAATAAAAATATTTACTCTTGACTTATACACTATACATATCTTATATAAGTTTTACATTATATAACACATTTATATCTCGTTCACTTAGGGCAACTGTCTCCCTTTATTCCGTATTATAGCGTTTATTTGGTTTTTTGTTTTCGAATTGCAATTCCTTAGGAATCGCTATTACGTAAAATCAAGTAATAAAAATTCCTTAACTCAATCAAAGAATCACGATTACTTACAAAATTTCACTTTTTTTCTTTCTAAAATTTCACGTTTTATAATCTCATATCAATTTAACAATGATCACCACTACCGACCATCACCGCTATTACCGATCACCATTATCGTCGTTGCCGTCGCCATCGCTACCACCACCACCACCTACCGTCATCGCCACTGTCACCACCATCGGCCACCACCACCACTATCATCATTATCACCAACACCATTACCGTTACACTGCTGCCACTACCATCAGCCATCATTATTGTAGTCGTCACCATTACCACTTACCATTGTTGTTGCCACCTCCACTACCTCTAACCACCGTCGTCGCCACCTCCACTACCTTTAACCATTGTTATCACCACCACCACCGTTGTCGTCACCACTGTCGTAACTACCCCCACCCCCTCTCTAAGCTGCTACCCCAACCATCGCCACCACCATCAATCATCGCTACTGCTATCGTCACCGCTGCCTTCAACCATTACCATTGCCTCCACCCCGGCAATCAATTTCTACCTCACCACCTATTACTTTAGAATTACTTGAGAAAGAAAATGAATCAAGGGTAATTTAATAATTAAATTTCTATTATGTGTTTATTCTTAAATTGTTTATTAATCTAACTAAATAAAATAATAGGTATTACACTCTTATTGCATTATTTAAGAATTTCAATTATATTCGTCTCTTATTCTATTCAATAAAGTGAACGAGTTGTTAATTTTTAATTTCGGTTACTGTATAAGTTAGTACATATAATCTTAATTTTACCTAATTGCTCTCTACTTTATTCTCTCCTTCATTTGATGTGAATCCTATAAAACCCCACTCCTATAGAATCGTTTGAATCATGTAAAAATCTACTATATAGGGTTTTTGTCCTTGTAAAGACATGTTTTGGGAGTAAGGAATCAAAATCTTATAGTGTACTAATAAGGCTTTGGAAAACGCTAAACTTTATAAAGAGGGGTTCGAATTTCATAAAACCACTCTAAACCTTCTTCGATTGCATCCTTATGCTTGTCTTGATAGCCAATTTAGGATAAAGCATTTCTCTCAAAATAAATGAAAATTTGATTGTGTGATTATATATAACTACCCATCTATAAGGGCTGATTTTAGAAATAAGGGATAAACCTTTATAGGATTTTAACAAGGTTATGGAATCGGGTTCAGGTTTATTAAACATATCCCAAACTGTTGTAATTTAAACGTAATGTGCTAATATACTTTTAATGTATTTATGAATATTATTTATAAAAGACAAGTATTTATTGTGTTTATACACTTTTCTGTTGGTATATATTTTACAATAAAATCCTATAGATAATTAGAGTGAGATTCCATGACATTATTATTATCTAAAAGTTGTTCTTGATCAAATAAATATCTAGAGGAGACATAGATATTTGTGTCAACACGTTGTATAACTAAATTCATTCTCATCGGACCAATGGAAAGATACCCGAGTTATACAAGTGAGTGTATAAAATTAAGTAGGTACACTAGATACTAATAAAGGATATGACTCATTAATGAAGTACATCACATATTTAATGTCATTGGTCCATCTTCTATATGAACAGGCATAAATAATCTTTATACTTGGAACTTTCATATATCTTATTTATGGAATGTTGTGCTTTGATACCGTTAAACATAATCTTTATTTGGATTGTAAATAATATGGTTATTGGAGAAGACAAGAAATATAGAGAAAATAGTTACGAGTCAAGATAGAATTTATCACTCTCTTAGATTAGGGAGTCGATATCTAAGGTTACTTGGTTAAGATGATATTAACTTGTAAGCTCGTGACTACAACAAATATTATTAAGTCTATTTTATCTGGAAAATTAAGTAAAACCATTAAATATTGATGACATGATATGTAACGGTTTAATCAGGGTTTCATTTGATGAAGAGATTTAATTATGTAATAATCTGTTCATAGTGATTTCTTATTCACACTTTTTTCTATTATGTTGGATTACCAATAATTGTTGCTATATGGTTACCTTAGTTTATGTTTAAATAGACATTACCTTCGCGTATATAAATCCAGAGAGTCTCACACTATAGTATGATTAATGGGAACAAAGTTTTTGACAAGAAATGTCAATATTTATTTCGAAGCAAGAATAAATTGATTTGAAATAACAAATTGAAAGCAATTTATTTTACCACATATAATATATTTACGGTTAAGTACCTTTTAAAGGTTATGTATTTTATTATTTTCTTTTCATGTAAAAGTAGATGTAATTTATTAATTCCATATTCGATTATAATTGAAAATTTTATGACAATTAAAAGGTTGTTTACTATTAATTTTATGTTTAGTTGTTATGCAATTGAAAAGTTCATGAAATGAAAAGTCTCTTTCATTATTTTTAGTTAATGTTTAATTATTCTACAATGAAAAGTTTCTTTCATTAATTTTAGTTAATGTTTAATTGTTATGCAATGAAAAGTCTCTTTTATTAATTTAATTAATGTTTAAATAGAGAAAAGGGTAGAGAACAAGTTCGATGATAATTTTCTATTTAGAGAAATACCTAACGAAAACGCAAAAGAGAGGATATAACATTTTACTTCCTAAATTCTGATCTTAGTTATCTAACAGTATAAAAAATTAAAATTTGTTCTTATTAATATTTGTATGAATATTGTTAGAGAGACTAAGTTGAGAGTCCTTGTGATGAATACATTTTAAAAACAACAAATTAGGTTTAGATTGCAATTGAACTCTATTTCTAAGAGGAGACGATACTTCTCATTAGGGAAAATATAATTTTATAATTTTTTATTGACATATATATTTTATTGCATGTCAAACGTGGATCTTAGGATATGTTTTATAGTAGTTTTTTTTTTTATTTTCGCTATGTTCTCTCCGATCTATAAAACCTAACAGTGATATTAGAGTGACTTGTGTAACATATAAAATATATGTTAGTATTAGCCTAGATTTGATTCATAGAATAATTGTTATGATCTTGATGGGATTAATTTATTCATGTTTACATTATGGATTTGATGTAAAACATTGGATCTTTTGCTTTTGGATCGAAAACATCTATAGCTTTCATAAGTATAAATCGTTATTTGATATCGATAGTGCTTTTCGATCCATGGATTGATAAATTCCATAAGTAAACTTTTTTGGTTTATGAGAATTTGGTTATAATAACCCTAAGTGTGTATATTTGGATTATAACTATTATTTTGAATCAATTGGTTAATATGATTTATGTTATTTATGGAGTTATTATTGCTTGTGCATAATCATAGGCCTAGGCATAAATGGATTTTGTGCTAATATTTATGCATTTATTAAATAGGGCTTGTGTGTTCTTCGGATGAGTTGAGTTTAAAAAATGAATGTAATTTTATTTTAGTTGAGTTTACATATCAATAGATAAAATGTAAATTAAGTGTATGTGGATTTGCAAACCCAAATTTAGATTCCATTTGTACTTTGTTTTCTAAATATTTCTTTTAGAAAATTAGTTTTAGTACTAAAAATGGAAGATTGGAGGTCCATATTTACTCGAGACACAAATAATTCCAATAAGCCAGAGAGAAGTTGCATCGAGTTAATGGACTTCGGTCCCATGACCTTCAAGTGTGAGCCTAGCCTCAACCTATATTTTTTAGCTGGCCCATGATCATTGCATTATTGTTTTATTATAGTTGATTTAATTATTTTATATATGCAAGTATTGTTGATGATCAGTAATAGTATACATGATCTATGAGACATAATAAAATCTCCTAAATATATTAAGTCAAGGTTTAATAATGTTGTCTTTTAGCTATAAATTATAAAATAATTAGGATTTCATGTGAGTCGATATAGCTCAATTATGGGCTCACATTTAATCATTGTAATTTTTATAATTTATTATTAAGTCGACTTAAATTGAATTGTTGATTTGTTAGCTCGGCTAAGATTAACAATTTAATGAGCAAGTATTAGGTTTTAAAGTTATATTTTAAAAGAGTAGCTTAATAGGAAATCTAAAAGTCATATAGATTTACAATGGGCAAGTTAATTAAGGCCTACTGAAAATAATGTAATATGTAGGGCAGCTTAGCTGTATGCATATTAATTTTATTTAAGATTTTAGATCCACTAGAAAAACAAATGAGGTTTTTCGAATCTAATAGAGAAGGCTATTAGATTTGAGTAAAGTAATGGAAGATAATTTAAAAGTCTTTTTATAAAATAAATGTATAAATAAATTCATAAATACTAAACTATACATTTATTTTGTAGATCTAAATAACAAATAACAACAATAACATTTCGCTGTAATCCATTCTTGACAAAGACAATATTCTCGTCGAACCAAATTTCCTTGACTGGTTGAGGAAATTGAAAATTGTCCTTAAGCATGAAAGGAAACTATATGTCCTAAAAGGGGAAGAAATTAAATCGAACGAGGATACTACCATAGAAGAATATGAGCAATATCTCAGCTAAAGGACTCTATTAATGTCTCATGTCTCATGATGTTTGCAATGTCATTTGAATTGCAAAAGCAGCATGAGAATATGTCTACAAGAGAGATATATACTCATTTGCAAGAGTTATTCCAAGAAAGTGCTAAGGTCGAATGGTATAATACATCTTGAGCCCTATTTAACTGTAAGATAGCTAAGAGTAGCTAAGTTAAGCTCTATGCACTCAAGAGATGATAAGCTATATAGAGAAGCTTAAGAGCTTGGGCTCCAAGTTAGATGATAACTTAGCTATTGATTCGATATTGGCTTCTCTATGAGATTCCTTCTCCCAATTTCTCATGAACTATAACATAAACAAAATAAAGAGTTCTCTGATAGATTTGCTTGCCATGTTGAGGACAGCTAGAAAGGACTTGAAGTCCAAGTCAAAGATGCCTTAGGAGGTTTGGATCGTATTTAACTGTAAGATGGCTGAGAATAGCTAAGTTAGGCTCTATGTACTCAAGATGATAAGGCACATAGAGAGGCTCAAGAGCTTGGGCTCCAAGTTAGATGATAACTTAGCTATTGATCCAATATTAGGTTCTCTATGAGATTCCTTCTCCCAATTTGTCATGAACTATAACATAAACAGAATAGAGAGGTCTCTAATAGATTTGCTTGCCATGTTGAAGACAGCTAGAAAGGACTTGAAGTCCAAGTCAAAGATGCCTTAAGAGTTTCTCTTTATTAGTAAGTCTAAAAAGAGAAATGTTAATGGAACTAATAATTCTAAGGGCAAGCAAGTAAAGAAAGGTGAGTAATCTAAGCTCAAGAAGGGGTAACAAAAGCTTAATTTTGATGAGAAGGAAGCAATATGTTTCCATTGTGGCAAGAAGGGCCCTTGGAAGAGGAATTGTATTCAATTTAAAAAGAAGATGTCAAATGAGGATAACACCTTAGGTATCTTTATGATTGAATGCAATCTTTCTATTTTTTCTACAAAGGTCATAGATATAAGATGTGGTTCTCACATTTGCATTGACTTGTAGGGTCTAAGTAAGAGTAAGAAGCTATCCAAAGAAGAAATGGAACTATGAATAACTAATGGAGCGAAAGTTTCTACTTTGGCCTCTCTACTTTAGCTATAATAACCTATATAATTTCTTTGCCTAATGGACTTGTATTAGAATTAGAGAATTATTATTCTGTTCCTAATTTCACCAAAAACATAATTTTGGTATCATATTTAGATACCAAGGGATTTGTTTTTTAGTTTAAAAACAAAAGTTATTCATTTTATATGAATGGAATGGTTTTTGGTGATGGATCATTAGTTAATGGTCTCTATATTCTTAATACTAGTGAATTTGTTCATTGCATTGAGACTAAGAAATAGAAAACGCATGATTCAAATTTAACTTAGCTATGATATTGTAGACTTGGTTTTGTAAAGGAGAAACACTTAGCTAAACTTCATTCTGAAGGGCATTTAGATTAATTTGATTTTGAATTCATAGATACTTGTAAAGCGTGTTTACAAATTAAAATGACTAAAAAACCTTTTACCAAGAAAGGTGAAAAGGAAAAAGAGTTATTAGAACTCATATACAATAATGTTTGTGGGCTATTATCAACTCAAGTTAAAGGTGGATTTTTTTACTTTGTAACTTTTACTGATAATTTGAGTAAGTATGGATATATATACTTGATAAGACATAAGTCAGAGACTTTTGAGAAATTTAAAAAATTTAAAAATGAAGTAAAAAATCAATTTGACAAGAAGATAAAAACACTTCATAGAGATAAAAGTGGATAATATCTTAATCAAGATTTCTTTGACTACCGGAAGGAGTGTGGAATAATTTCACAATTCACACCTCTTAAAACACTAGAATGGAAAGGTGTTTCAGAGAGGAGAAATGTTGGACTTTAGGATTACTAATGTTTTTTTTATAGGATTACTAATGTTTTTTTATATTTTACATTGTATTTATTGGATTGCCATTAATGCATCATTTACTTTATTTTATTTATGTAATTATCACTATATATAAATAGCTCATGTTGTAGGGTTTTAGAATTAACATACTTATAACATTAATGAAAAACTCTTTGAATATTTCCTTGTGAAAGCCCTTCTATTCAGCTTTTATAATCCCTTTAGCAAGGATTGTAGTGAGCAATCATAATTAATACTTTTTGCTTAATATTAGAGCTTTTATAATCCCTTTAGCAAGGATTGTAGTGAGCAATCATAATTAATACTTTTTGCTTAATATTAGAGTAGATATTAGGTCGTATAGTGTTCGTTTGGTACCTCATATTCTCATGGATATCTCAAAATTTTATTAAATCCAATCCTATTTTCCTTTCTTTAATATCTTGAAAAACACGTTCGATTCTCTACACTAAAACCTAGTGATTACTGAGGTTCTAAATATATCATATAATCTCGGTATTAAAGCTTGAGATTTTAAATAGAGTCACGAGCTTTGTAAGTTTTGTGAAGCATTCTAGCTTATTAGGTTTCGTGTTTCATTATTATTTGTATTATGAGGATTTTGAGTTGTAATTTCTGTTGTCTTGGTTGATTTCATTAAAAAATATAAAAAATAAATGAAAAAGAAAAGAGAAAGCAAGACAATGTCGTAATTAAAGGAATTGGGTTACTAAAGAAATTGGAAACTAAGGTTTCGGAGTGGCGACTGTGCAAATTAGAAAAGGGAATCCAGCTTCGGGTCAATAAAGCATTATCGTAGTTGAGTCTTCTAGATAGGTACCAAGAGAGAAGTCATCGATTGTTGATGTTTTGAAGTGGGTCGTGAGATTACGTAACAATGGCTGTGGGCTAGTATAATGTTATGTTGTTGTAGTGGCAGTGGTTGGTGTTAAAGTCGTGTGGATCTGTTATTACAATTGGTTTGGTGAAGTGTACGACTGAGTATGTAAGTTTAGATAACAGTGGGTCGTTGGGGGGTTGTGCAGCGACATAACTACCTTTCGATGTGCTTCTGTTACGCTAGCAAAGGGGATACGTGTACTACTATTATGGGTATTTAAGTAGGTGTTCGATTTCTATCATCATCTAATCCAGATTCTGATTTGGGAGTTCATATGTAAGTCAAGACACTCGTCTGGTGGTCGATTGTTGCTAGCGCAGGTGGTGGTTCTTCGGTTGTGTTCGACGATTCAGTGCATATAATGGCTGTTTGTGCGAGTGGTGGCCGCAACCAAGGTGAAGTGTATGTGGACTGCAGAAGAGTGCAGTGGAGTTCTCTGTTGCTCTGTTTATTTGGGTCGTACTGTTGTCTGTGTTGAGCTCTATTAAATTGAAGTAGTTATCCCAGTTGACTTAGTGTAGCTTTTGAATTGGCGAGCTGACTACTGAAGTTTATATACCAAACTAAATTTATTAAAGTGAAGAGGAGTTGGTGTTGAGACAAAAGTGTAATGAGTGCCACGCTATTTTGTTGCCCTGTATGTTTGCCTATAGTAGGCGTGTGCTAGTGAATAGAAGTGAAGTGCAAAGCTGAGCCATAGTGTACCGATTGTAGTAGTTGTTGGAGTGTGTTTGAATCAAGCTGAGCTGTGCATGTGCGTAGACATAGAGTTGTACCGAGCCTGTTGGGCTTACACGTGTAAGGAAAGTGAGATGGACTTGTGGTCATGCCGAGCTAAAATTGGTTGTGCAGAGGTGCAGTACTCTTGTGACCGAGCTGTTTAATTGGTGTATGTTGCTGGTTGCCGTGCTGCTATATTTCAAGAAGTGTTAAACTGTCGTGAATGCTTGATCTGAACTGCTATTGGGTGTGCTCGAATTTTGTCCAAAGTGTGAGCCAAGAGGTGTTGGACTGTTGTGAGCGTGTAAAGAGTGATCAAACAGTTCTGTTATCCGAGCTACTATCAAGCGAACCGAGCTATTGTTGAACTCGTCGAGGTGAAGCCAAGGTGCTGAGCAGTAGACTATCGTATGCCAAAAGAACCGAACTATGTTGTTGCATAGTTACCGAACTGATCTAAGTGCAGTACAGTGCCGAACCAACTGCTGATTACGTAAGCATCGAATTGAATTACACACTGCCAAGGAACCAAAAGGGGTGACGTGCTGTTGTGTTGTTGTGGAGTTATGCGTGTGTCCCTTTCTTTTATCGGTCAAGCCACTGTATCGTGTAAGTATGTGTGGCGAACTGAGATAGAGTCTAAGCCGAGCTGGCATGATAGTGAAATCCACCGAGCTACTACAATCCAAAGTGATGAGCTATCTTGGATTTTGTTGTGCTATGTAAATTGCTGAGTTGCTGTCAGTATTAGAGAATTACCGTGCTGCTAAACTGTGCGTGTCCATGATCTTATTTTAAAAGACTAGTCCAGCCGCTACAAATTAAGAAGCTACCACAGTACAGTATTAAGTTGTGGGCAATTAAAATTAAGTTGCTAAATTGAAGTGCTGCGTGTCTCCTTAATCACCGAACTGCTATACTCAACAACTAAGCTACAGTTTTTCCCTGTTAAGCCGAGCTACTATTCTACAAAAGGCCATGTTGTGCTGTTTTTGCCGAGCTTCCTTGGTTGTCGGAGTATACCAAGCTTCTGTTAGTTGTAGACCGAGCTGTTTTAGAAGTGTATGAATGTCAAATTGAAGTATGCATTCATTTTCCGAGCTAAGATTGAAGTATCCGAGCTACTATAGTGATTAGCCAAGCTAAACTCCAAGTTTGCTGAGCTCATGTAAGAGGTGCTGAGCCGTTTGCTTACTAGCGTGTGTAGTGAAGGATTCGGTGAAAGGAGCAAGAAGATGAGTGACCGTGCCAAGCTATTATCAAATCATTGAGTATTTAACATGGCTTATACAGCTCAATGTGGTCAAGGCTATAATCACGAAAACTTGAGATTAGAATTACTAAAATTTGATGAATATGACACTCTATATGAATATTTGAATTGAAAATTTCAAATTAATTGAGTTTTTGAAAATTATTCTTATTTAAAGTATGAGAAAGTAAGGTTAGTTGGGAACATGTTAAGCGGCTTTGCGGTGACTTGATGGTGGCATATGATAGGTCAAAGAATTGAGGAAGGGAATCTTGGAGTTATTACATGGGAAAAGATAAAACATTTGATGTGAAGAGAATTCATGCCTCAAGATTATCAAGACAAAGTATATGAGAGAAAATCTAACTACGAAGCTAATATCTCTAGTGAGCAAGAACAATTGGAGATTATACTTGTTGAGCTCAAGGAGATTAGAGAAGAAAGAAAACAACAAAGGTTTACTCATTCAGAGAATGTTAGAGGGGAAGAAACGGAAAGAAAAGAAGTAGGAGTTGAAGATGAAAAGAAGAAAGGGTACATAACGAAGAGTTTGGTTGATTGTGCCCATGATGAATAGAAGGAGTCGAGGATGATTCCAACACTGACCATGGTCTCGAGCTATCTCTATATCATTCTATTTAGTTTTTACGAGTTGATATTTGACTCGAGTGGGTTTTGGAGTAAGCGAATGTTAAGTTTTGAGTAAAAACTTTTTCAAAGGAGGGGTGATGTTGGGCTCCAAGATTTCTAATGTTTTCTTTACTAGATTATCCTTATATTTTACTTTGTATTTACTGGATTGTCATTAGGGTATTCTTTACTTTATTTTATTTACGTAATTACCATTGTGTATAAATAGCTCATGTTGTAGGGTTTTAGAATTAACACACTTATGACATTAATGAAAAATCCTTTGTGAGTATTTTCTTGTGAAAGCTCTTCTATCTAACTCTTATCAATTCCTTTAGCAAGGATTGTGATGAGTAACCCTAATTAATACTTTATGTGTAATATCAGAGTAGAGATTAGGTCATGTAATGTTTATTTAGTGCATCTTATCCTCATGGATAGATTACAAATTTACTAAATCTGATCCTATTTTCCTTTCTTCGATATCTTAAAGGATCCACTTAATTTTCTATAATAAGACTTAATGATTATTGAGCTTTTAAGCACATCAAGGAACTGCATCTTAATAGATATGGTTAGGTCAATGATGAGTCATACAAGTCTTCCTTTAACCTATTGGGGTTATGCCTTGGAAACAACATCATATATACTGAATCGTGTTCCAACTAAGGCAGTAAATAAAACACCATATAAGTTATGGTTTGGGAAGACACCCAATTTATCTTATCTTAAAGTTTGGGGCTATGGTGCCTATGTAAAGAGTGGATTCTCTAATAAGCTTGTAACCAAGTTTATTAAATGCATATTTATAAGATATTCCAAAGAAACTAAGGGATACTACTTTTATCTTCCAAGTGAGTACAAGGTGTTTGTTGCTCGATATGCTACATTCTTAGAGAGAGAGAGAGAATTTATTTTTAAAGAAAGTAGTGGGAGTAAAGTAGATCTTGAAGAAATTCAAGATTCAATAAATAAGTTGGAACATGAACAATTGAGTGTGTAACAAACATCACAAGTATCTATGGTTTCACAACTAAAGATCGCTCCTGAAACGCAACAATTACGTAGGTTAACAAGAGTACATCAAGAACCTGAAAGGCTAAATCTACTCATAACACATCAGCAAGATGTACTACTCATTGAAAATTATGAACCGTTGACATATGAAGAAATAATTGCTTCACCAGACTTTAAGAAATAGTTAAAAGGCATGAAATATGAGATTAACTCCATGTACATCAACCAAGTATGGGATTTGGTAGATATATTAGTTGGGGTAAAACCTATAGGATGCAAATGGGTCTTTAAAAAGAAAATTGACATGGATAGGAATATAAGTACCTATAAAGCTAAGTTAGTAGCAAAAGGTTTTACTCAATATCATGGAATTGATTATAATGAAACTTTTTTGCTAGTAGCAATGCTTAAGTCTATTTGAATTTTGCTTGCAATAGCAACTTATAAGGATTATATGATTTGGCAAATGGATGTTAAAACAACTTTTCTAAATGGAAAGTTAAAGGAGAAAGTATATATGGTACAACCTCTTGGTTTTATAGCACTTGAGAATGCTAATAAAAACTGCAAGTTGAAAAGGTCTAATTATGAATTGAAGCAAGCTTCTTAGAGCTAGAATTTGAGATTCGATGAGACAGTTAAGGAATTTAGTTATCTTAAGAATCTAAAAGAACCTTGTGTTTACAAAAAGGTCAATGGGAGCATAATTTTTTTCCTTGTTTTATATGTTGATGATATCCTTCTAATTGGAAATGATGTACCTACCCTAGAGTCTACAAGGCTTAGTTAGGTAAGTGCTTCTCTTATCGATGAAAGACTTAGGAGAAGTAACCTATATCTTAGGAATTAAGATATATCGAGATAAGCATAGGAGGTTACTTAGATTAAGTCAAAGCATGTACATTGACAAAGTGTTAAATAGATTCAATATGTAAAATTCTAAGAGAGGATTTTTACTTATGTCATATGGTGTACATCCCTCCAAGTTAATGTGTCTAAAAACACAAGAGGAGAAGGATAAAATGGATAGAGTCTCATCTGCCTCGATAATTGAGTCCATAATGTATGCCATGATATGTATACGAGCAAACATTGCTTATGCTGTGAGCAGGACGAGTAGATATTAAGCTAACTGAGGTAAGGTTTACTGGGATGCTATTGAGACTATTCTCAAGTATCTAAGAAGAACAAAAGAATTGTTCTTAGTTTATGGAGGAGACAAAGAACTAGCTGTAAAAGAATATATTGACACTAGTTTCCAAATAAATCAGGACTATTTGAAATCGCAATAAGGTTATGTGTATTGTTTAAACCATTGAGTTGTTTGTTAGAGGAACTCCAAACAAAAGATAGTGGCAGATTCTACAGCAAAGTTCAAGGACATAGCGGCTTCTGAAGTAGCTAAAGAAGTCATATGGATCAGAAACTTTACACTATATTATGATAACAATGCATTTATAGCTTAGGCTAAGGAACCAAGTGTAAGCACCAAAGTTAAGCCAAGTAACCGTAGGATTAAACTTAGAACTCGAGGTTTAGGGCGATCGGTTAAAGGATCCGATCAAACCCAAATTATAAACTATTTAGGGAAATATTAGTAAAAATGATCCCGTAAACTTAAATTTAAGAAAATAAATAGTAAAATAGGAGACTATAAAATTTTTAAATTTTAAGCATAATAATTGCTAATTACCGAAAAGACGAAAAGTGTAATATAATAATTAATAAATTATTAGAGATAGATTATATGTATACTAAAAATTTTAGAGTGACCAAAATAATAATTAGGAATATTCACGTGTACCCCACATGTATTTGCGTGTAGATAAAAATACGCGTAATTACCTAAATTGGCTAAAAACTAAGCAAATAATTAAAGAAAATTATAAAATAATTATGGAAAAGTCAGAAAAAATCAGAAGATGATAAGCTGAATCAAGATAAGGTCGTGGCAGGTTCAAAGCTGCAAAAGAAAAATTAGCCAATAAAAATTGAACAACTTAAAAGCCAAAAATCAAGGAATTTGGATAAAGTCTTGTCAAATTAATGCATATTAATTACTACAATTGTCTATAAATAGGAAAAAAATTTTCAAAAGTCATTTGGTTAGTTTAGAATCTGAGAAAAATTGGAACATTGAAAAAATTGAGAGAAAATCTAGAAAATAAAAAAAAAAAAGAAAACTGCGCAGATTAGGCAAGTGAACTAAAACCACCACTCACCACCACCTGGGACCGAACCACCACCACCAACCTACACTAGAACCACCGCCTGGACCGGCCAACAACCTTGGATCAGGTTTGGACGGCCAGAAAGCTTCGAACCGGTTAGTTATTTATTCACCCAGATTTTTGAATAATTTTGTAAAATTATTTATTTTACCTAGAAAATTATGAAACTTGTTATTCTGAGGTTTTTTTGTATGTAGATTTAGGGAAAAATATTTATTTAGTTTAATTATGTCTGAAAATATAGGGTCTTTAACAAATTGTTCAAAACCGAGCATGATTAAATCGAAAAATAAATAGGCTTAGGAGTGTAGTTTGAAGCTCAAAATTTTTCTGTAGGATGCTCATGTGATATAGAACGGTGCTATGAAGCTATTTTTTAAAAATTAATTTTTGAAATTTTTAAGTTAATTTTTAGCCCTAAAATGATGGAAAAATTGGGTAATTTGGAGTTAATTAGGTGATTAGGATATTAATTACTGATTTAGATAGTAATTAGATGTTTAGGGATGTTAATTTCTGATGTGGAACCCTAATCCTAACCTTTGGAGTATTAAGTATGGTTAATTTAGGAAATTAGGTAATTAATATAAGAAATTAGTAATATGTGAAATTGTAAATTAATAAATTTAAAAATTAGAGTTATTTAGATAATATTAGAGTAAAAATCAGAATAATATTAAATCTGAATTAAGATTGAATTTTAGGTAATTATATAAAAAAGTAAGATTTTCTCACATCGGGGATAAATTCGATACCCTAATTAGGACTAGTGTACCGAATAGCTTAGAATACTAAATTAAGACCCAATAGGATATTTGAATACTCGAGCTTAATATGATTAATTTCACATTAGGATTCGAGTATGTTTAGGACTTAGAAATTGAACTAAAACCTAATTTAGAAATCGATGTGGAAATCAAACCCGAACCTAACCCCAAACCTAAAATAATTATAAAAGACTTAAGACCTAGATAAATAGGTATATTAAACCCTAAACAAAACCTAACAATAAGCGTTATAGGATAAAATGAACTTATAATATTTATATGAAAAGCTGAAACTACGTTCGTGTTATAGGGATGATTGGCGATGGCCTGAGCAAATCGGACCTCGAGTGAGTAAGTGAGGAGTCGAGGTAAATTGGGATTAATACGATACTGTATTTTGGAGGCTTAAGGTTATGCTTGGTTATGCTTGTTAGATAGTTGAATGTGTGCATGTGCTTGATTATGGGTAATGCTATGGTTCTGTTTATTGCTCTGGCATATATGGTATGAATTGTATGAAAGAATTGATCACCCTAAACTGGACTTAATTAAATATCCGACCAGTAATCATAATCGGACATGCATGGCAACTCGTTAGGGGAACTTAGGACTCTTCGGCCAAATATTGACCCCTTCGGAAGGGATAGCACAGGATTACAAAATGGTCCCTTCTTCATCCTCAGTCGAACTAAGTGACAGGAGAGGAGGTCGCGGCGAGGGTGAAGGCAGTGGTTCGAAGGTAGTCGCGGGAGGAACAAGGTCTCCATTACACAAGCTTGGGTTTGGTCGTGAGCTGTCGCATTAACGGCAACTCCTCAACCCGAATTAGAGTGGGCGCAATTTCTTTAATCTCACGACGGGCCGGACAACGTCGTGTGATGGCATTTGCTTGTACATGCATTGCATCTAATAAGTGATTGAAAACCTTATTATGTTTCAAGTATAGTTTTAAGTCCTCCGTCCCTACTTACTGAGCTGTGGTTGTTCACATCCCTATAGATGTCGTGCAGGTGCTAGATAAGAAGCGGCAAACAACTACTCTGAAGCTAGCAATTGCTGGATCCTGGGAAGTGAGGAAAAATATTGAAGAATAAACACATATTTTTAGGGTCTAAGTTTTTATTTTAGAATTATTGTTCATTTCCGAATGATATAATAATTTAGAAAAATACTATAGAGAAATATTGTAAACTTTAACTGCAATAACTGAATTATAACATATATATATAATTCCTCACTTTTATAGGTAAATGACTTATTTAAATTACAAACTGTCTACTTCAAAGCGGGTTAGTTATGGACGCCTTGTGTAGATCAGGTCTAAGATAGCGGTTGTAAGGCCAACTTCTATCTTAGGATGGTTTACACAGCGGGGCTGTTACGACTCTACCGCTTCGGGGCGTGACACCAAGGTCTCACCAAAGGTCTAAACATGTATTCTAGAAGTTTCACATCCTCAAAGAGATAGTTTAGAGGGGTAATGTGTTGGTTTGTAGAGTAACAATAGATGAAAATATTGTTGATTCACTCGTGAAGGCTTTACCCTAGTAGAAACATAAGACCCATGTAAGGAGCCTCAGACTTAGAGTCTATAAGTGTTTGGAAATAGTGCAAGTGGGAGAGTTGTAATTTGTATACAATGTACCAAGACACTTTTGATATATTTATATATATTATTTATAAAAGGCAAGTATTTATAGTATTTATATACTTTTCTATTTGTATATATTTTACAAAAAAAACCCCATAGATAATTAGAATATGTATGGAGTTATAATAAATGTATATTATCAATAAGATTCCATGACATCATATTATGTAAAAGTTGTTTTTAGTTAGATAAATATCTAGAGAGGACATAAAGATTTAGTCCAACATGTTGTATAACTAAGGTAATTTTCACTCAATCGAAAAAAAAGATATTTGAGTTATACAAATAAGTGCTTAAAGTTAAACGAATACACTAGATACAACCCGCTAATAGAATACACCATATGTTTAATGTCATTACTCCCTCCTTTATATGAATAAGCGTAAATAATCCTTAAACTTGAGACCTTCATTTATTTTATATATGGAATGTTGTGCTTTGATGTTGTTAAACACAGTCTCTATTTGGATTGTAAATAATATGATTATTGGGTATGGCATGAAAATATATAGAGGATAGTAATGAGTAAAGATAAAAATCGTCACTCTCTTAGATTAGGGAGTCAATATCCAAGGCTATTTGGTTAAGATAGTAGTTACTTGTAAGCCCATGACTATGGTAAGTATTATTGAGTCTATTTTATCTTAAAAACCAAGTAAAACGATTAAACATTGATGATATGACATATAATGGTTTAATTAGGATATCATTTGATAAAGAGATTTAATTATGGAGTAATCGGTTCATAGTAGTTTCTCGCTCATACCTTTTTATATTACATTGGATAACTAATAACTGTTACTAGACGGTTACCCTAGTTTATGTTTAAATAAACATTACCTTTTTGTATAGAATTTTAGAGGGTCACATACTATAGCGCAATTAATTGAAACAAAGTTTTTGATAAGAAATCGTCAATATTTATTTCGAAGCTAGAATAAATTGATCCAAAATAATAAATTGAACACAATTTATTTTATTGCAGAGAATATATTTATGTTGAAGTACCTTTTAAGATCGTATATTTTATTATTGCCTTATCATGTAAAAGTAGATGAAATTTATTAATTCCATGTTTAAGTGCTATTGAAAAGTTCGTGGTAATTAAAAGGATATGAAATTTATTAATTTCATATTCAATTGTAATTGAAAAGTTTATCTCAATTAAAAGGTTATTTATCATTAATTCCATATTTAATTGCTATGCAATTGAAATGTTCATAGAATGGAAAGTCTTTTTCATTTATTTTAGTTAATGTTTAAAAAGATATAAGGGTAGAGAAAAAGTTCAATGATAATTTTTTATTTAGAGAAATACCTAACAAAAAGGTAAAAGAGAGGATATAACATTTTGTTTTCTAATTTTTCTAATTCTAATTTAAGTTGTGTAGCAATATAAATGATTATAATTTGTTCTTGTTAACATGTATGTGGATACCGCTAGAGAGACTACATTTGAATACATTTTAAAAACAATAAATTGGATTTATATCACAATTAAACTCCATCTTTTGGAAGAGAAGGTACTTCTCATTAGGGAAAACATAATTTTATAATCTTTTATTGATATATATATTTTATTATATGTTACACATGAATCCTAAAATAAGTTTTATAATAGTTTTTTTTATTTCCGCTATGTTCTTTATAATCTATAAATCCTAACACAAACCTACCTTGGTTGTATCCTTATGTATGTCTTAATAGCCAATTTAGGGATTCTCTCAAAAAAAATGAAAATTTGATTTGTGTGACTATATATAACTACCCCTAGTACTTATGCTAACATGTTGTATGATATTCTATGAGAGCAAAGTTTCACATGAATTATGGAACGAAATTTGTATTGTTTTATAAGAAATTATCCAAAATGTAAGTTGCTTGTTGACATGGGCAATGTTTCTTCCTTCCATCTCTACTCTAAAACCTAAGGATATGGTCAACATTTGTTCATTTGGGTAGCTTTATTTTGGAAATTGATACTGAGCATATTACGAGTGATATGCTATGAATAAAACTTAGCTATGGATGAAAACAAATAAGAATTTTGATTCATTCATGTACCATCAAGTTGTTACAAATACTTTTATATGTTAAATTTTTTATTTGTCTGTACTTACTACTAAGCAATTTGAAAATTCCATGTTAAAAATATAAGAGTTAAATTCTAAAGAAGATAGAATAGCCTTACCTTTAACTTTGAATGTTCTTGTGTAATGTGAGAGCCTCTAGACGGAGTATGTTCTTTGTCTTTCTTAGTCTTCACTTTGAATTTCATGGTATAAATATTATGCATGATTTTATTGCATACAACAAGGAAGTCACAATCAGTATTGCTTGGGAAAAAGAGCATCTTCTTTGGATGGAAATAAAATCACCACCGTGAATTTTGGTACGTAGATTTGCTGTGCTATTGGTGTGGAAGCTTTTCTCTTCCCCATGCTCTTCTGCATGGGAAATCGGAAACATTTGATGCATTCAAATGTTTTCCTAGTTTTACCCCCAGGCGATGTTTCATGTCTAGGTCATTATGTGTGACCATATATAATTACCGGTGCTAATTATGCTAACATGTTGTATGATATTCTACGAGAATAAACTTTCATGTGAATTATGGGTGGAAATTTGTATTAGTTTATAAGAGATTATATAATTAATACCAAATAAATTAGATAAGAACTTTTAGTTGTCATGGTTAAAAAGGCCTATGGATCATCCAATGGCTTGATTGTTGATAACTTTTGGATTATGGCATTACATGGCGAATAAAGCGTTAATTTTTTTTTTGTTAGATCTTGCCTGTCACTATATCACTCCTAATGAATCTTTTCTCCCAATTTAAAAATAACTAAAGCTAAATTGGTTAGATATGGCTATAAATCTCCAAACCCTCAAGAAGTGACTTCAAACTCTTCCACAATCTTTTAGGGCATATAAATAACTCTGAATTGTTACTAAAATGCCAAAAACATCGTTAAAGGGACAACAAATAACAATAGCTTTGAAGTTTATGGGTATTGCCCATGCCCTGAAAATATCTTTGAAGAAACCCTCCAAACGGGAGCCCAAAAAGAAAAAACATAGTTGGTGCAAGCCATACGAGAGGGACGTTGATTTGACAATTTTTGCATGGCAGATGAAAGTTGTCACTTTAGATTCTTCCTGCTTAAAAGGGAGATTACTATGAATAGACCATAGTAAGTATACAGAATGGAATTCCAAAAGTTTTCTCACGCAACGTTATGGTTGATAATGACAGGCTTTCTAGACACAACATATTATTCCAGAATTAATACATGAATATAAATATGGTAAAAGTGTAAAGAAATCAAATTCCTCATAAAATATTTGAATTTATCTCAACCCTTACTTCAATTCCATTTAAAAGTATTCAAATTGAACTCAAACTTTACTTTTAGCTATTCAAGTAATTAATCGAGTTAAATTTGAACACTATATATTTAGCTCGATTAACTCGTAAACTCAATTGAACTCAAGTGAGATGCAAATATTTATTAAGTTTGAATTGAATTTGGATATTAATATATATAATCGAAGAAAAAAAAAAGGCTTTTAAATATATTCAGCTTAAACAACCTTATTTGAGTCAAACTCAAACTTATTGAGATCTTTCAAATTGAATTCAAAATCAAAATTGTAAATTCAATTGAGCTCGAGTAAGCTAAATAATATAGAGTCTCAACTCTACTTATTTACAATTTACATCAAGATTTAATTTCTGAATCGCACACTCAAACATGCTTCGATTTTTTTTGAATCTATAATATTAAAATTCAAGCACCTCTGTATGCGTTAGATGCTCAAATTTTTATCTCGAACGACAGAAGTTTAAGCCGCTTTGTACTCCATTAACACATGTTCTTCATTTTCCTAGTTCGAGTGACAAAATTTCCCACTTTTCCCGATTACGCGCAAAAGAGAAAGACGTTTATAAAATCAATACAATATTAATTATTTTCACATATTTTATTCTAAAATATTTGTATTTTAAAGCATATTAATCATTGTTCCACCCTTAATTACTGGCAACAATGGATGATTAGCATGATTATAAATAGATGGCTCAAGTAAGATCGACTCAATATAATTCCTAATCAAATCAAGATCGAGTATTATATAACCAACCCAAATTTGACCTTATTACATCCCTAACTAATACTAACCTGCTTAGCCTTACGAACTCTTCAACCATTGTCAAATTAGAAGCGCAAATGTTAAGATTAGATAGTCTATTCCTTCTCACTAATTTACTCTTTGAACCATCCAATTGTGTTTGTAAATCATTCAATCGCTTAGCTAATGCCACCGAATTGTCTTCCTTAAAGAACACGATGCTTGCCCGTGAAATTTTTTTCATGTCAACAAATATTTATCGTGGCCTCGTAATTATTTGTGGGAGATGTTTTTTAACCCCCTTCAGTAATAAAATATTCATGTAGCTTCGGTTCCATTCACCCCCATAGATTAAGGCATACCCTCAGGACCATAGACCGCTTTTAAAGATAATTATAGATTACCCATCCAAGTAGGATTCGCGTTGACATTCGAGGGAGATGCTGAAATGGAGGATTTGGGATCCAACCATGAAACGTTTTTTTTTTTTTTTTTTTTTTCGGTGGAATACCCATGAAACATTAATAATTGCACTTTTGTACCTTGGTCTTAAAATACCATACTGTGCATGGGGGTGGTCACAGACTCACGTGGGTAATCTAATCTAATCTTTCATGCTACCATCCATGCAAAAGATAATACAAAATCTCACCAAACAATTATACGACGACAGACACACTCACCTAACTATAATGTTCTTCACATGCTCATCTACTAGCCGTATGAAGTACCGGTCCAACCATTTACCCAAGCTAAGGTTGAACAAACTTTTGTCCTTTGACCCCCATTCTATTCTCCCCATGAAAATTGTAAATGCATGGAAATTGATGTTATCAGAAAATGCGAAATATAGTTTTCTGATAATTTATAATATATGCTCTCTATTCCCCAAAAGGGGAGGAAAAAAAATTATTAAAACTTAAATGGTTGGCTCTACTAAACACAATTTAAGAACACCGAGGGCACTTTGGATGTAATTAATGAAGAGGTGTACCGGAACACCCATTAACGGTACTCTTCTCCTACATACCTGTGCGTACAAGTTGAAACTAAGCATCTCATTGGGCATATTGAAAGATTTTAAAGCGTTCCAAGTTAGCAAGAAGCTTTAAACAACTTTCATGCGTGGCACCATCTAAGAAATTGCGTTTTGTGTTTTCAACACATTCATGGGTTAAATGGCTTCGTCTATATGAGATAAATAAGGCACGCAATACCAATGTATACAACATAGAAACCAATAAGAATATAAAATGATGTAGACATATAATACTTATTTATTTTACAATGTATAAACAACTAATGATTTATGTATAATTATTGCTTCCTATACCAAGTAGTTGGATGCCATGATGAGGATGAAGCACAAAGGGCCAACCTTCTATTCCCACATTTCTGCTGTTTATTTTTATTTTTATTACTATATTCTAGCTTATGAATACTTTTAACCCTAAAACAATCATGTTCCCTCCACTTGAAGCAAATAAAAATACTTATTAAAGCTATTAACAATTCAAAAGCTATTTCTTCTTTCATAGTAAGGTAATGGTCATGAGTTCCACTATGTTAGATTTGATGTGATGCCATCTATAGCTTATAATGATTAAGAGAGGGAAAAAAAAGGGTAGGTGGCCACATTGAATGTAAAAAATAGATGCTAACTTATAAAAAAAATTTTAACATACAGGGTCTAAATATAGTTTAATTTTCCATAAATGAAACTAAATATCCTATATATTGAAAGACTAATAGAAATTGCACCAAGAAATAGACATAGTTCTCCATTATTAGAGCTACCATGATGAAAAAAATATCTAAGGCTCAAAGACATGGTGCCTAGAATCATAAAAGAGGAAACAAAACGATCTAAACAAGCAAGGCAAAAGTGTACAACATCAACTAGACAGAGTTTACTTTATAATGTCAGCACCCATGTGCCTTAGCCAGCACTTTGCCTACTTGTGGGGCAAAAGATCAAAAAGACAAAATGACAAGGAACAACAACTCAAACCCAACCAAAGTCTAGAAGATAGCTTATTATATTTTTTGGGGTCTAAAAGTCAAGTACGTGTTCAAAGCTGATTTCAAGAACAATTCCTAAAAAACAATAATATTAATTTAAAGTACACCAACTTAATGTTTTTGTTACAGATGACTGACTTTCTCATGAAAGGCTAAGACCGTGTTTTTGGAAACTGCTTGATTTCTTATTAAACAAGATGTAAAAATGCATGGAAAGCATGGATTTGAAGAAACTTCCAAATGTCAATTTGGTATTAAAATACTAGCAAAAAGTAGCACTCCCAAAAGGAGCATCAAATCCAGGCTTGAAATCACTCTACCTTGAATGATTTCAATGAATTATGAATCAAGAAGAAAGAGTGTGAGAAAAGCAGTAAAGTAAGATGTTTTCATTCTCTAAAGTTGTTTCTTTCCAAAAACCTACTAAGACATTATGGTTCTAGTATAACAATAGAGCAAACTGCTTCGAACCGTTTGCAGACGAGTTCCAAAACCTTATAACCATTAACCACTATCACAAGCCAACTCCCCTGCAGGAAATTTGGTTTTACAGTGCTTTCCTCTACCAAACAAGGAACCGGATGGTAAGGATAAATTTTCTATGTAAAAAGAGAAAACTGTCTTTTCTTTGAGTTTTGTTGTCCTGTGGTCCTGCACAAACCTGCAGAAAATAAAAGCAGCAGAAAAGGGAGTACCTACACATATAGTCTATTCATCCGTCCTCTTCCCGTATGTAGTATGTATTTCCTGTTAGTGGTATGTATAGATGCTGATGCTGATCTAAACCTTGTGAAGATCATCTAAGGTCTAATCTATAGTGCACGTAAAGTTAAGCTATACATCTACTGGATCATTTCCCTTGTATTTTGCTTCTACTCTGCAAATAAGAAACACAGCGTAAGAAATGGCAATATACATATAACAAACATTTCAGTTTAGATAACGATGCACAAAAGATAAGATCAATTACCTTTCAACTACCAATCCTGCTGGTTATACTCATCTTTTATTTACAGAAAAAAGACAAAACCTGTAGTGGCAGTGGATGCAAGAAATTTTTTTAACAAGATAACAACAGAGAGGCAGAAAAAAGAAATGGAGGGAAGTATGACCAGCGCAATAATGGTACCTAAGTCAAGGCTACATTTACCGAGGAGATCAATCATTGCTAGAATTCATAGCTTGTGATGATTTATTGTCAACGCAACTGGAGGTTACGATGCCATCATTAGAATCAACCAATTTCAAGAAGTCATGAGAATGGTCTGCAGCTGATTTTGTTGGTGAGGCAAAGAGTGAGTCAGGGAGGATATGCTCAAGACTGTTAAAGAGAAATCACCATCAAGTGTGTTAATACATTAGAGCCAGAATGAGGAGAAAGATGCTTTCACACAAGACAGCGATATCTGATGATTAAAAGTCCTGTTTTAACTAATCACACAAACCTTTCTCGATTTTCATTTGCTTCAGCATTGCATTTGTCATCCTTGCTCTCGCAAGCAACACCAGTAAAAGTGGATTTCACATCATTTACTTGACCCTGAAGCTGCTGTTCAGTGGCTGAAATGTTTGAAGATAATGAAGCAGTTTGGGTGCCCAAGGATTCTGCATTAGTACTTGATATTAGCAGTAAAATATCTGAACTGATATTCATTACTTACAAAATTAAGGGGTGAGCTTTGATGACAAACCTTCAGAGGCATCAGACGGTAAAACACTCTCATGATGCATCCGGCTAAGTGGATGAACAGGAAGAGATATAGGCGAGCCAACTGACATACTGCGATGGTGAATGCCATCGGCTTTTAGATCTGGAAGTTGCAGGTTTATAAGCCTTCTGCTTTGAAGTTCAATTGCTTGCTGCAAATCGGCCTGTTCCTCTAATTTTCTTCTCAGCATCATCTCATGTGAATTATGGAAAACTCTTGTTCCTGAATACACAAGTGACCTTTAGACAACAAGATCACATGAGAGTTACTCACAAAGAATACGAATGCACTATTATTTTCTCACCAAGCTGGTCAAAAGGCTCCATAGAATCTGCTAGCAGGTTACTTGAAGATGGTGAGAATTCTCCCCGTTCAAAATGCTGCTGCTGAAGCTGTTGCCTCCTGCATACGATATTAACATGCAGAACATCAGAGCAAACAGAGAAGATGCAACACTGTAAAATATAGCAAAATTGGACTAGACCGCATACTTCTCTGGGACTTTTCCCTTCTCCTTGTAAGGCTTGACCAGCACACGTGAATTGCAGATGAAATGAGGGTTTCCTTTGGCCAGTATGAGCTTTACAGTCTCTGGGTAGACAAATGTGACAAATCCAAACATCCGCTTCTGTTGATAAGGAATCCTCACATCTTGTACTGGTCCGAATGTACTGTGAAGTTATTGGATATAAATTGTAGTTAGGCTGAAATAGTTGGTAATTAGACAAAACTACTACACTAAAAAAGAAGATGGGGATTGAACACAAAACCATTGTCCTTACAGACATTGTCACATCATCAAGAAAGACATAAAAGACAAGCCAGTTACAATAAAAGTTTGAAATAAAATCAGAATGCCATTTCAGTGCAGTTATAACATTTCCATCTAATGCCTACAAATAGCACATTCTCAACCAACGATCAATAGAGTGAGCCCAATGTGATATCCTAAGAGATCTGAGAGAAGACATCTAGCATCACAGCATAAGAACTATGCCATTAACCTAATTTATTCAATCAAATAAAACTTTTTGCATATATCTTCCAGTCTCCCTCAGAAACATTCCAGGATCGAATAACTTATGCGACAAGTTTCCTAGTTCCAATTCAGAATATCAAGGTTCATCCACTACCAGGGAGCATTTACGAGAGTGGTTAACTATAACTTATGTTTATACCGAGATGAGACTTGGAGGAAAATGCTAGAAAGATATTTCACCCTACTAGTTGGCATTATTCTATAACAAGCAGACCAAGGGGTCATCAATCTTAGAATAAAAGGTTCATGTAACACTCTTAGAAACATGCTCTCGATTTGCTTCTTTTTTAAACTCATATCACCAATCCAGAATTTCAAAGTAGAAAACTTTCAGCACTGGTCAATTGGGAATCTGATTTTTAGAATTTGTGAATCACTGACAAGTTCACGATTCTGAAGAGATAGCAAGCTAATATGCTAGTGAAAACATAAATAGGAACAAACCGTGTAATTGCAAAACAAGCAAGAATTTACTGAATGACATAAGTTGGAGAACATTGAGATAATTTAATAAATGTTCATTTACAGGATCCTTTTAATCAGTTTTCTCTCAAAGAGCAAATAATTCCTGTTGGCCAGAAACCACAGCAGAGAACAGCAACCTACAGCAAGGAAAAAAGTATGACTTCTTATAGTTAGAGGAAAAGAAATTCCTTCTTTGACTTCCTCAGGCACATAGAGCAGTTTCTGCTTATTTCTCCATTACAAAGGACAAAAAGCTAGACTTATTGATTCTGTTGTGCTGCGATCAAATAGAAGCAGATGAATCTAATTGGTGGTTATTTTAAAGGGATCGAATGACCCATGCTAGCACTTAAGATGTCAAAAATAAATGAACCATGAACAGGACCAGCCACAAATGGACCCGCTGCCTCCAAACACATGTTTACCTATCAAATTAGCATAAATATCAATATGTTAGGCAAAGGGCAACCTCCATTTAATAGGCAAAAAGAAAGGGAAAAAAATAAAAATGGCAACTAGGTGACAAAGAGGCTTAAATATTATGTGCATGGCACCGCACACTAGTGTACTATCAAATGATGTCATGAGTCACGAGGTGTCCATAGTAACATTAACATCTGCCCGGGCTAAATTAGCAGTAAAGTTCACACAAAGAGATTACCTTTTCTATCATTAGAATTCATCCCTTGCTCAAGAAACACAAAAAGTACTTCAATCACTTAATTAGAATAATGGTAATACAAGAACAGAAAGATCCATCCTAGTGAAGATTACCTAAAGTACCCCGCAACGTCTTCGTCTTTGAAAGTGCTATCTGCTGGGAACGTCAGATAAATTTGTCTAGAAGCAGAATTTGCCTTCTCTGCCAATCCCATGGCCAGAAAGTCATTCCTGTCAGGTTGATATCGCCCATATTTGTAAGACTCGTCTCCCATCATCATCCTCATCCTAGGATTCAAATTCATAAAAAATGACACCAGAATCCTCACCATCAAACAGAACATCATAAGCATACCAACTTTATAACAAATTAAGCAGTATACACCTCAAAAACACCGACATAATTACCATCATCATTCTAGAACCCAACACATTCGTAAAATTGCCCCAGAAACATTCACTATAAAGCAGAACATGCATAAAGTTTCAAACTTTATCTCAAAATACACAAAAGGGTCTTCTCTAAGATACCTCTGGGCTTCGTTACGTTGTTGCAGAAGAAAATTCATGTACTTATGCTGTGATACTGGTGAAGTTCCAGGCATAAACTGCGAAGAACCAGCCACAGCAGCAGCAATAGTAGCTAATCTTTGTTGATGTGCAAGTTTAAGTCTCATTATTTCGTCAGGATCAAAACCACTTGCAGAACCAGAACCAGAACCAGCACCCCAACTTGAAACACACGACCCACCACCATCAAAATCGTCACAAATGCCACCACCATGAATGAACTTGCAATTACTTCCATTTTTACAAAACCCTCTAGCGAAGTAAAGACAGGGCCTAAAACCTCCATTAATACCACTAAAGCTTCCATCTTCAGACCCAAAGCACACATCACTCTCTGAATAACTCCTCTTATGCAAATGGCTCTCCCCATTACTATCAAGTCCATAAGTCATATCACCTAAATCACCAGTAGACCTAACAGAATCATTGAGAAGTGAAAAGTACTCGTTAAAAGTCTGCTCCTCCACAAAATCCCCAGTGTTTAAACTACTGCTTGGAGTAATATTACCACTACTTCCTTTAGGAAGTGAAAAAAACTGAAAATTTAAAGAACTCATGTGAGTAGTATTTTCAAAAGGGTGTAATGGGTTTGAATTAGGAGGACTAAAACTAGTGTTTGAAACATACCCAGAAAATGGATTCTTGGAAACATCGTATTCATTGCCTCTAGGAGTGATTCTAGGAGAAGATCGGGAGAGCAAATGAGTGTTATTTGCAGTTGGGTTGTTCAATCTTGTGATGGAGTTGAAGAGATTTGAATGCGATATAGGTACAGATGAAGTGTTCGAGGAAAGTCCCATTTGAGACTTGGCTTTCGCAACTATGTTCTGCATGAGTGTTTCGGAACCAAAAGCCAAACGTATCAAATCTTTCTCGGTTAAAAGGTCTTTAATGAGGAGATAACCCATGATCTTGGAAGCATTTTCTGGGTCTATCTTTTGGATTTTAGAAAGCACAATGGTGGTTGCTTCATTTGCATCCATGGTTTAGAACAAGACGGGAACTTTTCACGTCTTGGAATCTTTTTTGGCTCCAGTTTCTCTCTCTGAGGAAGTAGAGAGAGAGAGAGAGAAAGGGTTTTGAGGGTTTGGGTATGGAGTGTAAAGAGAGATATGATGGAGTTTATGGGGTTTGTGGAGTTACGATTTACAAAGTTAGTTTCTTTTTTTTTATTTAATGTATTTGGCTTTGGTTTTGTTTTTTTGGTTCTGAGATGTTCAGAATCTCTATGTTCGTGTCCTTGTTGGCAGTGGAGTTAGTGGAGAGAGAGAGAGAGTGACGAGTGAGAGTGAGAGTGAGAGAGTGTAATTGTGCGCAGTGAATACTCACTCAGCACTCGGCAGTGAGAGTAGGGTTTGAAGTGAAACAAGCGGGCTTACTCTTTTATTTTTCTCTTTTGTTTTCTTTTTTTTTTTCCCCTAAGTATTTATTAGAATTCTATCTGATATTTGGCATCCCAAAAAATTTATCCTCTTTATTTTATCTGTTTTTATATTTCCATTTTATCATTATGGTGAAATTTTGATTGGAAAACGAGAGGAAGAGGTGAAAGTTAATGTACTTGCCAAGAAATTAATGGAATGAAGGTTGTTTTTTTATATAATATATCGGCTTCAAATGCTCTTTTTCTATAGTAATTATTGAATAAAAAATTACTATGGTTTAAAATATATAGTTTAAGCATTCAAATGATAAACTTGATTCGGTTTATCATAAATGTATAAAATAAATGATAAATAAGTCTAATTTTATAGGAATTTATCACATATTTAAATTTTACGAGAGGTAAATCTTCATCTTTTTGGTTTTCCTTTTTCTTTTCCCTAAATACAATCTCATTCTATGATACCATAAGGCTAGTAACACTATAATAAGGATTGATAATTTATATTAATGGTCGTTTTTTTATATTTGCCTATAAATAGATTTATGTTTCAACAATCTCAACATGTAACATGATACATTCGTTAATTATGCTTGAAACATAAACTATAACTCAACCTATTTTATAAGTTAGTAAGTATGTTTTCTATTTTGATTTTTGTTACCATCACTACTTATAGTTACAACTTTCAACTAAATCTATTATCATGATCATGTTACAATGGCTATCTTAACAATGCATTACAAATCTAATATTTTTTTCCTATGTTATCTTTCGTAATGTAATCCTTGTACCAAATTAGCCTCTTAATTTGTCTTCTCAATTCTTTTGTAATAGATTTCTTCTTCTTATAAAAAACCTTGTCCTTAAGATTGCAGGCCAAATACCTTTTACATAAATGATACATATCTTCCCATGGTGTTTGTTCAAGAGGCAAATATTACTACTGTACTGAAATTTGTTATACAAATTGTCCATTGCACACAATCACCTTATAACCCATAATAGCTAGAGGTATCGGCTATGGATGGCTAGCAATAACTTTGGATGGTAACTCTAAAGAAGGCTCTATGGATTTATGTGATGCAGACCGGGGCTAAAAATAAACAAGGCTAGTCATAAGGATGGTCACAAGGATGGGTCTAAGCTTACTGAAAGCTTAAAATGAGTGATGGGAGAAGCATACAAAAGAATAGAAATGAGAGAAAAATAAGTAAACTTACGAATAACTTCAAAGGATATGATGCACTAGAAAAACTTTCGATGACTTATGACGCAGCTCGATATGACGCACGAGTTAATCTGGTGAAGTTACTCGTCACTTAGATTTGTTTAAGGATTAGGATAAAAGTGAAATGAAAGTAAACAAGCTAATAAGAGCAATATTCACAAAAGGAATATTCAGTGTATTAATGATAAGATCCATTTTGCAGCTATATGTACAATAGGTATTTATACTTGAGAAATTAGGATAACTTATCTAAGAATGGAAAAGATAAAAAGAGTATTATCCCAAAGAAGTAATGTAAAAGAAATACAAAAGGATAAAAATGAATGTTCACGGAAAAGTAATGATTACAAAGTAGATTCTACAAGTAGTCCTGGATATGTAGCATCAAGGTGTTGGTGGTGCCATTGAAAGAAGCAGACAAAACAATACGATCTAGTTGGATAGCTAAGTAGGAGTGCCGAGTAGTTATGGACTCGTCCGAACAGGAGTGGTCGAAGGTTTGTATAAGATAGATCTTTGTCCTCTTGACAATATTGTAGCCAAGCAATATAATTTTTGAAAGGTACGTAATCACTCAGCCAGGCATGGGAAGTTAATTGGCAGCAAAGAGCAACTTGGCCTCGGCTTTGGTAATGATCAGTTGGAGTAAAAGCATTCGCCTTGTTAGTTATTCTAGTCCTTGGGCTCGATTACAGGTTAAAGGACCAGTAGCTCGATTCCTATCAATGTACGCAAGAGTCTACATTTTTTAATCACCCTATGGGATTCATGAAACCTTTTGAAAGCTTATTATATGGTTTTCAACATAAAGAAAATTATCTACAAGCCTTCAATCAAAGAAAAACCATATTTCCTATAATAAATTTAACATCTATCCTATACCTAGTGGCCATCTCCTTCATTCTTTGTTGTGCTTGGACTAATTAGATTTGTAAAATTCGTAAGACCTTGTTTATCGTCTGAAGCACAACCTTTGCAACATCTAATCTTAAGGCACCTCTAACATGATAAGATATAATTGAAGGTGGTCTTCCATATATCACTTTAAAAGGAGTGGAATAAGCTCCTTCATGGCACAAAGTATTAACTATGCCTAAGTAAATGCTTAACCCAATCTCTAAGATGCTCCATAACAAAGCCACTTAAATATTATTAAAATTTCCTATTCAATACCTTCGTTTGTACGTCTGGTTATTGGTGATATGTACTGGATACTGCTAATTTCATCCCATTGGGTTTGAATAATTCCTTCGAAAATTGATTTACAACGATAGAATCTCTATCCAAAATAAGAGTCCTTGGAAATCCATGTAGTTTCACCATTATGTGAACAAATACAAAGACAACCTTAGTAATATTATAGTGTGCATCCAATGTTGCCAAATTATAGTCATTAGAAAGTTTATCAACTACCAATAAGTTATTGAAAAATTATTAGACTTTGGTGAACATGTAATGAAGTATACCCAAACTCTTTTTGTATTAGTAGTCTTGCTAGTGATCTTGTCAAATATTTGATTTACTGACATGTTTGACAAAATTTGGCAAATTCTTCTACTTGAGATCTCATCCCTATAAGACTTAAGATCAGTTACTTAAAGTTTAGCTTGTAAAATTTAGAGTGATCGGCTAAAGGATCTAATCGAACCTAAATTATAAAGTAAAGCTAGAAATATTAGTAAAAATAATCTCATAAATTTGAATTTAAGAAAATAAGTAATAAAATAAAAAAATATAAAATTTTCAAATTTTAAGTATATTACTCGTTATTTATCGAAAATATGTAAAATATATTCTGATAATTAATGAATTACTAAAGATAAATTATATATACACTAAAACTCATAAAATAACTTAAATAATATTTAGAAATATTTATTTGTACTATATACGCAAAATGTGCTAAAATAATGCTAAATAATTAAAAAAGGTTCACAATTTATTAAGGAAAAATCAAGAAAAATCCATAATTGAGGCATAGCATTCTGGAATTGAAGAAATAAAAGCAATTAATCAAATTACAACAAATATAAAGTAAGAAAAAGAAGAGACAAGGCAATTGTCAAATCAATTTAATGCACAATAATTCCCTAAGACTTCTATAAATACGCCAAATTTTTCAGAAGCTCATTTTGGATGTCTGGAATTTTAGAAAATTAGAGAGAGACGAAATTAAGAGGAAATTAGGGCTTTACAAAAATTTATAAAAAAAACTGTGTAGTTAGAGTTTTTAAGTAGAACCTAGACCCAATGAGTAACTGAGGGTGAATGGTCACCACCACCACATGTTGGTGGTAGTGCCCAGATGGGCCAATACACTCATGGCCATCGACGGTGGCCGAAGCCACCAGTTATAGTGAGTTTCGATTTCTACTTGATTTTTCTTAAATTGTTAAAAATATCAAAATTAATTGAAAAATTATGAAACTTATTATTCTAGAATATTTTTGTATTTATTTTTTATGAAAAATATTATTTTGATGAAAATATGTCCCGTGATATATGGTCCTTAAGAAATTATACAAAACTGAACATATTTCGGTTTAGAAATAAATAGGCTTAAAAGTATAGTTTAGAGCTCAAAATTTTTATGTAAATTATTTAAATGATATAAAATAATGCCATGAAGTCCTTTTTCAAAAATGAATTTTCAAAATTTTTAGGCCTTAAAATGATGCTTAAAATGGCTTTTTTTTTTTGTTAATTAAGTAATTAAATGGTTAATTACTGATTTAGTAAATGATTATATATTTTAGGATGTTGAAATCTAATGAAGTATGATACTTGTAGTATTTAGGGTGTTAGATGTAATTATTAGGGTAATTATATAGTAAATAAGTAATAGGGAAAAATAGTAAATTTTAACTTAATTTTGTAAATTAGGGTAATTAGGTGTAAAAGTTGATTTGGGATGAATTTAAACATTTTGTAATGTTAATTGATATTGGGATATGGTAATTAGAGTGATAGCAATATTAGATGTGTGCTATGTACATAATATGTGATAAAACATAATATGTAATTATAGGAAATATAATAAATAGAAGATATTAGAATAAAAATTGATATTATATAAATAATAGGAATATATAATAAATCTGATGGAAAACTTAAATTTAGGAAATTATATGAAGAATGTAAAAATTTCTCACATCGAAAATAAATTCGATACACTAATAAGGATTTAAGTATATTGGATAGAATAAAATATTGACTAGGGGTTATTATGGTATTTAGAATATTTGGAAGTAATGTGATTAATTTCACATTATGGGTTGAAATGTGTTTCTAGGGTTTGTATATAAAACAATATTTAAAAATTGAACTATAATCTAATTTAGAAATCGATCCGGAAACTAAACCCGAACTTAGCCCAAAACCCAAAATAATTGTAAAAGATTTGAGAACCTAGATAATTGGACATATTAAACCCTAAGCTAAAGATAAAAGTAAATGTTATAGGATAAAAACTAATCTATAACAGTTATATGAAAATTGAGACAATGTTAATATTATATGGATGATCTGCAATGGCCTGAATGAGTCGGACCTCGAGTGAGTAAGCAAAGAGTCCAAGTAACTTGGGATTAATACAGCGTTGTATTTTAGAGGTTTGAAATTGTACTTGATTATGCTTGTTTTGAGTTGATGATATGATTTTTTATTTGTTGCTTGGCTTGTATTGTATAATTTGTATGAAATGATTAATCGCCCTAAACTGGACCTAATCAAATATACGACCTGTAAATATAAATCGGACCTACATAGCAACCCATTAGGGAAAACCTAAGATTCGTTGGCCAAATACCGACCCTTTCAGAAGGGATAGTGCTGGATAGCATAGTAGGTCCCTTCTTCATCCTTAATCGAACTAAGTGACAGGTGATGAGGTTGTGGTAAGGGTGAAGTCAATGGTTCAAAGGTAGTCGTAGGAGGAGCAGTGTCTCCATTGCACAAGCTTGGGTTTGGTCGCGAGTCATTGCATTAACGGTAACTCTTTAATTCGGATTAAAGTGGGCACAATTTCTCTAATCTCATGATGGGCCGAACAACGTCGTAAGATGGCATTTGCTTGAACATGCATTGCACTTAATAAGTTGATTGATAATCTTGTTTATGTTTGTGATATAGTTTTAAGTCCTCTGTCCTAACTTACTGAGTTGTGGTTATTTACATCCCTATAGACGTCGTTGCAGGTACCAGTTGAGAAGCATCTTACAACTACCCTGAAACTAGCAATTGCTGAATCCTAGGGAGTAAGGTAAAATATTTGAAGAATAAACATATTTTTTTAAGGTTTAAGCTCTTATTTTAGAATTTTTCATTTATGAATAATGTATTAACTAAGAAATAGATTACGGTGACACGTTATAAACGTTAATTGTAATAACCGAATCCTAGTATATATATATATTTCCTTACTTTCTTAGGTAAATGACTTATTTAAATTACGAATTGTTTACTTCAAAGTGGGTTAGTCATGGAAACCTTGTGTAGATAAAGTCTAGGATAGCAGTTGTAAGGCTAACTTCTATCTTATAATGGTTTATATGGTGGGGATGCTACGACTCTACCGCTTCGGGGTGTGACAATCCCTTCCTAAATAATAACTAAGGAATAATTGTCAATTGAGGCATACAATCTGTATTTTTTTTTTTTAAATACAAAAGGCATTCTTCCATATCAAAGGCCACTTAAGTAGTATTTTCTATTAAGTCTAAAATTGTTATATTAAAGCTATCCAAAGTATAATGATCTTCTTTTGACTTATTGGTTAGAGGAAATATCAATAGAGAAAACCCAAAGTAAGTAGTATCTTCATGCTATGTAGAAAGAGTATCAACTACCTTATTATCAACATTGACCTTGTACACAATTAGGTAGTCATACCCAAGCAATTTTGTCAAGTATTGTTGTTACTCTAGCATTTGTATGACCTAACTAAAAATTTCTTCTAAGCTTCTATGATCAATTCATATTACAAAATGTGTCCCTAACAAATACTGTTTCCATTTTCAAACAAATTTCACAATTGCATGTCTTAGATAAATGTAGAGGTAATTTCTTCCTAAAAATGCAATAAGATGTCTTCCTTGTCACAACGCTGCCCCTATACTAATCCTTACAGCATTTATCTCTATAATATACTCTTTAGAGAGATCAAGTAAGCACAAGATAGGTGCTAAAATGAATGGATCCTTTAATTGAGTAAAAGCTTACTTAGTTGAATTTGTCCATATAAATCTATTGCATTATAATATGTCAATCAAGGGGGTAGCAATATACGCATATCCTTTAATAGACCTCCTATAATACCTTAGTAACCCCAAAAAAGCTCACAATTATTTAATATTCATAAGTAATGACCATTAGGTACTGGTTAAAATCTTTGAAGTATTTAGAATGACTCTCTTACTTAATATATGTCCTAAATAGTCAACAGTATCCTTAGCAAATGAACATTAGCTCTCTTTTGGAAAAAAAGTGTTATCTAGTAGTACTTGTAACAATTGAGTTTCCATATATAAGGTCACATATCTACTATAAACGGGGATATTGTCATAAAAGACAATGACAAACTTTTTTAGAAATGGCCTACACACGCTATTTGTAATGGCTTAGAAGGCGGCTTGTTCAATAGAAAAGACACATGCCCCATGTAATTCATTTAGCAACTCACCAATCATAGGTATTAAAGACTTGTCTTTCATTGTAGTCTGATTAAAAGCTCTATAATCAATGAAAAATCTCACAAATCCATCTTTTTCCTCCATTAACAATATTGGGTGAAGAAAAAGGATTACCACTATATTTTATTATCCCTTGTTCGAGCATATCTTTAACTTTTTTTTTTTTAATTTCACTTTTCTAAAAATGTGGTTATCTTAAGGCTTGACATTGATTATTGAGGTACCATTTACTAAAGGTGTTCGATGCTGAAAATCGTATAGTACTAGCAATGATGAAAGTGTCTCAAATATGTGAACGTATCTACCAAATACTTGTTTAAGTTGAGTATTATTGGCAGTATGCTCACCGCATGTGCTAAAATTGACCTCTTAAGTTAACGGTTGACAACAAGAAAGCCACTACATGTGTTTATACAAATTGCCTTAACTAATTATGTATAGTTTGAGCTATTGTCCCCTTAGTTTTACCATTCAACGTGATCATAACACCATAATAACATTTCACGTAAATTGCATTGGTAATTGATTATAGTCAATTGTGATTGGCCCAATGTAACTCGTAATACCATTTCTACCCCTTATATTGGTAAAACGTAATGATTCACAAAAGTCTAACCCTTGAATGTGAAACAAAACATGATCACATTTGCCTTCGCATAAGGGTCTACTACTGTTTCCAATTATTACCTAGAAGTTGGATAGAGGTGTTATTGTTAAGCCTAAGTGTTTCACTACACCTTGTTGCATAAAATCATGAGTTACCCTTATATCTATTGATATAAAAACTGATTGATTATTCAATTTGCTTTGAAATTTGAGTGTCTTAGATACTATGGAACCAAATAAGGCATGATAACTACCCAAATCATCAATTAGATTAATCTCATCTTACACCTTAGGTATAATATCTTCTTCTAGATAATCTATCTTTAGTACATCCTCATTAGTCGATATTAATAGAACTATGTTTTACATTTTTTTTCCTACATGAAATCACTCATCACAGTTTTAACAAAGATCCTTTTCTCTTTTAGCTTACATTTCAACTGCTATCTTTTTTTCTAATAGAGATGGATTTGTTAGTGGAACAGTTTGATATTGTGAGTGTAGTGTTGGAATGTAATCTAGTAAATGGTTGAAATTTCAGAAGGAATTTGGAAAATTGCAAAGAATTGGTTTTAGAAGGAAATTAGTTTGTAGATGAAGTAATATGAATAAGGAAAATTTGATCAACAACTTTCGCTTCATACATCTTTGCTAATAGATGGTAGTCATGAGGAAAGAATTCGATAAACCTACTATCCTATTAGAAAGGGTTTCAAACTTAGTCTTTATTTAGCTAATGACCTTATTTATATATATGGGTTTAGATGATGTGCTTTGCACATCTTCAACTTCTCATAGGTTAAACCTCACTTGAATTTCTTGTACAAATTTAGACCATAAGGTAAATTTCTTATTGTTGAACATCCATTGATGCCATCATAATGGCACATCTTCAAGTACAAAAGAAGCCATAATGATTATTTAATTGTTTTGAGTTTCATGAAAATCAAAGAACGGTTGGACCTTAAAGATCTACCCCAATGGATCAGCACTATTGAATCTTAGAATTCTTAGTTTAATTCATCTAAGTAAGTGTGTGGTAGGATTGCTGTAGCTAGCTGATCATGTATGATAGGCATACTGGTCGACCTAGGAGACATCTTGAGCCAATGATACGTGGAGAGATGTTGTTAAGAAGAGGCATGAGAGAAAGAATGAGCAAACTTAGTATCTTGAATGCGTGCATATAACAGTAGATCAAACTTAGTGTTCTTGATTGCTCTTGAATCATTTTTAATGAATTATCTATTTGATTTTCTCTGAAGTGATTTTAGCAGAGCTCTAGTGTTTGTCTCAAGCTTACCAATGTTCTAAGTGAATCAAATCAGAAGAGAAGACTCTTATTTATAGAGTTTAGAGGTTAATTTTGTTTGTTAGATAGCTTTAAGATGAACAGCTAAGATTGAGTTCCTTTATAAAAACTTATCCTCTCCTTTAGCCTTCATAGGCTTAGATATGGGCCTAAGTATGTTTAAGGTTTTCATCAGCTAAAGAGAGTCCATTATCATTATTATTTGGCTTAAAAACCAACTGAGTTTCTTTAAGGCTCAATAAGACCAAATAAAGCCTAAATAAGCCTAAAAGAATAGTTTTTCAGTATACCTTTTTCATGCACGAGATAACCAAGTAAGGCCAAGAGTGGAATATCCAGTTCAACAATCTTGGTTCTGAGCTTACCAAACTAAATCTCTCTAAAGCAACCCTAAACCGGTTGATTTCTCAAGTTTTATCACTAGTTCAAGATATCGGTCAATGGGGTTAGATTAGGTTAAAGACTCAATTACCAAAATGACCCTTTACAACAAATTTGTAAAGGCACCAAATATTCTTGATGTTCTTAAGAAGGTGATGAATCCTTTAAAGTCCTTGACTATGATGGTGAATTATTATGATTTTGATTCTTATCATGAGAAGTTTCTATGTTATCTATTATCATTGACAATTGTTTCATCTCATTATGGAGCTTAGCAATTGATTCATCGAAAGATTACTTTCATTCTTGTTGTTGCCATTGCATTATAACAAACATGTTTTTAGTAACATCTACATCATATTAAGATCGAGTACCATTTACCATTAATGAAAGCACAAAAAATGTTAGGCCCAAAACTCAATTCAAAGGTGTAGGTGTTCTCTCTCTATTTTCCTTTTTTTTTTTCGATATTTAAGGGTTACGGTTTACTAATTGAGTCTTATGATTTGTTTGTGAGATAAAATGATGGTGATTGTGATAACTAATTCGATTTAGTCGAGACTCAGGATGATCTTCTTTATCTCTTATTCTCTTCTTTTTATATGTAGTTGTAGACTTGTTTTTCTAGTTTTGATTTTTGTACAATTTCACCTAAATTTGTTATCACTAGTTACATTACAACACTTATCTCAATATATACATTGTAAATCTAATATTTTCTTCCTATATTGTCTTCCATAATTTAATCCCTATCTTAAATTGGTCTACTAATTTATCTTTTCCAATCTTTCATGACATGTTTCTAATATCTTCCTTCATTTTGAAAAGGAAAAAGAATACGAAATGCTACTCTATTGGGCCATTTTTATTGGAGTTGTTGGTACAAATCTCTAGGCCAAGTAACTTATGGAATCAATTCTCACAATAAAGTTGGTGCTAAGAAGCCTAAAAAGGTGTTCTTTGACTTAAATAACCTTGTCAAGCACCTCTAATGAAGGTGCCATTAGTGTTAGTCTTATGTTATGTTTAAATTTTAGGTTCCCTGAACATTAAGGTACTCTTTCTAGGTTTCTTAAAGATAAAGTAAAGAGTTCCTTCCTTAATAAGCTAGTATGCTAGATTAAGAAACTCTTAAAATAATTCACCAATAAAGATGACCTTGTAATATATAAATAGTGATTATACAGGTGGATCATTGTTTTTCTCTTTTGTGATTTTCACTCTCAAATATAAAATGACATTATAGTTTGCATATTAAACTACATATGTTTGGATAAACTTTTGAAATTGCATTAACACCCCTCCATTATCATTTGATCCTTAGGGAGTGTTTATATAATTACAAAACTTATATAAGAGTCTTCACATATTTTTTAAACTTGTTAGGGTTTCATTAAAGGTGTAGATATACAATTGAAAAAATAGATCAAATTTCATTTCTATACCTTTAATTATGTAATTTTATTATACATTGGTGCATTTGTGATTTATGACTTTTGGGATATAGTTATGAGAATTAATGTTAGCATGTAGCCAATATCTAACCAAATACCATGTACTCTACTCTATTGAATTAAATGGGATTTACATCTTAAATCTTATGTTGAACTTGTATCCCATGAACATTGTAAATCATGCTTAATTGTTTAAAGAATTATATTTAAATATTTAAGTGTAACTGAAGTTAAATACAATTTTTTAGTTCAAAATAGGTATATCTGCACCAACAATGTCGAATATAGTAAGATGATATGAATATGATATAATTAGAAATACGATTATAGAGATAAATACGAATCTAATACAACACATAACACAATAGATATGTTTATATCACAAATGAATATGATTATAATAAAAATAAATTATTTATAATTTTACATACTTTTAGCCATCGATACAAATTTAATATGAGATGATATGAGATAAACACAAATCTAATACAACACATAACACAGTATATAATTTTATATCACAAATGAAACTAGCTACTAATAAACATTTGAAAATTTTTAGTCACATGAATATTAATTTGATTCTTATTATGTTTAAATTAATTCGACACTTATTACATGTAATTATGTGTTTTGTAAATATATTTTACTAAACTAGAAGATATAATTCAATTTGTAAACCAAACCGAGTCATATCGACATTTTATGGTTAAAAAAAATCTCTAATCTGATTCGTATGATTTAGTTCAAAATTATAAAAAACCGAACCATATGTTAATGGTTTGGTTTGGAGGGAAAACTAAACCAAACTAAACTACGCCACTTGTACTTCTTTAGCGAAAAAAATAAAGGAAAATAGAAAAGAATTTGAATGCATAATAATCATTACAAAAATAGAGTAAGTAACAATGATTTATGAAATATTATTATGGTTGCAATCTATATTAGCAACATATTTTTAGTAAATATCTATTGCAGCAATTTCTTTTTCTTGTTGTAGTAATGACTTGTATTAGAGATACTTTTTAAATTTTTCAATGCAAAAAAGTTATAAAAAAATGAAATTTTCTATGATAAATCCAACACTTTTGAATGGTAAATAGTAACAACTTAAAAGTGTTAACACGTAACAATAGCAGTATACATTTTGCAACATATTTTTGGACAACAAACTTACTAAAAATGGAATTGTTATTATGAATTGGCAACTATACCCAACTGATTCGTGCCTACCTCTATTTCTTTAGCTTAAAAAAAATAAAGAAAAATGGACAAGAATTGGAATGGTTAATAATCATTAGAAAAATAGAGCAAGTAGCAATATTTTATGAACCCTTCTTATAGTTATGATCTATATTATTAATATTTTTTTAGTTAATATCTATTGCAGGAATTTCTTTTTCTTATTATAGTGATGAAACTACAAAAAAAAATTAAAATTACTATAGTAAATCCTACACTTTTGAATGGTAAATAGTAGCAACTTAAAAGTGTTGGCATGCAACAAATACATTTTGCAGCATTTTTCTAGACAACAAAGTTACTAAAAATGGAATTGTTATTATGAGTTAGCAACTATAGCAATTGTTTACAAGTTGATGCTCTCTATGACTGATTTTCTTTTTTTTTTTTTCTCTTGCGATGCACAGTTATTCATTTGTAAGTACTTCATATTAGCCTCATATTTGAAAAATGTAAAAGTTAAAAAGAAAATAAAATTTAAAAAAAGCAAAGATAAAAAATTATATAATAAGTAAAGAGTCTAAAAAATAGAAATAAATAAAAGAAAACTTACGAAAAATATGAAAAGGAAAAAAAGTAGGGAAAAAGTGAAAAAAAAAAAGAAAGATAAAAAAGCCTTTAAACAGAGAAAATTATAAAACTAATAATATTTTTGGGTTTTAGGGGGTAGGGTGCCGAGTAGGGTAGGCATAAGGGGTGGTTGGAGGGTAGGTGGTAGTGGAGAAGGGGGTTGTCTTTTAAGGTATAGATTGTCTCTATAAGTTTTAATGCATATGGTTTGGTAAGTCAAAAGCACACTCAATAAAAACCATTACTTTAGACCTAATATAATTTTATACTCAAATGGGTGATAAATAATTTAGACTTATTTGAACTTATGATAATTAACTTATCAAGTTATAGAGTTTAATTTTTATAAATAAAGGTGATTTAGGTACAAACTTGTTAGAATATGTGTTGGATTATATATATATATATATATATATATATATAATATTGATATAATATTATTTTATTAATTTATTGATTCTAATAGTGAACTTACTGTAAGGCATTGCGCTTGTTAGTTTTAGGCCTAAGACTCAAAAATTTTGAAATGGCCCTTGAGAATTGGCTTACTTTGATTAATACTAAAATATAATAAAGGTTAGCAACAATTAAATGGTTTGATGGTTAGGACTTAGTGGTTCTTTTTGCAATCTTATGGTTTAGGGTTTGAATCATCCATTTTGCATGATTTCTAAAATTTCAATTTTGAGTTATGTTAATTGAAATAAAACTAGCCAATTTTATAAAATGAAACCAAGCATGGCGTAGTGGCTTAGACTTTGTTTTGTTAAAGCCATCATTAGGAGTTCGAATTCATTCTTAAATGCAAGGATTCTATTTTCATGCATTGGTTGAGTTGACAAGTGCCTTCGGAATCTTACTTAAGTTAGGCCTATCAACAGAACACCCCATGCATACCAACTTGATGCTTATCCTAAGAACATGCTCTACTCTTAAAGCTGTAAGATAGTAAATCTAGAAACAATAGTGAGAGCCTAATAAAGCAACTTAAAGAAAAAAACAATGGCATAGAATAGAAATTGTTTTAGAAGATAGTTGAAATGATGAAAGGCTTTAAGGATTATGATGACTTGGAGAAAGTGAGCATAGTCACTACTAGATATCGGGCACTATACTTGTAAATGATCTATTTCACTAAAATGACCTAACTTATGGCTTGGACCTTCTAAAATAGCATGATTTGCTTGACCCTAGTCTAGTATGCTCAAGTAGACTTAGCTGAGATCATCATCTAAGATAAGCTTGCATAGACTTTTTATAATTAATAGAAATTGAATGAAGATAAGGCCCTCTCATTGCTAAACTATACAGAGTAAGCATATAGTGTAATGAGACATACAAGGAGTATGCCCATAAGTAGAGGGAATGGTAGCTTGACTCACCGTATATTTACTAGAAAAAGGCCTTAACTGTATGTTCATTAACACTGTAAACAAACCTACTTCTACCACTTGTTTAGGCACACAACATCTAGCTTTACAAACACAGTGGTGGCTGAAAGTAGAATTAAGAATGTCACATGGATAAAAAAGCCAATAGGTCTAGATCAAGTCGAGAAGAAGACAAACGTCATTCAATGAGAGAAAAGAAGTCATCATAAATGTGGCTAGTCCTAGGAGCCATGTTGTAGTACCCTATTTGACCATACATAGGTCTAATATCTTAAACATTAGTCTTGAGCAGACACAAGTATATAAGCCCCAAATAAATGAAGAAGGGGGTTTGCCCAAATCCTATTCATAATGTCTTGGGTTTTAACTAGTTGAGAAATATAAACATGTTGACCCCTAAAACTCCACCATTAGGTTACAAGTTATGGAAATATCACACCAATGCACTATGTAAATGTCATATGGGGTAAGAATGCCATACTACAAGCACTTATTAGAGGTTGAAAAATAGAGCCTGAGACTTAATTGATGTTAGGCTTGTCTAATTAATTTTATAGAGACTAATGAGCTAAATACTAACACCAACTTACTTCCAAATCATGACGAGGCATCCATCAACATTATTAATACATTAATGAAGGAGGAAAAGCCCATCGGATGGGGAAGGTACCCATAAGAAAAGAAGTTATTAGTAAGAAGATTAGTTTTGACATTTTTTAAGAATAACTCTCTTATTTAGCATGACTTTCTCTAATTATGGAGACAATACATTTTTAATAAAGTTTCATATTTCTAAGTTAGATGTACAAAGAAGTATAATCCAAAAATAGAAAGATCTAGTCTCTACTATTTTTTAAAAAGAAAGTTATTAATAGATTGATTAAGTTTATTGGGCTTAAAGTAATTCTCTTTTAAAACTAAGCTGTAAATAGAGGGGGTAATAAGACCTAGAGATGCATCATGAAATATCACACATTGCATGTGATATATTAGTCAATGTAACGCTAGGCATTCATTTTGATTGCCTAAACATACTCATCCTTATCAAAACAATTGGGCATTTTAGGGAGGTATTTTGAAAATTTAAATCTTGTTAAGAACCATCTTATATTAGGGAAGTTAGGAAGTTGAGATATTATTTGAGAAATAAGGATAAACTAATTTGTTTTTGCCTTAACTACCTTATTTCACAAGTAATAAGTGCCATAGATGAGACATTTTCCCTTTAAGATAAAAAGATCTTTCATTCTAACTAACATATACATGAACACTTCGGGCTTTAAACCATTTACAAAAGGGAACCTTAAGAAGATAAAGAGTTATCATCTCATTGAGAAAATAGAAAAAAACAAGAGAAAAAAAAAACAATATGAACAAAGGAAGAGAAAAAGTAAGAAGAAAAGGAGAAAAAGAAAAGAAAAGCAAGTAAGAAGATTGGTTCCAATCTTCTTTAAACTATAGGTTGAGACTTTTAACATGAAATTTGCTTCAACTGTATTAAAAATTTTGAGCCATCTAAGAACGTATCTTTCTGTAGTATTGGTACCATTACAATGGCAAAGCTTTAATGATGTGATGAACTCTTTTGAAAAACATTAGTGCATGTGTAAACAAGGTGATCTACTAATTTAGCTGTAGCCTTTCTATTTGTTATTATATCATATCACGTGGATAATTTCTTGTCAAGATAAATAGTGCTAAGTCCAATCCTACATAGCCTCTCTAAGGCATGAGCTCACCCATTTTACCACCCTTTAGAAGGCTCTTTTGATTTAATGAATATGAATTATCCTAAGGTAAGAGTCTACTCAAAAAAACTAGAGCTCGTTTCAATTTTTCTAAAGGTGTTTACTTGTAAACCTAATTATGATTAGTGACAAAAGTGTTTCAGATTTGCTAAAAGCACAAATGTCCCATTTGCTTAAGCTATTAACTAGAAGTCTACATTACAACTTAATAAAATCAACCAAGTGAACACTTTTAAGACGAAACAGAATTTCCAAAATTGATCTTGAAAGTGAAAAAAAATAAGAACATAAGAGAGAGGAGAGGAAGTCCTCTCAGATTAAAGGATTTAAGAGAATGAGATATCTTTTTCTTGATACATAAAATTTACATAAGAAAAATGAGGGGATTTGCTCCAAAATGGAAAGAAAATACCTAAAAGAAATATGTAGAGTCACCTGTCAACATTAGAAGTGAACATTTAAATTATCAAGATAAAGAAAATGAGTGACTTATAGGTGAGGAAATGAGTGTAATATTTATTTGTATTATCAAGAAGTAGTAACATTCCCTTTTTTAATTTAGCAATATGTAAGTAAAAAAAAAAAAAAAAAGAGAGAGAAGAAAATAAATTTCTAAGAAAATAGGAAAATTTTATAGAGAGCTACTAATTTTTTTTTTTTTTTTTTTTGTGAAAGAGCTTGAAAATAATCTATCGAAAGAGTCTTTAAGAATTTTTTTTTTTTTAAGTGCATAGAGTCTATGTCCGTGAGTTATCCCAGCAATCTATGTCCACACGATGTCCTTGCACCTCTTAAAAGTCCAAACCCACCGATCATCCTGCTTTTAAAAAGAATTTTCAAATTTGGTTCATATGGAAAGAAAAAAAACATTTATTGAATTGTAGGCTTGTTAGGGCGCTATCTCACCTTATATAGAAAAGAGAAGCTCTTAGATTGTTGGGTCATCGTGTACTATCCTATTTTAAGAAAAAAATTTTAATCACTAGCCCATTTAGGTGCTATCCTATTGAAAATGAAAAAACTTTTAGATCATTGGCTCGTTGAGGCACTATCTCATTAATAGAAAAAAATTTGGATTGTCAGCTCGGTAGGGCATTATCTCATCATATAAAGAGAATACTTTTGAATCTATAGAAAATACTTTTGAATCTGCTACTTGTTGAGGCACCATCCTGGTTTGAGAAATATTATTAGATCATTGACCCGTTTCAGTGCTATTTTATTTTAGAAAAAAAAAAAAAACCTTTGATGGGGGAAGGTTGTAGCACCCTCCCATTTTGAAAAAAGTTCTTATATTGCATCTCATTTAAGTGCTATGCCATTGTAAAAGAAATTTCTAAGATTGCTTGCTCTTTGGAGCACCTTCCTAATTCCTTCTAGATTGCTAACTTGTTATAGTGCTATCTTGTTATTTCAAAATTTCTCCTAGATTGCTATCTATCTAGAATATTATTTCATAATTAGAAAATTGTCTAAGTTCATTAAATCATTGGAGCATGATAAGTCTCTCTTTAACTTTAAGAAAAATTACTAGATAAAATTAGGATATTTCTTTTTTCTTTGTGGTGAAGTTTTAATAAAAAAATCACTAAAAAAGATAATCAATTGTAGATGCCTCATTTTTGCTCATGTACTTTTATTTTAGGATAGTTTAGATATACAAAAAGTACAAAAAAAAAATGAAATGAACAAAGAAAAAAATTTGTAAAATATGAAATCCAAAAAATTAATAAAATAAGAAAAAAAAAAAAGAAAATCTGGAAAATTAAAGAAGAGGGGGGTTGGTAGGGTGTGGCGGTGGAGGGTAGGTTTGGTAGGGCTAGGTTAAATAGGTTTAGATTGAAATGTCGATAGGATTTAGAATTGAAAAAAGATGTTTATTTTTTTTTAATAACCAACAGTTTTGTTCGGATTTAAATGATTCAATTTGGCCTTTGAATTGAATGGTGAATCGTTTGGTCCCTCCCATAATAGAACTATAAATTGAATAGAAATATAAAAGAACCACAATTTATTGTTTGGTTTATTCTCAGTTTTGTTCATTTCGACTTAGTTTGGTTCAGTTTAATAATCCTATGAGTCAACCACTATATCCATTATGGTCTTCTCGAGGGAAAGGTGATCCTTTTGCACTTAAACATCATTGTTGAAGTTCAAATAGCAAAACGCAGTATATATTTGTCACATCTGACGATTTTTGACAATTTTATGTATTCGGTTGGTGCTTATTAGTTCCCAAGGATGGTGGACATCATACCATGTCCTTTTTCATATGTATATATCAAAACATGCATTATGGTATAACTTTACTACCTCCTTTATGTAGTGAGGCTTTCAAAGTTACACTTCGTCCCTTGGTCGAAGCATTCCAATAATCCTTCGGATTTTAAGTGCGTTGCTTCATTATTTACTCTCTTCATATTATAAGATGCATATAGTTGTGCACGCAAATACTCATCTTATATGTGCAGACTTTGAGCTGCTTTCCTTAGGCCTATAGGTAATTAGTCAGTAAAAGTGTTTTAAACTTTAATAAATTGTTGAGTTGCCCATTAATAAGACCCTATAAACAAATAAGAATATGATACTATTCCACAATCTGTGTAAGATAATGAGGCAAACTATATATTCTCCATATTACCTTCTTAAAAATAATGTTTGACATATTTGATGTCTTAATATAGTATAATTAATGAGTGCACTTGCTTAGCATAAGAAGTAAGTTCTTACATAAGACTTTGAGTAGGATGGCTGCATTAGAGGCAACATCTTCATGGCATTCCATGGGTTGGAAGTTCTAATAACCACAAGTTAAATTTCAATGTTGGCAATTAAAGCTTGTGCTAGTCCTTTGGGCCAAAGGGTAATCAAGTCAAGTGTGCTTATAAATCGGGTGTTTTACTAACAAGAGGTTGGTTGAATGGGCAGCTGTCACCAATGGATAACCAATCTTGATGGTTAATAGATACTCAATCACTAAACCCAGTAGTCGACTAGGTAATTCGAGATTGTCCATGCTTATGTCCTTTTATTACCTATTGACTATTGTGAACATTTTTTGCCTTAGGTTTATATAAAGCCTAGGTCTATTTGTTTCATCTATCTTTCTTTTGTGTTTTATTTATGTCTTATCTATATCTAGTATATGTATTTATCCTCTTATTTTTGACACTTTGTTATCTAAACATTGGGTTTTTAAATGATGTCAAATGTTATAAAACGATGCCAAAATGATGAGCTAGAAAGATCCTACAAATTTGTAATAAGGTTACATAAGAGATGTACCTTGTGAAAACATTATTACTCTTGACATAATTAATTTGTTACTTTGCTCCTTTGTTTTTTAACCTCCAAGTTATATAGGGTTCTCCATGTAAATCATCATGTTGTCTCATTTCTTTTCTTATTCCTTTCTTTGATGTTGTTTGCCTATATTGTAAAAAATTATCCATCTAAAAGGATTTAGTCTTGATATAGGATAATATCAGAATAGGCAGTAAGAACTATGTTCGTATAAACATTTTGAGATTGGGTTCTGAAACAACTTAATGAGTCGAGCTCCATTAGACATTGGTTTCACTAGAGTAAACTTAGAATTAGGTATAAAATCTTAATCAACAAAATCAAAATACAACTCAAGTGAGCTTATTCAATAATGTTTGTTAATTAATTAATTTATTTTTTGAAAAAAATTTGTTGGTCTTATTGAAGCCTATTCAATTAGGTTTGCTTATTTTTTGAAAGAAATATGTTTCTCTTACTAAAGTTAATAATAAACTCAAGCTCAACTTGATCCTATTTCCATCTTATGATTATTGAGTTGAAGTTAAATGAAAATTTCTTTGAGCCATAGTTTACAAGGTAAATATTTCAACACCATGGTGAAGAAAGATGTATCATAGCAAGGTTGACTCATGAACCACCACCACAATACCTATTGAACTCATTATTGCCACTGAACAAAATGGTGACGACCACCAACTTACTACTGTAGCTGAATGAAACAAAACCTTTGTAGCCACTGTAACCACCTAATCGAACCCTAGTTGCCACAATAAAACAATCATTAACACTGTCTAACCCTGTCACCTATCTCTAGTTACCACCATGATATCCTAGCCTCTGGACAACAATAACATTAGCTGCAAACAAAACTCTAAGTGTCAAGTTTGAATTTTTCGGTTTTCTATTTAATTTGATTTCATTTTCCATTTTTCGATTAATACTAAACCCTAACCCATTTAATATTAATCATCGACTAAAGAAATTGAGAAATTCCGGCTCTTTTAAAAAAACTTTTAAAGTTGTCACTCGACTGTAGTTAGGAAAAAGAGAAATCGTAATCAATTGGATGGATTAATCACGATTTAGCTACTGGTCTTTGATATTAACTTGATAAAAAAAAACTAAAGAGTTCTGAATTCTAAAGCTAACATATTAAACCTTAACGAGTACTATTATCTATTTTCCAAAATTAGGTTTATTTATAAAAAATTATCCTTTTTTTAATATTTTTAAGAAAAGTGAAAACCAAAAGAAAGAAACAAAAATTTAAGTTTCTACAGATTTTAACGTCGGCTTGAAGGTACTTACGTACCCACTAGTCAGGATCAAACGTCCATAGTTTTTTCCAAAAACTTTGGAGTGTTGATCTGTTTTAATTTTGAAAAACCGACCGAGTTTACGTGTTTAATCGATTTAATTTATTAAAAAAAATCTAAAAAAGGCCATAATCCTTAAGTATTTTTATTTTATAAAAACTTTCTAAAATGTCCTAATTTCTTTTAAAATGTTTTTTTATTTCTAAAAAAAAATAATTTTTCTAAATGAGGAAAAAACCAATGCAAAAAAAAAAAGTCCTAAACTAAGATATATATATATATATATATATATATTTTATATTTAAAAAATAACCACTAAACAAATCAATCATAATAAATAAAAAAGAGAAATCAAACCTGAGTTGCTTATTCGGTGAAGGACATTGACTACGGCGTAGACTGTTGATGTTGTCTTAAGTCAGCGTTGGGAGTATATTACATTGCCCATGGTAATTGCGACAGTAGCTTGTGTGTGTTATGTCTCGATGTGTCATGAGTGCAGTGTAGGAAGAGGACAGTGCTGTCAAGATACCGTAAATCGTGGCTACGTATGTTCAGTAGTGAAGGCTGTTCGTCATATGAGAGTATGAAGGCTGTGGACGGAGTAGTGTCCACTGTTAGTGAAGTTGCTGTTGAGTTGATGAAGCTTAGTCGCTACTGCTGCTTGATTAGTGAATGAGCTGATCGTGTGTATGATCAGCGTAAGTGAATGTGCGGCTGGTGTTAAGTCGTTGTTAGGTGAGACGGTGATCGGTGAAGATGAAGCGGGGTATGCTGTGACGGTAGCAGTTATTGCATGATAAGGGATATGCAGTAGAGAGCTATGTAAGGATGGGCAATTGTGGATGGGTTTGGCCCTTGGTCGTGTCTATTGTGGAGTGCAGCAGCCGTGAAGTTGTATGTTGTACAAGATCATGGATAAGAGATGAAAGTGTGCTGTTGACTTTGTGATGCTTATTCAGTTCTACTGTAGATGCACGTGTAATGATCGGTGAGTGGCAACGGTGTGGACGGTAGTGTGTGTGTGTGCTGATCGTGTGTGTAGTAGCATGGATAAGGGGGTACATTACGTTGGATTGTGATCGGTTAAAGTGGGCATTTTGGGGATAGACGTGTGTGGGATTAGGGCTTGATGATCCTGACGTGACCAATTAGTAGTCGAATGTATCCTCCTTTTTTAATTTAGTCACGCAACCGATATATATAAAACTTGGAAACAAATTTTTAGAATCATATAAAATTGAATCTTTTATATCAATTTATATCCGATTTGATAAAAATTAAATTAGATTTGAATTTCACAAATCTTGATCATATTAGATTCAAAAGATTTGATTAGATTTGATTTGAATCCGGTACACTCAACTAATTTTCTCAAATGAAAGAAAGCAAAAATAAAACACTCATATATACCTAATGAGATTCGAACCCATAACATTACACTCATGCTCAAATGTTTATCCATTAGGTGTTGACCTATATCTTGATATTTAGTACAATTAAATTGTACTTAAGTTATGTAGTTATTTGAATTAAGCTAAAATCAATTGACTCTTAATCGTTTTTTTTCCTTCTAAAATCTACTTTCGTAAAAAAATATTTATGATTTTTCTTTTTTCCATTTTTTGTATTTTTATCATTTTTTTATTTGCTTTTTATATTTTACATTTATTATTATTATTTTATTGAATTAGGACCCTTTTGAAAAAAACAAAAATTAATACTATAAAGGAGCAAAAATTAGGTGTCTATACTAAGTCAAACCCTCTATCATCAAACCTTAAATTGAAACCTTAAAATCTACCAATCAAAATCAACTTGAACCCTAAAACAGAACCTAAGTCAAAACCTTAGAATCCTTCAATCCACCATATTACTGCAAAACCCAACTAAGCCGACCCAATATGTGTAAGACCTAACTATGTTCGACACTGATCATGCTAACTCTAGCCACCACACCTAAACTTAACCTAATTATAGAGGAAGAACATATGTAGGTTTTATTTTAAGTTTGTGTACTTTAATACTCAAAGAGAAATAAGTGTTGTTATCAGTTATATGTTAATACTTTTAAAAAAAATGAGGCTATATGTGTTCTCAAGTCTCCACAATGGTAAAAGGTCCATCCTTTATTGCGACACTGGTTATAAATTAAGTTTAATAGTTTTAGCTTAACATGTGACATTCATTAATTATGATTGAGTCTAATATGCTAAAATTTAGTTGCCATACTTTTTTGTATTTGAGATTGTAAGTCAATTAATTAGTTGTCATGAAATCTAAGTTGATCATCGTACTACTTACATCTTGCGCTCTGGTTCTTTCTTCAAATTCAATGGATGTCATGCTTAGTCCTGCTTTATACGGTGAGGAAAAACAGTCATCTACCATCACTTTATCATGGGAAGAATATGTTAAGCTCCTTTAGTTTCAAAGTGTCTCACAGCCATTTACTTTAGTATCCCTTATCTAGTCATATAATCCCATGACCTACCTTACTCAAGCTTCTCCATAGTCTTAGGTTGTTGACTATGGTGCCACTAATCATATGTTAGGTGTACTTAACTTTTCTTTCATGCAATTTACCCTCTTCTACCCTGCCAAATGTCACTCTTACTGATGGCTCCATACACTTATAAGTGAGATTAGCATTGACTCATTTGTTGCATCATTTCCCTTAAAACTAGTTCTCTATATACCTTAATTACCATTTAACTTACTGTGTGCTAGTAAACTCTCTACTCCCTTTAATTGTTTTGCTGCATTCTTTCTTTCTTCTTTTATTATATAGGATTTGAGTTTAGGAAAGATAATTGGTGGAGGGGATGAGTCTCACGAGCTATACTTTATGGATTTAGTACCTCTTGCTACTGCTTGCTTGGTTATTCAACTTGACCTTATAGAGATGCATTATCATTTTGATAATTTGTCTTTGAGGATCCTTTATCTCATGTGTCTTAATCTATAATGTTAATCTTGCCAACTAGGCAAATAGAGTTGTGTTTCGTTTAGTCTAATGTCAATAAACATGCTACTACTCCCTTTCATTTAGTTTATTTTGATGTTTGGGGACTTGCTCATATTAATTCTTTTTAAGGTTTTAGATACTTTATCATAATTATCAATGATTATTTTAGAATGACATCATTATGTTGATAGGGATCAACTTGTCAAACCCGTCACTTCAAGTCGAGCTAGAGACTACATGGACTTACCCGATATATTCAAGCTTAAGAATCATTTAAGGATGAGGATTCCCTTAATGTCCAAGCCTTACTACACTTTAGCTGATCAAAATGCTAAGCATTGATCATGACCCGGATGACCCTTAACTTGACCTCCAACCCTGAATTAAAGACCTTTGAGCTAACGAACATCTAATTGTCTAACTAGCTTGCCCGAGTAGATCTAACTCTTAACTTGAGCACTAGACATCAAATATTCGAGTGCCGACATAATCCTGATTAGGTTGGCTGACTTATCAAGTGCTTTAGTTATTGTTGACATGTCATTTTTGCCCCTTCCCCTTTTATAGTTTAGTATTTTAGTTCTTTTTTTTACAAAAAAAATTTGAAAAACGAGAAAATACAAAAATTTCTAAGAGTAATAGAATTTTAGGAAAATAAAAGACCTAAGTTCCTCATTATTGTCGTTGAGTTAATCAAGTCATTAGTGGGTTTAATGGTTTTGGGTCATTTTGAATTTTTAAATGAAACTATTAAATTGAATTTGGTTCAAAAATTGTTTTATTTTATATGGTTAGTTAATTTTAGGTTCACGTAGTATATTTTTTTTATTTATATAATTTGTTTATTTATTTTTATTTAGTTATTATTACAAAAAAAGAAGAAGGTATCAGATTTGGACTAGGTCTAAACCTAGTCCATGTGGTTGGCAAATTAAGGCTTAGCCTTGATAAATGCTTTCGACCTACAACAAAGTAGGTGAAAGCTTGCATTACTAGGCGAATTTGTCTTGCCTGTTTCCTACGGATTCCCTCGACTTCTTTGTTTTCCCTAGCTTAATTCCAGCAAGTAGCAACTCAATAACTCAAGTTCAGATTACTTTTTCGTGTGACTTTCATACGATTCCACCCGAATTAATGGTGGAATCGTGTGGAACACATGACTTTCTTTCAATTCTACCTAAAAACATGTCCAAATTTGAAAATTTACTAGGTCAAATTTGGCATAAAAAATTGAAAAAACCTTAAATGCATACCAATGACCCTTCCTTTATTTAAGCCTTTTTGACGATTTTTAAAGCCTTTAATCAATTCAAATGCCAAGATTGAGCTCAGTAAATGTACTTTAACCAATTGTTATGATTTTTTTCATTTAAAATCGTACATTCAAAGTGGTCAACATTACTACAATTAAGTGTGGTGTTATGGTGATTAATCACCTTCCATCTGTGATTCAAGCTCCAATACTATAAATTGGAGCTTAAACAAGCCCTTTAGACATCTAAAACTCATCAATTCCCTCTCATTCGAGCTTTCGTTAAGTTTTCTCACTCTTGACCTAAGCTCTCTCTTTCTCTAGATTTTCTTCATCTATTCCCCTTATCGAGCTAAGCTCCAACCTCAGTAGTATCACCATGCCCTAAGCTTCTAAACCTACTTTATCCCATTAGTTGTTGTGCCTTATAGCCATCTCCACCAACATTAGCCACCTTGAAACCCTCGACCACCATATGAAACACTACCATACAATGGTTTTGATACCAAACCGACACCACAATTGAACTCCTTGTGGCTAAAAACACCAACCTAACATCTCACTTCTCTTTAAACAACCACCGCAAGAAACAGCCACCACTAAACAGCCATAAAGCACCAAAGCACTGATTCTACCCCTGTTATTTCCAATAAAAAACTCACAAACCCATCTTTTCCCTTTTGTTTTGATGTGTGGAACAGCTTGCATCAAGCCATTTGCTTTTGGTCATCTTCTTCTTCTTCTTTAAGACCTAGTTGCGACCTTGGAGCCTCGACTGACCTAACCTAAACTAACCCAATCCAACTTGCGACCAGCACCATGTTAGTTTAGCTTAATTATTTAGTTTTCTTTTTTTTCTTTAAAAATAAATAAATAAAATAATATAAAAACTTTGGTTTTAAAAATTTTTCAACCTTTTTTTTATATTACCTCCAATTTTCATATATATATATATATATAAACAAAACTTTTCTCCATTTATAAGAAAAAAATCTATTTTTTAAACAAGAAAAAAATAATGAATTTTTTTAGAATTTTTCAAGAAAGAGGATGACTCAAAATTAGGAAACTTTTCTCTCTTTTTTTTTATGATTTTCTTAAAAAGAAATTAATAAATCAAAATGTAAACCTAGATAGATTTTTTTAAAGTTAAAATAAATCAACTTACTTAAATTTTTTGGAATGAATTACGGAAAACCTAATCCTTACTAGAGGGTATGTATGTATCTACAGGGTAACTTAAATTATGTAAAAAAATTGTTTTCTGTTTTTTTAAAGTAATTTTCCAATTTCTTCATTTTCATTATTAGATATAATTTTGTTTGTTTATTTGTTTTTCTTAAATGGCTAATTGGAAAAAATAAAGTTAAATTTGGAAGGTTAAAGTGGTACTTGAAAGAGTTTAATAGAACAGTCCCTGAATCCATGAATCTAGTTTCTTGAAAGATTTTTTTTCAAAAATTTTCAAAACACAAGCTAATAGCTAAGTTAGAGATGATCCGCCTAATTGGTTCTAATTTAATAACCTCTCTCTAATTCTACTTGGTGGTTTAAATTAAATAGGCATAGAGTTTAGTTTAAATTAAATTAAATTAAGGAAAACGAATAAAAACTGAAATTCAGGCTCGATAATGACTCATGTTGAGTTGTCCTCTAAATGGCAAGCTACTTAAGTTACTAAGGTTAATAGCTTCCAGGAGTAGTCGAGCATCCCATTTCCTTATGTTATCAAAGTCACTAATAGCTAGCCTATACGTATCTAAGCACATGATCTCAAAACTATTCCCTTACAGAATCAATTGTCGTTTTTGCCTTTTAACGTGTATCATAGGAATCTCTTATACACTTATTTGTAATTCATCTACTTTTGTTTTTTCCACCCGTAAACCTTAAAGGTCAGGTATATAAAGCCTCCATTTTCTAAGTTGCAAACATCAAGGAATTGACTATTAAATTATAAAACTTTCCCCTTTAGAGTATCCTTTCTTCCTTAGCTCTTGTCTAGCTCCTTTAATAAGAGTTAATGGCGAGTGACCCTATAGCGAGTCTTGTATGTCATATCAAGGCAAGGATTAGGCCATGTAAGGCTCCTTGGTGTGATACATCTAATTAATAGCTTACGAACTTTGCTAACCTTTTCCTTTCATTTGTTCTTGTTATGGTGCTCTCCAGATGCTTAACCTTAGAGACACATCATATATTTAATCAATGCTCGTTTTGAGTTATTTAGTATATTCTTTATATTTCATTATGAAATTCCAAATCAATATAATTTCTCCATTTGTGTTTTTTGTACGAATAATGCCAATGAATAAATGTCTAATAGTTCCTTTCAATCATATATGCAAAAACAAAAACTTAATTCACCAAACTTCATGTGCTTATACTCCACAACAATATGGAGTTGTTGAACATAAACTATATTGATGAGGTTCTCACTACATGCTTTCTCATAAATACAATGCCATCTATAATACATGACAAGATCCCGCTACATCTTGTTCTTCCTAACCAATAAATTTTCCTTTGGCTCGTCGTGTCTTTGGTTGCTTATGTTTTCTCTGTTAGCTATCTCTAAGGACTGATGAGTTTGATCTCAATTGATTTGTTGCATTTTCTTGGCTATTCTCTTAGTCAAAAGGGGCATTGAAACATAAGACTCTCTATCTCCACTAACTCCTCCATTATACTCAAGTACTCCTTCATTTAATCTTGATCTTCTTATTGCATTGATAAAGGGTAAGTGAGCAACTCATTCTTATCCATCATCCTCTTTTAGATGTTATAACTTAATCATTTCTCTGACCATCTTATACTTCCTTTATAGCATCATTATCTACTATTTTTATTCCAAACTTAGTTTTAGAAGCCTTAGCTTGTTTTGGATGGCTTGCTATTAAATTGTTTACTCTCTGTCATAATAATACTTGGGATCTTGAATCTCTTACTCGATGCAATTTGCAGTTAGATGCTAATGGGTATTCTCTATGAAAGTATTACTTGATGGTATTGTTGATTGATTAAAAGCTCGTTTAGTAGCTAAAGGATATACTCAAGTCTATGATGTTGATCATTAGCATACCCTTTCACCATTAGCTTAGATAACTTTGGTATATCTTCTAATCTCACTTACTACTGCTTACTATTAGCCTTTGCATCGGCTACACATTAAAAATGCTTTTTTCCATGGTGATCTTAAAGAAGAGGTGCATATGGAGCAACTACTAGGCTTTGTTGTTCAAGGGGAGACATGGTTGATTTGTTACCTAAAGAAATCTTTATATGGGCTTAAGCAATCTCTATGTGCTTAGTTTGGTAGATTTATTATGGTTGTGATTGAATTATATCTTTATCAATGTAATTTAGATAATTCTATGTTTTATCAACATCATTCTAAGCAAGGTAAATATCTCTCCTAGTGGAAGTATGTACTAGACTACTATTTGATACTAATTTAACTAGGCCAAAATCGGCCTCTTACTTATTGAAGGAGATGTCTTAGATAACTTAGAGATAGAAAGATACAAAACGTTAGTTAAGAAAACTCAATTATCTCATTGTGATACATTTTGACATATCATTTGTAGTTAATATAGTGAGCTAATTCATGGGCTCACCTCATATTAGTCATTAGAATGTTATGATTCATATTTTGCATTATCTTAAGGGATCTCTAAGTCAGAGTATTACATATAAAGATTATGGATACATGAATATTGTTGGATATACAGATGCTGATTAGCCAAGTTTACTATTAGATTGAAAGATATTGTGTGCTTATTGGTGGTAATCTCATCTCATTGAAGAGTAAGAACTAACTAATGGTAGTAAGATACATACATACATACATACATAGTAGACATTTATACGAGCACATAAGGGTACTTACACATGTGTGTATATATATACATGTTGATGCATTCATTATATGCTTAAATTATATACTTTATGGTTTATAGTAAAATACCCTTGGTGCACTAATTAATATATTACTTATTATATGTCATTTCAATTGTGTCGAAATATAGATTTTATTAGTCAAGTTACGTTTTGATTATAGAAAGGTCGTTCTAAGACTATATAGTATAAGAAAATATTCATCTTGTTATATAATAGCCTAAATCGAGTAAAATTAGTATCCTAGTTCATACGAACATGTCAATACATAATATAGGTTCTATTTATAGAAATATATGCTTGCTTGTGATTGTGAGTAGATAGTTATGTACATACTATGCTCATGATTGGATACTAAAGTACTAATTTAGTGGTTGAGCTACATGCTATGTGGTACCATGTTGCTTGTAATTGACCCTTGGTTGATGTGTTTGGAAATTCATTAATCATCCTTATTATTATGATACCCCTACAATAGAAAGTGATAGAACTCTAATAATTGAGATGTCTTTCGATATAATGGCTTAAAGTTTGTCGAATCTCTAAAGTTGAGCATGGTTAGTGGTGAGCACTCTTAGATGGGTAACCTCTTAGGAAGCAGTTGCATTAAGGGACATGCGGTGTACTACACCAAAGTGGATAATTCCTTGGTGTGAGAAGTTTTAGTTAGGTTATTAGAGATAATATTAGAGCAATCCATCAATTGGAAGTGAAGGAACTAAGTGCTACAAAGGGTGAAGAATGAAGGGTAAAGTGTTACAAGATAGAGGCACCTCTTGAGCTTGTAAGGGAGAACCTGATGCATACCAAGGCTGAGAGCAAATAAGGTTGGTCGTTAGGGTAGGTCTAAACTTACCGAAAGCTTAAAAAAGGTGATGGAATTGTGCAAAAAGTAGAAAAAGATAAAATAAGCAAACACACGAATAACTCCAAAAGATATAGTGCACTGATAGAACTTTCGAAAACTCATGGCATAACTCGATATGATGTACAAAATGGTTTGGTTAAGTTACTTGCTACCTAGCCTTACTTAAGGGTTAAGATTAAAGTGAAAAGAGAAAACAAGCTAAGGAAGCAATGCTCATAAAAGGGTATATTTAGTGTATTGATGATGATTCATGATAATGCGGCGACATGTATAATAGGTATTTATACTCGAGAAACTAGGACAACCTGGCCAAAATGGAAAAAAGACAAAAATGGTAGTGTCTAAAAGAAGTAATGTACAAAGGAATATAAAGGGTGCAAATGATAATTCTAGTAAATTAACGATAGGCGTGGCAGTTTCCTTTATGCCAGTCTAGGATATGTGGCAGCAGCGTATGTAAGCTCTTAAAATTGTGTTTAGGACAATCAAGCCTAAATTTAAGACCTTAGGAAAAGTGATCTAATTGAATCCAAATTTTACGATTAAGATAGAAAGGTTAGATGAAGTGACACAATGAAGTTAGATTTTGGAAATAATAACCCAAAATCCCAATTTTGCTCTTAGAAGTAAAATTATTAAATATAGTACTAAAATGCTTGGAACCTTTAAAATTGAGTTTGGATTGCAATGAAAACTTAGAGATAAGTTAATTAAGCAATGAGGTAATATAATATAATTTATTATATGACTATACTTGTATTTTTCTGAATATACCTGGTATAAATAATAATTATACATATAAATTAACCATAATTTACATAATTATATATATAATGTGTTGAATTCATGCAAATAATTAAGAGAACATATCTTAAAAATAAAAGATATGTTAGAAACTTAATTATATGAGTATAGTTATATGTTACACGTGATATATATATGGGGATATATACTTGTATATTACTAAATAACTAAATATTAATAAACTATACCTAAAATACTAAAATAATTGCCAAACTCATCCGAAACTAAGAAAGAAATTTAGTTTAGCTCCAGAAATCACCATGGTAGCATTAGGTAGAATTTGCATGATGACTCAAAAGGGGAATTGAGGTGAATTAGCCACCTCCCACTTGCATTAATGGAAGACTAAAAAAAAAGAAAAAAAATTTCCTAAGTGGCAAGAGGCTTCTATAAATAGTGAAACATGGATGTCTAGTTCCAATTTAGCAAGTTAGAATCTAGAATAAATATAAAAGGAATTTATGGAAGATAGAAAAAAAATTAGAAAGAAATTAAAAAGGGTATTTTTAATATATTTGTTGATATTTTCTGACCAAGATATGTTATAAGTATATTAGGGTTAAATAATACTTATATTATAGCATTATATTGACAAATTAGGTAAAATACGGTTTAATAACCTAAAATATGTATAATATGTTAATATTTATTTCAATACGTATAATTGTATTATAAACTCGAACTACTTGTTAAAAGTCATATCTAGAAACAAGACTTGTAACACATGTCGTTAGATCTGTACGAATTCAACAACACTAATTTTATTAAAATTGAACAATCTTAGGTAATATACCCTATAACTTTATAATATTCTAGAATGTATATATTAGGTAATCTTATTGGAATTAAAACGTGATTTAATTAATTAAAAGTATGTTTCGATACAATCGAAATGACATATAATACGTAATATTATAAATTATGTATATTATTAATAATTAATAACTTAACTCAAAATATATATATAATAATAATAAAACTATATATTATTGTGTTAATATATTCATATATATATAACTGTTTTAAATCAAATCCTAATGTTTTCATAATTATTACGAAAACTGAATTTGGGTTTTGTGTGTATATAGTATCTCCTAGTAGTCAAACTGTTGACAACTTGAGTTTGCCTAGTGAGCATTTGAATAAGTAAGTTGGGATTTATAGTTTCACCACTCGTTGAGATACTATATTAAAGTATCTGGAGACTCAGGAGTACTTTTGGTTGTGTTTATAATTAGTTGTTTGTGTGCATGTTATATGTGTGAATGATACTCAATTGTGACAGGAGTTGAACTCCTTGGTGTGCTGTTATGCATGTTTGCAATGTCTCTGAATTATATGAACTTGTTTGATCATCCTTAATTAACACTAAAGTTTATTCGACTAAAACGAAACTTGATGTGCATAACACTTATTAGGGAAAACGATTAGGGTGTCAGGCCAAATACCGACTTCCTTCGATGAGGATAGTTGAAAAGGTCTTTTTCCCATCCTTAATCGAACTAAGTGACAGGCAAAGAGATTGCGGTAAGGGTGGGGCTATAGTTCAAAGGCGGTCACAAGAGGAAAGTATTCTTCATTGCACAAGCTTGAGTTTAGTTTGATTTGAGTCGCAATAAAACTCCTCAATCTGGGTTAGAGCGGATGTAATTTCTTTACCTTTACAATGAACTGGATAACATTGTACAATGTTTCATTTGATTGATTGCATTTCATTTCATCATAATTAATAACCTTGCTTGTGATTGTTTGGTACTTTTCTGACTCTGTCCTACATACTAAGCTAGTTATGCTCACATCCTCATAGACTTTTTTGCAGGTACCAAGTAAGGACCAGGACGTTTCGATACCGCCAACCCTAGGTTAATGTGCTCTTGACTAGGAAAGTGAGGGACGAAGAATCAACTGAACTTGAGCTTTTGACCTTTCTTCTGTCTTTTCTTTTGAATTCTGAGGAAACTAATTGGGAATTCCCTAGGACGCCCATTAGTTTCTTAACTTATTGTAAATAGTCTGTAAAACCTATAGCTTTTTGATAAACTTTAATGGTATACTTTAACTTTGGAAGTGAAACGTGTATATAAATATTATTGTGTTATGAAACAACAGGTTGTATAGAATATGTATTTTGTAAACCTTTACCACAAGTTTGGTTATTTATAGGTATCAAAATGGACGTTTCATGCTGATTGAGTTGTGCACACCTTGTGTAGACTATATCTATAACAGTAGTTGTGAAGTTAGCTTCTATCTTAGGTTAGTTTATACGACGAGATTATTATGACTTCTTTTGTTCGAGGCGTAATAGTATATTAGAGATGTTCCTAGTGGAAACGACCAAAATAGTACGTTCATGATAGAAGGCCGAGTAGGAGTGCTAAGCAACATGAACTCGTTAAAGGAGTGGCTTTGGATATGCGTTGGAGCTCTCGGCTTCTCAATACCAATGTTATTGATTGAGAGGTCGGCTTGACCATGGCCGAGCAATTATATGTGAGGGATTGGGCTATCAGTAGAGTACTTGACCAGTTAGCACACGATTTCCAAGAGATATGAAATTATTCAACTCGGCATTGGGAATTGGTCGGCAACAAAAATCAACTTGACTTTTGTAAGCGTTGATTGGTGTAGGAGAATTCGTTTTGTTAGTCCTTCAAGGCCTTGGGTTCGACTGTAAGTTAAAAGTCCAATAGCTGGATTCCCATCAAAACCTCTAAGGTCCTCCCTACCAGGTGGTAGCCTTGTACTTGTATAAAAAAACTGATAATGATGTTGATTTTGTAGAAGGGGAAAGGGTAGATTATGATGCTTTAAATAGAAGCTGATGGAACTCTAATTATTGAGGCGACTTTTAGTATAATGAATAAGAGTTTATCAGAACTCCAAAGTTAAACATGCCTAATAGAGAGCACTTTCAAGATGGGTAACATCTTAAGAAGGAGTTACACTAAGAGATAAAACTATATGGCGTATCGTATCAAAGTGCATAGTACTTCAATGTGAGGAGTTTTGACTGGGTCATTGCATGAGGTCAAGTACAGAATTTGAATATGGTGCAATGGCATTCATAACTTGTGAACTGCTTTGCTTTAAGAATTTACTATAAGAGCTCGATTTTCCATTGTCATAACCGATGAAACTAAGGTGTTGTTCTACATCTAGCATCAAAACCAATGTTAGGAGCATATGATATTTACACTCGGTAGAGTATTTAGTAAAGTAGTTTGAGGGTAGTCTTGTAATTTCAAATTTTACATTATATAATAAACTATTGTGCTAGGGTGTTATGAATCTTAACACATTTTTTAATCATACATATTAATTCTCTTGAATTAATGACTTATTATCACATTTAAGAATTAACGTATCTATTATTAAGGTAAAACTCCCTATTAATCTCCACATTGTTGGAAAATAAAACCATTTAAGAAATTTACAAGTCCTTCATCTGTTGTTGTTATATTAAAATCCACATGCTCTCTTGTTGCTCTATAAAGATGGAGTATGGTTGGAAAATACTAATATTAAATTTGGTTGACGGAATAGTTATTTCATGAAATTACTATTACGAAATAACAAAGAAAAAATTGTAATTCTTTTTTAGAACAAAAGAAATGGTTATTGTTTGTTTTTTTCCAAGCATATTTCCAAATCTACTGATGAAAGTAACCATTACTTCTTTATTGTATTCATTTTTTTGGCCAAACAATAGTACTAACTTAGGGAAGGGGGATTCGAATTTAGTCTATTCTGTTGGGAGACCAACGTTTATGCTATTAAGTTACAATGACTTGATTCTTTATTTTATTCCTTAAAAATTGCAATTGTATTTCTACTTTATTCCATTTTATAAAAGTTTTTTCCTTCCTTTCTTGTTCTTTGTTTTAAAAGAGAAAAATGATCAAGTAAACAATTTACTAAAATCAAGTGGATTGCTTCTTGGGAAGATAAGTCTCTAATACTAATTTCTAGTAAAATATAAGTATTTTGGCAACTATAATGAGTGTATATTACACTTATAATGCAAATGATAAAAGAAAACAAAGATCGAAACTCGAATAAGGTTACTAAAGTATCATCAAATCGTTTTTATATGTACATCTCTTGAAGGTATTTGAAATAATGAATTATAATTGTCTACCTATGGTTGTAAAATAATTAGATATACTATGCATATGCAACAATCTCGTATTTAGATTCACAAAATATACATAAGGAGTTCCATATTTTGGAAAAATTTATACAAAAGACTTTCTTTATGATCCATATTTTCATGAATGTAAATTAATAAAAGAATTTTACTTTTTAAAGAGAGACTATCATATTACTTATTTATTTTCAAGATGATGTCTTTATTGGTACCTGAAACTTTGGTCTTTTTTAACTAACTAATCAAACTTTTGATGAACTTTGGTCTATTTTTTTTTTTTAACTAACTACCTAATCAAATGTTGCAATGTTAGTGTTAATACTTGAGATAACTCTACTAATATTTGATAGATTACATAGCACTTTTAATGAATTACGTTTTGATATGTATTCTAATATTTAAAAAAAAAAACCTATTAAAAGCCAGTTCATTGCATTGTGCTTTCCTATTTAATTAAAATAACTTAAATAGAATTTAATTACCAAATAATATATTATTTCAAACAAAAAAATTATTAAAAAATTAAAGAAAAACCACCCTTTTTTATTTAGCACCACCACCTCTATCTCTTTCACCCCTCTCTATTGTGATGAACACCCATATATCCAACAAACCTACACAACACGAGCATTAAAAGAAATTTATGTCAACGAATTCTTCAATGTCATTGAGTTAGTCTTTTGCTTCCTCAAAATGCTTTTATTGCCATTGAGGCTAGTCTAAAGTGGCTTTTTGGTGGTGGTTGATGGTGCAATGTAGGTGGTTCTCTCTAATGAAGTGATGTGGCAGTGGTTCTAAAATATCCATGAGAAGCCAATTAGGATTTTTGATTAGATGCAAACGTAATAGAATTAAACCTAAAGTTAGGTATTTTTTTTTAGAGAAGATCTACAAATTTTTTTTAAAAAGAGCTAATTTCACTCCTCTAGATTGATTAGCTTGGAAAAATTCTTAAAGAGAAATTGAGGTAAATCTAAGTTAGGTTAAGAGAGAGAAACTTATGCTTTGCTAGTCACCAAGAGAAGATAGATTTCGATTAAGCTTACTCATCTTTCTCAAAATGATTACGGCTTCTAACTGTCATTAGGAAAGAGAGAGTTTTTGCTTATTGGAGGTAGGTGAGAGTTCACTTGCTGAAAGTGAGAGAGAATTGCAAATGGGAGAGACAAGAAGAGAATCTTGATTTTTATTTGATGTTTTGGTGAATATTTATTTATTATTAATAAATGTAGTTGGTTAGAGTAAAATATTGAATAACTATTAAATTCTTTTCTCAAGCTAATTTGTTTAAATTAAGAGATTATATAGACAATGAGTTTGGAATTTGAGAGGATATATCATATATATGAGGACATGTGTCACACACTTATTGCCTTATAGTACTAACTCATTAACAGAGTTAGCTTTGATAATAATGCTAGCAAGAAAAGTTTGATGAGGTAGCAAATTTACACTTTAAAACTTCATATAGTAAAATGAAAAAATAGGTAAACTTCAAGTATCAGATATGACATTATCCTTTTGATTCATTAATATTTTATATTCTAGTTAATCATTATTACTTATTACTACAGTGCTCTAACCATTAGATGTTGCTACAACTTTTAGTACTTGCAATTGTTTTCTATCATTAGATTGAAGATTCATCATTTTAAACATTGCCATACAGCGAAGACCCAGCTAGTGACTTGTGTAATGCCTAGAAAATTTGGAAATAAAAACATTTTAAAATGAAGGGCAAAAGAGTAATTTAGCTCCTAACCCCATTCTTATTTTTAAACCGTTGCCCATTTGTCTACAATCCTATTAAATGCTTCTTTTCTTTGCTTTATCTTATTCCTCTTTCATTTTCACACTCCACCTTAGTAAACTCAAGTTAGTTAAACGAGACGCTTTAATTTACAAGATTAAGGTAAGGAGTAAAAGGAAACCCACTATAACCTCATACAATGGTGAGATTTCTTCATTTCATTGAAGTTTTTCATGAGTTTTGGGTAAAAACAAATCTAAATCCTCCTTTGTAACTCATTTTCTTGGGTTTAGCCTACAATCTTGAATTCTAAGATCACCTTTATCTATTTAAAGTAAGTATTCATCTCTTTCCTCTCATCTATCTTGTTTTGAGTGGGTTTAGTTGTAGTAGAGCTTTGGATATGGAGCTTTGAGTTGAGATCGTGATTTGTGGGTTAAGTATTTTAAGTGTTGAAGTAGATTGGTGTTTAGGTAAATTCGTCTTGAAAAGAACTAGGGTTTTAAGTGGAAGAAATTAGGACTAAGTTGAAGCTTTCATGTTGACCATGATGCACGATATTAAAACTCCATTTGACTACCATCGAAAAGCTAGTGCTTCTTCTATAACAAAAAGCTTATTTTCATCTAACCTCTAGATGCCTTCAATTAGCATCTCGATGGCTTGTCTTGTTCGGTACCCAAACTTGTTTTTCCTTCAATTTTTTTCAATCTTTATTCCTTATTCAAGCATTTAGCCATCCTTCCTAATGAAGATCTAACCTTTATTTAGCTAAGTCTGTACCTTTAAGAGCTCAATGTAAGTAAGACTTAAGGAAGCCATAGGAGTGTTAGGTTTAGAAGAGTTAGAGTTTTCACTTAAACACTTAGTTAGAATTGATTGAGTAAAGAATTAAGTTGTATACTTGGTTTTCAATGTCAAATTATGGGATTCAATTTCATAGTTGATGTAGCTGACTTTTTAGGTATGTAATACTTATGTGTTGATTGTGTTTGACAAGTTACTAAGAACTAACTAGACTAATTCTGTATTTGGCTAACTAATTGATTGTTTGTTGTTAATGGCTCGACTTAGGGACTTATAATGGTAGAACCCTACGAGGCAACTTGTTGATTGATATGTGGCATTGTCCCTTGTGGAGTTTTGTACCAAACGATTTAGGTAAACTTAGGTGACTTATAGATTCATGGATATTAGGACCTCTAGTAGTAATTCCTTACATCATACTATATTTATAGTAAAAGCTTAAGCATAAGTATACATCTATTTATGTATAAGAGGGGTAGCAGGGTCATGAAAGCCGTTGCTGTTTACTAACCTAAATTAAAGATAATAAATGAATGCTTGTTTTCTTTTTCATTTAGATGTATGTACATGACTCCAGTGGCAAGCTCATGTGATTGTGCATTATGTACCAGGATTTGTGTCATTCTTTTTCTTTTTTAGACATAGGTTTAGAGGATTGTGTTATTTATGAATAATCTTACATTAATGTTGAGTAGGAGTAAGATGGAGCGAAGTATCTTTACTATTATGGCTCTCAAGGATTGTAATGGTTATTAGAGATGCTTATGGAGTGTTGTTTCAATATATTGAGGAGTTTGTTTAGAGTTGATATTATTGGAGTTTATTTTGATATGATAGTCGTTAGCTATTGAGGAAGTGGATTCCTATTTATGCTTAGACGATATATTTGGATGTTTTTAGTATTGGACCATGTAAACTCCTTATCTTGTTAGATGTTTTGCTTTAAGGGTTTGATGTTTGTAGAGTGGTTTCATAATTCCACATAGACTAGTTATTTTTGGAAGTGTTATATGAGTTTGACAATTATTACAAGTATTTATGAAAGTTAATGTAATTCTAGAGGCTTAGTTTCTTGCTAATTAGTAGTGACATGTGGTAGATTGTAGAGCCTTAGAATTTGAGGCACTATAGCATGGATATCGGTATCATAATGAGATGGATTGGGTCCAATTACTCATGCCAATAGTTGTAAGAGTAGTTGGCAAAAGGGAAAAAAAAAAAAAGAAGCCATAAGAGTACTTTTTCTTTTTGGTGACATAAAAGTACTTGAAAAATTTGAAAATTATTCTTTTTCCATGTAATTAGTGCATTTTAGGGCATGCTTATCAATGGGGTTCTTAAAGAGGTGTTTAGAATGCTATATCGGCATGTTAAATAATTCTCTTTTTCAAACAACTTTTCACTTTCTTAATGGTTATTTTACTAAGATTGCATAATAATTTTCAAAATCTTTTATGAGTCTCCTACTCATTACTATTCAAGCCAATATATAAAATATTTTTTGAAAATGGGATACTTAACACAAGAATATGTTCTATGCATTTGTACTTATTTCAGTAACTCGGTGGAGTAAAGCACCTCATGATGCTTGTATTTTATTAATAAATTGGGGTGGTTAGTAAGCATACAAGCCTCCCTTCATAAACATGTAGGTTTAGAAAATGCTCTATTGCATATATGTTAAAGCTTGATAGCTAACGTTAAGAATATTGTATTGTTAGATGTGTTAATTTAAACTATATACCATTATCTATAAATTATATCATATTACTTAAAATAAACTTCAAAACCAATTTTGCCAACGTAATTTATGTCTTTAGGGAAAAGTTCCAAATGCTTCACTAGGAAACTTCTCCGTAGCTAGGGAAAATATACAATGCAGTTGCTGACTCACTGGCCAACCAAACATCGGCATTTTGGGAAGAACAATACGTTTTGTTTGTACTTTGGAAATCTAATTTATGCATGCTAAGACATCCCCAATGTTTACACTTATAATTTTATGGAGAAAAAGCTCTTGTTGGTTGAAGGCAAGGCCTTGGAATCCTTACTAATGACATACCCTAATATATTTTAATAGCCTTTTTTATTTTTTCTGCATATATATATATATGTATATGTATATAGTTTTATCGAAAAATAGAAGGTTAAAATAAACTTTCTCGTAAAATTGCATTGGATAACTTACTATAAAATTGGAAAATTATATAAAACGTTTTCATAGAATTTAATCTGGATTTTATAGCTGAATACTATGTCCAATCTGTCAGCTGATGATTCCTAATTTCTCGATTGTCTTATAATTTTCACCACGAATTTTCAAATCATGTTGGTTGTCTATAGGTTTATAGTTGGTACGATAATGTTTTTGAATAGTCTGAGGTTGTTCCACTTTACATGCTCCATATTTTTCGGACAACAGAATTTTCATCGACCAGCATCTTGTTATCCAATGGTTCACGATATCATTTTTTCTCCTAAGATGCTCGTCTTGTCGAGAACAGTTCAATGAGTTTCCGCACATTTTTGGAAGTCCCTGTCTAAATGAAATTTCCCGTTCAAAAGATAGTTCACATCTTATCACTGTAATTTTTCCAAAACTTCAGGAAATGTGCACATATGATTGATATATTGTTAAAGCCTCTCGGTATAATACCCGTTTAGCGAGAACAATTTATGGATTTTTGTACTGATTTAAGAGTTATTTATATATTTTAAAAATTATAAGAAATGAAATCATAGTTTAAAAATTTAAGAGAGTTATCTGTGCTTGGTTAATAATTTAGTAGTTGCTTTTGAAATAATCCCATAATTATATGATGCTTTCTCCATTTTGACCGAACAATTTGTATGCCCAAAAATAATTATATTTATAGCTCAATAATATTATAGAACTTTATTGTTTTATTTACATTTGACTAATATTTTAGTTGTATCATTTGTTTAGTTGGAGTCAAACGATGCGTTTTAAATTCATACGCTAGGTAAAGAAAATATGGAGGGAAAAAATAATCATAATTTTTTTTATTAGGTACCGTCGAAGTGTATAATTGAATTTTAAAATGCTTGTAGATCTAGATCCTCTCACTAAGATAGTTCCAAGTGTTTATAATACTTCATTTATTTATTTATTTTTTAATGATTTCCAAGATGTGATTGGACGAGATCGGTTAGGAACTTTTTAAATATGAAATTCCTCTTTTGAAAGAAAAGATGGATAAATGGAAATTAAATTTTCCGAGTAACAAAAAAGAAAAAAAAAACAAAGGAAGAAATGATTTCTTTTTTGCCATTTTTTCACCCGTGAATTAGAATTGTTAATGAAAACACTTTATTTGTCACATCTACGGAACGAATGTTTCTATCAACCATAAGTTCTATTACAAGGACTTGAACCTTTGAAACTATGCCCTGTTTTTTTTTTTTTTTTGGATTTAGTGGTTAGGCCTTGAATCTTGAAGAATACAAAAATAGAATGAGAGTCCACTTTGTTTGAATTGGAATGAAGAAATAATAAAAAAAAATCTTGTTTCATTCCAAATACTTCAATTGATCAAATTTGAAGTCTCTTTTGATGAATATTTGAAAGAATCACTTCAATTTAATTAATGAATATTAATTATTCAAATTTTAAACCAAAGGAACTTCCCTTTTCCTGTCTATCAAAGAAAGATTTAAAAAAAAAATTTTGCTGGCTAGTTATACTCTAAGAAAAATGGAGAGAGATTTATATTTATGAATAATTTTGTGTTAAAAATGAGTGGCAAAAAAAGATAGAAAAGTTATCCTTAGAAGAGATCCAATTCTTTGATCATTAATAAATACAAAAGAAAGGTCAATTGACAAAAGAAAGGAGTATCTAACGTATCAATTCCTACTGAAAATAAAAAATTGGAATAAAAGATAAATTCTTTATTTCAAAATCTTTTGCTATACGAGATGAATCTATTCTTTTGGTTTGTTATTTCTTTTTTATTGGATTGGATTGGATGGATTTCCATACACATAATGAAAAAAAAAATTGTGGACAAAAGAAGTTTCATTTTATGATGTTCTGTATACATCTATTTTGGTTTGAATGAACATTTTAAAAAAACTTTCTGAGTTCTTAAATTTTTTCCTTGTCGTGGATAAAGAAGTTATTCTTTAGTTCATTTCAAAATACTTTAATTGGCACGTGTAAGAAATAAGCTAATTTAAAAGCTTTTTGCTCAATTTCTCACGGAGTTAAATTCTTATCAATATGCGTCAAAAGAATGGCTCCTTGCCCTTTGATTTCCATATAAAGGACACAATGAGCATAAATACCTTCTTTAACTTCTATTCTGATGGACGTTCTAAGATAAATTAGAAAATTTTTATTGGAAAATTTTAGCTAGTTAAGAGTAGTTTCTTTAGATCCAAATATGTTCATTTTAGGCAACTATATTAGAACAGATGTAATAAATCATGAGTGAGTGTAGAAGTAGATATTAGTCTAGCCTAGACTTAGGGAGGAGCTGGGTTTGGCTTATGAACTGGGCCAGAATTGGTCCATCGATTCACCGAATTGGCCCAAACTCATAAGTCACGGGTCTAAACCATAGCTTGACATGTCGGGCTTCGTAGGTTAGCACAGTTCAACATGCTCAACCTATCGAATTGCACGAATTTAAGCTTAGGTTGAAGGATTAGCGGTTTCACTTGTTGGTTCCGACTTAGAATTTAAAAAATATATATGCAATTTTAGATAAATCAAATGTAAGTATTCCCTCTAATTAAAATATAAAATAAAATTAAATATATATTATTACTTATATCTATAAGTTAATATGGACACCGGATAATATATCTAAGTTTATAAACAAAATTATTTAAATCGTATATTTTAATGTTGACGAAAGTAGATAGTTGTGGTATAAAATATATTACTTTAATAAATAAAGGAGTTTATGGCACAAAATATTACAAGTTCCATATAATCTTGCTTAACTTTTAAGAGAGTAAATATTTTTATAAATTAATATAGTTTGATGATTGGCAAAAATATTAGTATATTCACAATTTAATGTAGTTAAAAGTCATAAGAAATATATTTATGCTATATTAAAATGGTAAGTGTATTATAAATATTAGATAGATGATATTCTCTTTACAATACTTGGTTTACTCCCACATAGATTATATTACTTTTTAAAGTTTTTTTTTTTATAGAGTAATAAAAGATCATAATGAGTATTGCCTATCACAAGTTTAGTTTCATATTGATTATATTGGCAAATTTTTCTTAAGATGTTGCCTATAAAAAAAAAAAAAATTCTTACTCAATTCACCAATTATAGGTATACAGTAATAATTGTATATTGTAAAAAGTATAAACTAGTAATCTCAATACCTAATAATTAATAGGATGAAATAGTTAAAATTTTAAATTCTTTTCATTTATTAGTAGTTTTTTTTTCAAATTGAAAATAGAGATAAAAGAATATACTTTTTTCCCAAAAAAATAAAAATAAAAAAAAATTGGTTGGTTTATAGGCCAAGAACTGATATATTGAATCGCCGGACTTAGTGAACCGGCTTAAGTTAGGCCAGTCCTAGTTGAAGGAGAATTAGGCCCTTGACTTGGTAGGTTTAGGCTGGGTTTGACCTAGCTCCTCATTTAGTCCAACCAAATGGATTTGAACATACATTAATGGATATTAGATTAAGAAATTATTTAGATTTAATTATTGGAGTATAAATAAGCCAAACTTACTCACGAGCTATTTGAATTCGATTAAACATTTACTTGATTTTGATTCAACAAATAATTGGATAGAATCAAGTCAAGCTTAAGTCTAACTTCCTTGAGTAGTTTTTTTATTTGAGCTCAAGTTTGATATTTAGCTCGCCTAATTGGCAAATACAATCATTATTGAGTTTGTCTTAAATATTAGTCGAATTCCAATTGAGTTTGCATATCCATTTTATTTTAATAAGAATATATTTTCTTAGAAAAAATTTATCTAGACAAACTTAATTAATTCATTCTTGAAAAAAAATAATAAAGAAAAATGTCCAAAAAAATTAGAAGAACATTTACTACTTAAGGTTAGTAGGTGACTGACGACCACCTATTAGGGATGACCCGAATGATCACTCAAAAGTCATGTGATTACAAACATACAAACATTGTCATTCAACCCACCCAATCTCTCTATGGTGGTAGAACCTACCATAATCGAATTTAAAAAAAGAAAAAGGAAAGTCCACTTTATTAACCCAACTAGGTTATGTTCTAGTTGCATAAACCGATTGATTTCCTTTGATTTTTTTCTACAACTTAGTGATAGTAGGTCAGATGACCCATGTCTACAATCGTTTACAAACGAGAACCTTTTTAACATTGTTAACTTTTTATCAACAAATGACACGTGAGGGTCATTGATTCGTTCACATAATTAATTTAATAAATTATATAATCAAATATATATTAATTAACTAAAATAAAAGATTAAGAAAAAAAAAGAAGAAAAAAATTAAGAAAATTATAAAAGCAACAGTTACGTAAGTTAGGGATGGCCAAAATGGCCACTTAAAAATCAGGGGGGTTGTAAACATACAAAAGTAGGATGTTTGACTCATTTGACCTCAATGGCTCCTTAAGATTCCTACCACCACCAAATTAAGGAGGAAACAATAGAGAAATCAAATAAAACATGAACCAAATGGGTTTTCTTTGATCTCTCTTTCTCTCTTTTTGTAAAATTTGGTGATTGTAGGTAGACAATCTATATTAGCACGTAGGTTGCAATCCATTAGATTTTGAGTGGGCAATGCTACTTTTTTTATTTTCTAAACTTTTTACCTTTTTATATGTTTTTGATATATTTTTTGTTAATTCAATTAATTAATATGTATTTAATTAAATTAATTTTGTGGACGAATCCAAGGCTACCTAACAAATATAAATGGAAAAGTTAATCGTGATTGAAAAAGTCTAACATCGTAAGCTTTATTAATACTAAGGACTATATATATATATATGAGGTTAAGAATTCAACTAAAAACTTGGTTTAACGTTGAGTGCTAAACGTGTACTTTTATCATAAATGAAAAAAATTTGAGCCCATAAATCATTAATCCTACTTTATTTATTACTGATGAAGTGGAAATGAATTTGCATTTTATTAGAATACACTTAACATACACAACAATATTAGTAATGTCAGATAAGAAAAAAAGAAATTTTTAACAAAAAAGTTAATCTTACACTAATAAAAATGTAAGACTCTCTTTAAATGGAAGTCTATATGTACCAAACTGGGCCTAATAAGTAGTGATCATCAGATACAAATGAGGCAGGGTGAAGAATGGAAAAGAACTTTCAAAACAAAGCATAGGCTCTATAAATGGATAATCCTATTTTATCGGTTGACTAACCTCTCAGCATGTTCATATGACTCGTGAACTACATACTTCGTTAATTTATTGGTAAGTTTGTAGTCGTGTATTTTGATGATATGCTTATATATGGTGTTGATTTAGATAGTCATGTGGGACATTTGTGAACTATATTTTAGTGTTGAGGGGAGAAAAGTTGTATGTGAATTCTAAAAAGGGTATAATTTATCAAAACAAAGTGGTTTTTTGGGCTATATTGTATCTTGGGTAAGAATTAGAGTAGATGGGGAAAGATTAGGGCTATTAGAGAATGGCTAGTACCTTAGTTTGTGTCCGATGTGTGTAGCTTCTATGGTTTTGCATCTTTTTATAGATGATTTATGAAAAATTTCAGTACCATTATTTCCTTGTTGACTAAATTAACAAAGAAGGGTAAGGAATTTAAATGGAGTCATAAGGTACAATAGATTACAGAATAAATCAAGGAGAAATCAAATAGAGCACCAATCTTAGCCCTTTTAAAATTTGAGAAAACATTTTAGCTAAAGTATGATGCCTTTGGCGTAGGAATATGTATCGTCTTAATGCATAAAGAGGCAATCTATACCCTACTTTAGGGAAAAGTTGAAGGGAGATATACTAAATTACTTTATGTATGACAAAGAACTATATGCATTTGTACGTGTCTTAACTGTATACTAGCATTATCTATTGCCGAGGTAGTTTATAATCTATATAGATCAAGATTTATTGATGCATTCAAGTAGATAGGGTATATTATCTAAGAGACATGATAGATAGGTTGAATTTTAGAGAGTTTTTGTTATATTATCCATTAAGAGAAATGTAATACAAACATTTTCGCAGATGCTCTTTCATGCAAGTATGCTCTAATCTCTACATTGCTAAGTTGTTGGGATTTCGGTTGGTCATCGAACAATATGTGAATAATCCTTTTTTTGCCCCAATTAAGAATTGATGTTCTTTTAGAGTCTTTTGTGGTGGATTATGTATGATTGGTTCTTATTTAAGATGAATAAATTGTGTATTCCTGAAGGATCTCTTTAAGGATTATTGGTTAAGGAAGCTCATGTAGGGAGCTCATTGGGATGCTTTAGAGAAAAAAAGACTGAAGAGATACTTAAGGAGCATTTTTACTAGCTAGGGATAAAGAGAGATACGCATAATATAGTAGAAAGATGTAGAGTTTGTAGAAGGTCAAGAGTAGGAAAGGGCCTATGGGTTGTACATGCCTTTACTCGTTCCATCTCAACCATGGTAAGATTTATCAATAAACTTTATGCTTGATTAACCCAGAACCACATGGGGCAAAGATTTGCTTATGGTTGTAATGGATAATTTTAGTAAGATGTCTCACTTCATTTTGTGCCATAAAATGGATGATGCATTGTTTATTACTAACTTGTCTGTGCATGATATAATGAAACTGCATATAGTGCCTAAAGGCATTGTTTTGGATGAAGATGCAAAATTCCTAAGTTATTTTTTGAAGGACCTTAAGGAAGCGCTTGTGTGCCAAATTGCTCTTCAGTATTGCTTGACATTCTCAAATTGATGGGCAAGTGGAAGTAATTGATAAAGCATTGGGAGCTTTGTTCAGGGTTATAGTGAGGCGAAATATGAAGGATTGAGACTTCATTTGCCAATAGTAGAGTTTTTCTATAATTGTTTAGTAGATATTTCTATAGGAAAAACACCTTTCGAAATAGTATACAGGTATAATCAGATGAGGGAGATGAGAAGAGAATAATGATCTTTATTCTTTTGAATATTTATAATTTTTCCAATAAATATAGTTGGTTAAATTTAAAATATTTAATTTTTATTTCAAGTTGATTTATTTGAATTAGAAGATTACACAACGAGAATGAGTTTGGCATTAGAGAGAATCTTTTATACATATGAGGACATGGGTTATGCATTTTTTGCCCCATAATATCACTCATTAATGGAGTTAACTCGAGTAGTAAACGTTAGACAACAAATTTGATTAGACAATAAATAAACTCTTTACAATTTCAAATAGTAAATTGATAAATAGGCAAACTTCAAATATCAAATGTGGTCTTATTTATTTTTTATATCAAATTTTCTATTCTAGCTAATCACCATTATTTATTACTTCATTGATCCAACCATTAACTGTTGCTACACTATTAGAACTTTCAATAATTTGCTATCATTAGTCTGAAACTTTATAATTTTAAATATTGTCATATAATTAAGAGTCTTATAACTCAATGGTATGAATTTAGTTATCCTAATGGAATGAACTAAGTCTAATTACTCGTTTTCAATAGTTGTAAAGGTAATTAGAGAAAGAAAGGGAAAAACAGCCATTATTAATTCTCCCTACAATTAATTTTCAGTAAATGATCTAGTGCATATACGTTTAAGCTTGAAGGAAAAGCTAATATTAAGAATGGTTACAAATTTAAACTATACAACAATATCTATAAATTATATTATATAACGTAAGATAAACTTCAAAAACAAATTTAGCGACGTAATTTATGCCTGTAGGGAAAGGTTCCAAATGCTTGACAAGAAAACTTCCGGGGGAAAATAAACTTTCTTGTAAAATTGCATTAGACAACTTACTATAAAACTGGAAAATATTTTAAAACGTTCTCATAGAATTGAATCTGGATTTTATAGCTGAATACTATGTCCAATCTGTAAGCAGATGATTACTAATTTCTCGTTTGTATTGTGATTTTCACCATGAATTTTCAAATCATGTTGGTTGTCTATATGTTCATAACTGGTACGATAATGTTTTTCGATAGTCTGAGGTTATTCCATTTTACATGCCCCCATATTTTTCGGTCTATAAAAGTCTTCATCACCAGCATCATGTTACTCGGTGGCTCACGATATCATATTTTCCTAAGATGCTCGTCTTGTCGTGAAAAGTTCCATGAGTTTTCATATATTCGTGCATGTGAATGTTCTTGTCTAAATGAAATTTCATGTTCTAAAGATTGGTCACATCTTATCACAGTAATTATTTTACATTCCTCGAATCGTCGGAACCGGATAGATGCTCAATTATTAAGGTGTGTTTTTATTTTGGGAAAACTAAAAAAAAATAAAAAATTCTTAACGTTTTATGCTTTTAGGAATTAATCTTTAATTTTTCGTTTAATCCATTTTAGTAATTAATCTTTTTAAATCATATCAAATAAATAATTCCATTAAATTTTGTTAAATTTTTCATTATTATGGTTACATGTTAGCATAAAATTGGTCCACGTAAATATAAAAAAGTCTTTAATATTCATTTGTATATACGAATCAATCATTAACCATTTTATTTGTTTTATTTTAGTCCTCAATGTATTTACACACAATGAAAAACTAATGGAAGGATTTTTTTGTAAATTTCTTAAAACGTTGAGGGTTAAAATGGATTAAATAAAAGGTTAATGACTGATTTATATATATAGGTAAACATTAGGGACTTTTTTTGATATTTTTCCCTTTTATTTTTTGAAAACTTTTACAATGTTAGGATATACCAGTACGAGTAAATTAAGAAAGAAAAAAACCACAATGAAAGGATGAAACTTAATATCTTTAAGGTTTTAGGTTGAATAAAGCGTTAAATCCGTGAATATACTAGATATTAGTCCGGCCAAATGGATTTGAATCATCTTGTTATTACGGATATTAACAAATATTAGATTAACAAATTATTTAATCAGAGTTAATTATATGAGCATAAATAAATCAAATCTACTAGCTAGCTACTCATCTTTGATTAAACATTTACTTGAATTCGATTCAATAAACGATTGAATCGAATCGAATCGAGTTTAAGCTCAAGTTACACAAGTAATTTTTTGAATTGAGTTCAAGCTTTGTAATGGCAAGTAGAATTGTATTTAGGGCTATATTAAATATTAATCGAATTTGAGTTGAGTTTGTATAACAATATTATTTTAATTAAAAAATATTTCCAAAAAATTTCTTCTAGATAAACTTGATTAGTTCAATCTTGAATTCATTGGGGATTTTTTCTAGTTGAGTATGAGCTTGAAATTTTAAACTCGGATTAATTTTGAGTTTTAAAATTTTGAGTTAACCTTGAATTTGTTGAGGGTTATTTCTATTTGAGTTCAAGCCTAATATTCTAAATTTAGTTGAGTTTGAGTGAAGTTTAAACTTCAAAATTTTAAGCTAAGCTTAAACTTAAACTCGATATTTAATTGTTTTGATTCGACTCATTTACAATATTGAGTCCAATTAATCTTTTTCAACAAAGGAAAAAATGAAGTTTATTTCTTTTTGGTGAATAAAAAAAATGTTATTTAGTTAAATATAATTGTAACTAACCAATGAGGCTATGATTAGTTATTCAATCCTTGGGAACTGGAAAAGCAAGCCTAATTTAGTGGGGGCATGGAGCCCCGACTTGGCTCGATTCGGTAGGTTACAGGCCTCCCAATGGGCGAATGTAACTGGCTTGCCTAAGGCCAAGGTCTAGGGTCAGTGGACCAATGTAAACTAATTTTCTATTTTTTTTTTTTTAGATGTATAACTTTAAACTAAAGGGTGGTATACGGTTTTAGTCTTCAATTTTTGATGAGTTTTCTATTTTGGTTATAATCTTTTTTTATTTTATTTGAGTCCTTAATGTTACAATTATCTACAAACAAGAACTTTTTTAGTATCATTGACTTTTTCTGTCAGCAAATGACACGTGGGAAAAGGTCTCTACCTGTCCATGTGATTAACTTCACTAAATAATATAATTGAATACGTATTAATTAAATAATACAATTGAATGTGTATAAATTAATTAAAATAAAGAATATACAAAAAAATATCAAAAGAAAAATATCAAAAAAATTAAAAAATAGTGGCTACTAAAGGTCAAGAAGTGATTAATGACAATTTGTTGAGGGTGATTGAAATAATCGCTCAAAAATCAAGTAAGCTACAAATATATAAACATTGTCACTTGATCCACCCAACCTCCTTAAGGTAGTGAGACCATCACGTCCCAAATAAAAACAAAAAGAAAAATTGAAGAAAACTCAATTGATTAACCCAATTAGGTAAGGTCAAGCTGTGCAAATTAGTTAATTTTGTTTGATTTTTTTTTTTCCTTTAATTTGGTCAGATGACGAATGTTTGGGATCATTTACAAATGGAACTTTTTTATTATTGTTAACTTTTTCATCAACTAATGACACGTGAGTTCTTTGATTTATTCACATAATTAATTTAATAGATAATATAATTAAATACATATTAATTAAATAAAAATAGTAGAAACCAAGTTTAGAAAATTAAAAAAGTACCAGCCACTGAGGGCTAAGAGGGAGGTGGAAACTGTTTATTAAGGGTGGCCAAAAAAGGCCACTTAAAAATTAGGTGGGTCGTGAACATACGAAAGTAGGTCGTTTGGCTTACCTGACCTCCTTAGCTCCTCATGGTGGTGAGATTCGCTACCACCAAATTAAGGATAAAAACAATAGAGAAATCAAATAAAATGCAAACCAATTGAATTTTCTTTTATTTTTCTTTTTCCCCCTAAAATTCGGTGATAGTGAATAAAAGACTCATATTTGCATGTAGGTCACGATCCACCTGATTTTAAGTAGGTAGTGCTAACTTTTTTCTTTTCTAGACATTTTACTTTTCTATGTTTTTCAAACTTTTATATATTTTTTAATTATTTTAGTTAATTAACATGTATTTAATTACATCATTAAATTAAATTAATTTCATGAACAAATTAAAGGCTGCGACCTAGCAAATACAAATGGAAAAGTTAACCCGTGCTTGAAAAAGTCCAAACTTCATAAGCTTTATTAAATGCTGAGGACTCAAATAAAAAGATAAAAGAAAAAAGAGGTTAATAAATAAGAATTTGAATGTAAACCTGATCAAACATTAAGAACTAAAAGTGTATTTCTCTATAAACAAAAAAACTTCGAGCCCAAGAAATCCTATGCCATTTATTATCGATGAAGTGGAAAAGAATTTGCATACTCAACCTACACTCCAGTTAATGTATTGTGAGGAAAAAAAAGATTTTTTAAGATAGTCCTACGCTATTAAAAATGTGAGATTCTCTTTTAATGGAAGCTTATACATACCAGACTAGACAATCACTTAAAGCATATATAGCAGCACATTAAATTCTTATGTTATTAATCATAACTTTAGATATTGTGAATTTGGAAACAATCTTAATTCACGTAGAATTAATTAAATTTTCACTTTAACTTCATTTTAATTTTTATTTTTAAAATTTTTATTTTATTTTATTTATTAATCATAGGTTGGTGATTGGTATGAAAAAATGTGTTTACGAATCTAAGAGGCCAAACTAACCTTTATTCTATGACACATGTAATATTTGACCTACACTTGTCTCTAAATTAACTAATTAGCAGGGTAAATAGATAAGGCCCGTAGCTCTACTGGTATATTACCCTGTAAGGTACATGTTCTCAACTTTTCGAATAAGAGTCTATCTTGTAATACTTTGAAACCACCTTCTAATTTATACCTATAAAACTTATATATTACAAGTATCTTGTAAAACTCATAAATTTTTCTTTTCTTTTTATAAATTTTATGTTTATATAATATTAAGAAAAATAATTTAATTATAATATTACAAGTTTTCATATGCAAAAACCTATGGAACAAGTTAAAAGTATGTGAAATTTTTTTAAAAAGAACATTTTTGTACCTTTATCATTTTATGTTTACGTGATTTTACCAATTCACAAATAAGAAAAAATAGGGGGAAAGTATGGAAGACATAAGGTTAGAGAAGAAAACGAAAGAAGAATAAAGAAAAGAACGGAAAACATGAAGTGAGAGAGGTAATATAAGGTTAAGCAGTTTAGGGTTATTGACTTAAGATTTGTGGCCTTATTTTTTTTTTCCCTTTTTACTAAAACATTTCTTGGCTAACTATTCAATTGTTAATTTTATTAAATGATTTTTTATAAGGTAGATATAGAGTATCTTGAAATATGTACAATCTATGTATTAAAATATATTTTTTAAGATAAATATATGATAGAAAGATCATGTAATTGTACCATACTTTATGAGAGTAGGTTTTGGAAAACTTAAAATCTATAATATGATTCTTATCAAGAATTTATTTAACAGATAGGATAAAGATAAATACTCTATATAATAGAATTATTTGCCAGTGCCTATTAATCAAAATCGTTTTCAAACTCTATAGCAACATATACTTGAACATTTATAATAGATATACAGATACAACTAATATGGCACAATAATAAAATTTAGTCAAGCTAATGTCACTCTTCAACATTTTACTTTGTTTCCGAAATTTATCATTGGAGTTCCATATATAGCTAAAAAAAGACACACAAGTAAGGTCGATGTCGCACTCAACTTACTATTTTTTCACCATATGTTCTCTGAGTAGACCAGGAGTTTATGATGATGACGAGTGACATCTTACCTTAAAGTTGCTTTCTTATCAACTTTAAACGTTGAACACCAGTAATACCTTTTCTTGGATACGACCTATGATGTGATCTACTCAGTTGAAATTATATTATTACGATTTTAGATTTGTAACCGATTTATCTAAAAGTACAAGTATAAATAAAGTTGATGTGTGCTTTTATACTTATTAAACAATGCCACTCCTCGCACGGACTGCTTGTTTCATCGAAGTCTATCAAAGTGTACCACTTAATCATATGGCAGCGACATGGTGCACCAAGGTTGAATATTTTTGCACCCCTAAGCCGTCATATATTTCATAATTATAACCATTGGATCTAAAATAAACTTGTAGATTAGATGTTCTTTTGCATTTATCGATCAACACGTCATCTTTCTTATAGGTTTAGACTTTGACCTTGATTGACGCTTGTCAAGTGGACTATTTAGTCAAATATGGGTAAAATGAGTAGGAAAAGGCATAAACCTGCTCCCTCCCTATTTTAATGAGTCCAAATTCACAACGTTTTACTTTGGTACCGAGTTAGAAACCTAAGCTTAGTTCAAATGCTAGCATGTGAAGTTGAGAGTTCATGCAGGTATTCAAACGTTATAAAGAATTTTAAGGAAATAATATGAGACTTTAATCCCATTGTCGATGGACAACTATCGGAAGTGGAACAAATTGGCTGAACACAACTAAACTTGTGCCACATGCAGAACAATCATCGTTATCATCTTAGATAAAAGTATTGATAAGTGTCGGGTAAATATACTTGATCAAGTTATAATATAGATTACAACAAATCATGAGTCCAAATATCAATCTCATGAGAAACTATGTGTGAAAACCTTAAATTAATAGCAATTTATCCTAAAATTTCAAATTATCTAACTTAATATTGGGATAATTGTGATTAAATAAGAAAAATGAATGAGGGTCAAGAATTAAAATAAAATAAATAAGAATAAAACTAGATAAAACTAAACTAAAGTAAAACAAGCATGATTAAATTAAAAGAAATAACACACAATCCTTAATAAATTGTTGTTATTTACTATCAAGTTCTATACAACCATCAATCTCAATTATTTTTTGGACTGTGAATATACTTCGTTTGAATTAATCCTAAGACCCTTTTAGCTTGAATCACTTTTGAATAGAGTATCGTAGGATTAGGGATGCAATTGGAATGGGTTTGGAACTGGTTTAATGAAACCCTAACTCGCCTTTATAGAGTTTAACGTTTTCCAAAACCCTATAAAAACCCTATAGGTTTTTCCTTTCCATTTCTAAAACCCAATTCTATAGGGTTGTTGACCCTAGAGGAGCAGATTTTTAGAGAATTCAAAATACCTTATAAGAGTAGGTTGTTATAGGGTTTATAAGAGATTAAGTAGAGAATATAATGGAAAAAAGTTAAATAAGATTAAGATTATATTTAATAACTTATACAATAATAAAAATTGAGAATTAAATGTGTTGTGTAAAGTAAAACTTGTATAAAATATGTATATTGTATAAGTTAAGAGTAAATATTTCTATTAATATATGCTTTTTTTACCGGGTCGGGTTTCCCATTAGGTTTTTTTGTAATCTCAAACTCGACTCTAAATCCTATATGGTTTTAAATCATATTCCAAAACCTGACCTTAAACCTTATAAAATTTTTATTGAGTTCGACGAGCCTGGTACCCTTTAACGACCCACTCAATTACATCCCTACGTAGGATTGCATTAAGAACTTAGATGTCGCTATTAGGTTGGCTACCTAGGTTACCTTAATCCAAAAGAATTGAACTGCTAAATGGTTTTATTGGCTTTAATTCTCTCTAATCACACTTATATATTCACTATATGACTTGCGTATTTACAGTAAACTTACACATCAAATTAGCAAATTGGATAAATACTAATTAACGATAATATAATTGATGTAATTAGATCTTTAAAGAGTAAAATCATAAATTGAACAAAATATAATTATTGCAATAAGAACTAAGATTTAATAACGATTTACTAAGAATAATCAAAGTAATAATATCATGGAATGAGAAGAAGTAAATCAAGAGACCTTCGCTAATATTCTAGCCTACGACTCTTCCCAAGGGTGGCTCTCTTTATAAACCTAAACCTAAGCTTAAGTGTCTATATATAGGGAGTGGACCTAAATTTATAAAGAAACATAATAAAAATATAAGATTTATGCATTATAGCATATCCATGGGTAGGGTACGTGATCGTAAAGTGGGGGTATGTACTTGCATGCCATCCAAAATCTTCAAATCTTGATGAAATTGATTTAAGAAAGGAACATGGGCAGGGATAACGATCATGGTCTCCAACTGTTGTCCTTATTGGATTTCTTTTCTTGCTTGTAATTAATCTGCTTCAATCCTTGATTAATGCCTTTATCCAATTTAGCTCCGAAACTTGATAAAAATCTTTGAAATTCACCGAATACCTCTCGAAGTCCCTAAAAATGAAATTTAAACTAATTAAACTCAAAATAATATAAAATTACCTTATTAACATCTAAAATAATACAAATTAATCATAGAAAATGTGTGCTAAATTCTTGTTATCAAATGCCTCCACACTAAAGCTTATACTTGTCCTCAAGCAAAATAATAAGAACCGAAATAAAAATATCTTAAGGACAAGACGACTACAAATAGTTCTTTGAAAAGTTGCACCCTCAAATTGGAATAGCTTAGCGAAAAATTTTTCTAAATCACCCTTTTCCTTAACCTTATAATGCCTTTAGAATACTTACATAGTAATAACTTAAGAACTATTGAATTTCAATGATCAATCTAAATAATTTAGAGTTAGCCACATTACTTAAATAAAAACTAAATTAGAGATTAAAACAAATATAAATCAATTAATAAAAAATTATAAATATTTCTTTACTCTAACTTAAGAGGAGAGAAATCTTCCCTAATTATTTTTAACTTGAAAAAAATTAGACTAAATGCATGTTACATCAATTTATCATCTGATTGTTCCTTTACTTCTGTCAATTTTTATTAGAAGGCTTTTTTAACTCAAATGGATTTTCTTTATTAAAGCTTAATTATCATTAGGAAAGCACCTTATTCTTTTAATAGACCAAGGTCGATTTTTACTAATTTAACTCGTTTAATTACTTTAGCAGTTGTCCACGGAAAGGCATCTCATTTTTCTATAAGACAAGGTTGATTCTTAATAACTTTAATTAAATTTCTTTTCCTTTTACAATTGGCAGTGGGAAAGAGCCTTACTTTTCTTAGGGATTAAGATTGATCCATACTAATCTTTAGCAACTATTTTATCAATTCAATTAGTATCTCCAATTACTTTGATTTTTCAAGTGACTTTCAAAGGATAACTTTCTTTATTCATCTAGTCTAAAATTTTTTTAAACAAGAGGATAGATAACTATGTTCAAGAATTAAGTTTAGAAATCAAAATAACTAGTTTTTAACCCATTCATATCTATCATAATCCTAAGTCTAAGTTTGAGCTTAAGGAACGGGGAACTCTGAATTATAAGGATTTAATAACTTAAATTTAAGAAAGTGTTCTAAATTCATAAAGGATTGGACAAAATTTAAAAAAATTTAATATATAGAGGGGGTTGCAACATTTCTAAAATTTTTAAGAAAAATTGTTGAAAGCTTAAGTGAGTATCTAAAATATTAACGTACATAATCTATCATTTCTCCTACACTTAAGTTGTATATTGTCCTCAATGTACATAATAACAATGCAATTCAAAATACAAAAGTGGGTGAGAAAAAAAAAAAGTAAAAAGGAGTTAGGACTTCTTCGGTTTTAGCACTGATCCTTAAAAAATGTAAACTCTAGAGTTTGAATTTCATTGATCAATTAAGCCCATTGTTTTCTTTGCTATTAATAAAATGAACTAACTAAAAAATAATAGAAGAAGTTAAACTAGATAAAATAAATTGAATAAAACAACCGATAATTCAAGTACTAAAGTGTTAGTATCCTACAAAACTTACAAAATATAGAAAGTAAAAATAGTTAAAGAAAGAGAGGAGTAATAGTAAAGAAGTTATTAGTACATTCATCCAAAATAAAAATCAAACTGAGTCTTTATAAATAAAATGCAAAAGAAAATTCACTCTTCATCCTCATCTTTGTTTTTATCTTCCTTAATCTGATCTCCTTCCAACTCTTCATTTGAGTTAGGTTCTAGCATAAGGGGTAATAGTGGTGGCTAGCCTCCAAGTTGGATAAAAATCGCCTCCTATCTAACCATAGCATGGTTATGTACGTGCATTAGGACTCTTTGCTTCTTTAGTATTTTTCTCATGAACTTTTTGATGGTATCAAACATTGAAGAAGAAGAAGAATTAGATCATTGCTAGGATGATAATGAAGTAGCCTCACTACCTTGCTCAGGGGCTGGACCTTTAAGTGTTAGATTGTAGATCCTATGGTTAAGTATTTCACATGGATTGTGAGAGGTCATGGTACTAGTTTATAAGGCTATGGTTGTAAACACTTTGTTAACACAAGCTTAAAACTTTTGGGCCAAGTGATTGAAATTGGCCCATTAGTGTTTGTTGGCTTGGTTATTCACTGCTTTTAACTTGGGGCATTATAAATGGTATCAAAGTGGACCCCCTGTTAGTAGGTGGATGATTTGGGGTTTGGCTCCAGTTTAGAGAAGAGGTTCAAGGAAGGTGGAGAGTGTCACTAGGGTATAGCTCTTTGCATGCTTTCAAGATGACCTATAGGTAGTAGGTGACTTGAATCGTACATTGGAAAGCGAGGGGTGAGGTAGAGGGGGAAGATATGGGCCTAATTGTAAGGTCTCATGATGAGAACGTCACATGTTAAAGGAAGGAAGGTTGTGAGATCCTATAGTTAAGTGTTCTAAATGGATTATGAGAGGTTATGATATTAGTTTATAAGGCTATGGTTATGAACACCTTGTAAACATAAGTTTGAAACTTTTGGACAAAGTGATTGAAATCAACTCATTAATGTTTATTGGCTTGATTATTTACTACTTTTGGCCTAGGCGTTACGTGGAGGGAGTCTCATGGATCTAATGACATCATCGGTCAGAGGAGCAAGGAGATCTAACTCTCGTATGCAGGGTATGCCTCAATAGTAAGGGAGGCTTCTTGTTAACCTGGTGATAAATGGACCCACAAAAATATACTTAGATTGACCTTCAGTGGCTTGGTTCCTAGATAACCAAGCTACTCTAACTCCAAGGTTACTTGGCCTTCGGTTAGCAATATTATGTAAATATAATATATCTCCTTCATTGACAACCCCATTGCTATTCTTTCTATCAGTGAAACCCGTAGCTAAATATAGTACACTTACCTAAAAGCAAGAGTGATTAAGTTATAAGCTTTTGACCTTTCTAGATCATAAGTTCCTTCTCTCCCAAAGTCAAATCCATCCACATAAAGGACTTATATGCACCCTGGGGCAGTTTACATGGAAAATCCATATATTCTTGAGTCATTACATAATTAACTAAATATAAACCCATATGCACTGCTAAATTGTCAGATGGCATGGTTACTTTAATGCCATTATACCTAAAGTAAATGGTATTTTGTCCACCATTAGCAAGGCTGTTAAAGGCTAACCTTAGTATGCTTAATACCTCCAGTGTTAGCTCTTTATACACTAGCTCATTAATGGTCAAAAGTTTATCCCAGCTTCTAAACTCTATTAGTCGCCTGACCTTAGTATCATAGCCAGCTTGAGCAAGTGCTTCCCAGTTTAAGTACGTGCTTTGGCTAAATTCTTTCTTTGACAAGGTGAGATATCTCTTCCATTGCAATGTGTGATGGAATGTTAGGAGTGGATATGTAGGGATGGTGCATGAGTTTGTGCAATATGCTTTTCCTTAAACATTAACTGCAATAAAAAAGCAAAAGAATTCAACTTTAATAAAAAGTAATAATTTGTATTGCATAGATAATAGCTAATTCAAGGATCCAATAAAAGTGAAGTGTTAATCCTTATGTATTGCTAGTTTATCTAATTAAGCATTGTAGGAAAAGATCGTATCATGGAATGCTAATTTTGCTAAAATCATGGATTAATGAAATTATAGGATTAATTCAAGATCAAATCATTTTTTCATACTTGATCTCTATTGACATGAGCATTAGCATTCAATATACAAGTCATTAAACTTATTGTTCATAATTGAATAAATTAGCAAAATAAGAAATTCTTAAAGTAACAAGATATCGTATATTGAAGTGCTAATTTTTAAATACATGGATTAATGGAATTATAGATTAATGTTATAATAATCCTATAGTTTCGTAATCTCGATTGTCATGAACACTAGCATTCAACATATAATTAATTAAAAACTTATTCATAGCAATTGTTCATGCACAATTATTCGTGGTAAATCTCCTAGTTTTAATCATGAATTTAGGAAATATGCTAAAATAAATTCACATCATCAATTCTAAGAATTTACGAAATTCTCTAATTGTACAAGAATTTCAATCTCAACAAGTTTCCCAATTTTTAACATGAATTAGAAATGTCATATTGTAAGAATAACATCAATCTCATGATTTCCATCACTTTCTTCCATTTTTCTTCACTTTCTCTCACTATCTTTCACTTTCTTACTCTTTCCTTCTCTTTACTTTACTATGGAAAATCATCCTTGTTACGCCCCGAAGCGGTAGAGTCGTAACAGCCCCATCGTGTAAACCATCCTAAGATAGAAGTTGGCTTTACAACCGTTATCTTAGACCTGATCTACACAAGGTGTCTACGACTAACCCGCTTTGTAGTAAATAGTTTGTAATTTTAAATAAATCATTTACCTAAGAAAGGGAGAAAATTTATATATATATACTATAATTCAGTTATTACATTATTCAAAAATGAAAAATTCTAAATTAAACAAAACTTAGACCATAAGAATATATGTTCGTTCTTCAAATATTTTTCCTCACTCCTTAAGATCCAGCAGTTGCTAGTTTCAGAATAGTTGTTTGCCGCTTCTTAGCCAGCACTTGCACGACGTCTATAGGGATGTGAGCAACCACAACTCAGTAAATTAGGATGGAGGACTTAAAACTATACCATAAACACAATAAGGTTTTTGATCAACCTATTAAGTGCAATGCATATTCAAGCAAATGCCATTGCACGACGTTATCCGGCCCGTCGCGAGATTAGAGAAATTGCGCCCGCTTTAATCCGGGTTGAGGAGTTGCCGTTAATGCAACAGCTCATGACCAAACCCAGACTTGTGTAATGGAGACCTTGCTCCTCCCGCGACTACCTTCGAACCACTGTCTTCACCCTCGCCGCGACCTCCTCTCCTATCACTTAGTTCGACTGAGGATGAAGAAGGGACCATTTTGCAATCTTGCGCTATTCCTTTCGAAGGGGTCGGTATTTGGCCGGAGAGTCCTAAGTTCCCTTAACGGGTTGCCATGCATATCCAATTATGATTGCTGGTTGTATATTTGATTAAGTCCAGTTTAGGGTGATCAATCCTTTCATATAAATCATACAATACATGCCAGAGCAACAAACAGAATCATAGCATCACTCATAATCAAGCACATGCACACATTCAACTATCTAACAAGCACAACCAAGCATAATCTTAAGCCTCCAAAATACAGCATCGTATTAATCCCAACTTACCTCAACTCCTTGCTCACTCACTTGAGGTCTGATTTGCTCAGGCCATCGTCAATCATCCCTATAACACAAACGTGGTTTCAGCTTTTCATATAACTATTATAGGTTCATTTTACCCTATAACGCTTATTGTTATGTTTTGTTTAGGGTTTAATATGCCTAATTATCTAGGTCTTAAGTCTTTAACAATTATTCTAGGTTTGAGGTTAGGTTTGGGTTCGGTTTCCGCATCGATTTCTAAATTAGGTTCTAGTTCGATTTCTAAGTAGTGTTTTATATTCTAACCTTAAAAATTCGTTTCAACCCATAATGTGAAATTAATCACATTACTTCTCGATCTCCTAAATACCATCATTACCCCTAGTCAGTATTTATTTTACCCGGTATACTTAAATCCGTATTAGTGTACCGAATTCACTCCTGATGTGAGAAATTTTTACATTTTTCATATAATTACATAAATTCATGTTTCCTATCAGATTTATTGTATATTTTTATTATTATCATAATATCAATTTTTATTATAATATTTTTTATTTATTATATTTTTAATAATTACCTATTATGTATTATTACCTTTTATGTATATAATACATTTCTAATATTTCTATCACTCTAATTATCATCTCTAAACATCAATTATCATTTCAAAATGTCTAAATTCATCCTAAATCAGATTTTACTCCTAATTACCCTAATTTACAAATTTAACTTAAAATGTACTATTTTTTCATATTACTTATTTACTACATAATTAACCTAATAATTACATCTAACACCCTAAATGCTACAAGTATCATACTCCATCAGATTTCAACATCCTAAAACATATACTTAGTCACTAAATCAGTAATTAATAATTTAATTACTTAATTAACCCTAAATTACCCATTTTATGCCTCATTTTAAGGCCTAAAAATTATTTAAAAATTTCAAAAATTAATTTTTGAAAACGGGTTTCATAGCACTGTTCTATATCATCTAAGTAGTCTACACAAAAATTTTGGGTTCAAAACTACACTCCTAAAGTCATGTATTTCTAAACCGAAACATGCTCGGTTTTGCATGATTTCTTAAGGACCCTATATCACGAGACATATTTTCTTCAAAATAATATTTTTCCTAAAAAATACATACAAAAATATTCCATAATAACAAAATTCATAATTTTATAATAATATTTACTATTTTTACAAAATTACACAAGAATCGGGCCGAAAATCGGACTTACCGATCTGGGTGGCTTCGACCACCGCCGGCCGCCGTGGCCTTATTAGCAGGCTTGGGCGCTGCTACCACCGTGTGGTGGTGGTGGCCGTCCACTTCCAGCTGCTCGTCTGATGGGGGTTCTCTTTAAAGGCCCTAATTGCACAGTTTTTCTTATTTTTTTTTCTAACTCGAATTTTTCTCTCAATTTTCACCTCTTCCAAATTTTCTCTGATTTCTAACTGTCCAAATGAGTTCCTGGATTTTTCTTACTATTTATAGAGCTTTAGGATAATTATTGTGCATTAAATTAAACAAGACAATTGCCTTATCCTTTAATTTTGTGGCTTTTGTGTTGCCTAATTCTAATTGGTTAATTTTTATTTTTCAGATTCTGACTTGCCATGACCAGATTTGCATCATTCCACACTCTTTTGATTTTTTTCTGATTTTTCCACAATTAATTTATAATTTTCTTTAATTATTTACTAAGTTTTTAGCCAATTTAGGTAATTTCGCGTATTTTTATCTACACGTAAATACATGTGGGGTACATGTGAACATTCCTAATTATTATTTTGGTCATTCTAAAATTTTTAGTATACATATAATCTATCTCTAGTAATTTATTAGTTATTAGATTATTTGCCTTTTCGGTAATTAGCAATTATTATGCTTAAAATTTGAAAATTTGATAGTCTCCTATTTTACTACTTATTTTCTTAAATTCACGTTTACGGGGTCATTTTTACTAATATTTCCAACTTTACTTGTAATTTAGGCTTGATCGGATGCTTCAACCGACCGAAACCTTGAGTGACTGATTGTAAGGCTTACAATCCTCATATTCAATCTTAAACAGGCATATGTTTTTCATGTGATTCTAGCAGGTAATGAATAGATAAAACACTTTTCATTGCATTATCTATGCTAAATCACTCTTAGAAACTCAAATTTCTACACATGTATGACAAAGTGCTCTCTTGAAAACCCAAGTAAAAATTCAATTTTTATATAAACTAACAACAAATCTAAGAAAGTAAGTAGATAAGAATGATGTATGTACCATAGATTTGTAGTGTACATAGTTGGATTATGAAGATTTAGTATGGGTGTAAAGAGAGAGATGAGAGAAAATAGTGTTTTAAAGAAAGAGTATATGTGTTAGAATGAGATAAGAAAGCTTGATTGTAATCTTTGAATTCATAGGAGGCCATGGACAAGGTCCATGATTGTGTAGTGTAGTTGTGGTCCTTACTTTTTCATAAATTTTACTTACTTTGTAGGACTACAATCAAGGAACATAAGCATGGTCCTGATTGTGGACCTCTTGTCCTTTTATTTTGTTGAAATTCCTCTCGAAATAATTATGAGGGGAACATGGGCCAAGTATACGAGTATGGACTTCAACCGCTTTCTTCTCCAGTTCTTGAATCCGAGCAATTATGATTCCCTTGACTGGATTCCTTAAACTGCTTCTAAAATATTCAAAATTAAGGTCAATTCAAGCGTAAAAGCAAATCAAATAGCACTTCAATTGGATGACACTTAAAATTTTCTATTGCATAAACCAATTCAATAACAGTTCAATATAGGAAAACACTATCTAATGTCTCAAAACTTGATGCTTGAACTAACTCATGAAAAAAACACAAAATAAACTAACAAAAATAATTGAATTTAAAGTAATTTAAACTTGGATTACCTTTTAAGAAGCACCGTTATTTTTCATCATTGGCTCGATGGTTAAATATTGAAAGAACTATAGGGAAGATTTATTATAAGACTGTTAAAATAATTTAGAAATTTGGGTTTTTGCTAAGCTTGGTTACCCTTTTGGCTTCCCAACAATAGTGCCAAACCTTGATCAATGTCAGGTAAGTACACCTGGTCATGTTATAATAAAGATTAAAACGAATTGTGAGTCTGCGTATCAATCTCACAAAGAACCATGTGTAAGAACCTTAAGTTACTAACAATTTACCCTAAAATTTCCAATTATTTAACTTAATGATATAAGGATAATTGTGATTAGATAAGAAAGATGAACAAGGGAAAAGAATTAAAATAAAATAAATAAGAACAAAACTAGATAAACAAAACTAAAGTAAAACAAGTATGATTCAATTAAAAGAAATAGCATATGATCTTCAGTAAATTGTTGTTATTTACTCCATAGTTTTATGCAACTATTCAATCTTAATTATTCTCTAAACCATAGAGATGCCTAAGCTGAATTGACTGGACTCGTGTATCTAGCATCTTCCTAATCCTGAGACCCTGTCTAACCAAATCACTTCTAAATAGAGCATTGCAGGACCCCATTAAGAACTTGGATCTTGCTATTAAATTAGCCGCCTAGGTTACCCTAATTCGAAAGAATTGAACTACTAAACGGTTTAGTTAGCTCTCTAATCACACATCTATTCACTGCAGGACTCGTGTCTCTATAGCAAACTCACATTAAATCAACAACCTGAGTAAATACTAATTGATGATAATATAATCGATGTAATTAGATCTTCAATGAATAAAATCATAGATTGAATAAAAGAGAATTGTTGCAAGAAGAATTGAGGTTTAATAACAATTTATTAAGAGTAATCAAAGTAACAACATGATAGAATTAAGAGAAAAAGAAGTAAATTGAAAGACCCCCTACTAATATTCTAGGTTACAACTCTCCCAAAGAGGGTTCTCTTTGCAAACCTAAGCCTAAGTGTCTATATATATGATAAGGATCGAAGCAGCGAATCTCGAAAACCCAATATGGGTTAAATGGGTTTGATGGACAGGAATTGAGATGGTTGGTTTTGATGGTAAATGTGAATGGACATCACACACCAAGACGCAAATATAGTTAGGGGTTTGAGCTTGAAATAGGGTTCGATGCAACTCACGATCACTAAATGTTGCTTGGGATTCAAATGAAAGTTAGATGTAACTCACTAACCGGTTTAAATGAATGGATTCACCACAATCTTAAGATCAAGATCGATAAGAACGCGAGAGAGATTAAAGAGATTAATCTACGCTCAATAATTTGGAAAATGCTAGCTTAAGAGTAGCTTTGCTCAAAAAAGGGAAAGATTCCAAAATGCAGGAATATACTTCTTTTGTCTAATTTTGCATATGTATATTTTTTATTTTTATAAATGTTGTTATTTATAGCAAGTCTTAAATCCTAATTGTAAAACTGTAAATAATGTACAAGGCCTTAAACCCTAAAGAATTGGGCTCATAAATAAAATAAAGAAAAACATACACAAGAATACAAAACTGTACATTTAATAGAGGTTGTCGTGCAATCACTTGGACTGTCTTAGAAAGAGCAGGATCCAAACTGGGCGGGGTTAGCAGTTAAATGTCTGAGTCCGAGGAAGAGCTCCTAAAGTCTCGCAGTGCTTGGCCAAGACACCAGAAAGGTCAGCCCATAATTGTCGAGTGCTAGAATTAGTCGGCACTAGTCTTTCAAGGCCATCCCAAATGGTTCTTTAGTCCTAAGTCCTCGGTTGTGTGATCTCTCGGCTTCTCGGCAGACGACAGACTTGATGTTAAGTGGCTTCTTTTTTACCCCTCAATCTTCTGTCATTTGTTCGACTTCGATAAAAGCTATTAGGCCTCAGCTTTGAACTATTTGGCCTTGGGTTAGAACAGGTTTGCATCGGCTTGGGATAGGTCAGCCTCGATTGGGAGATAGTCATGGGTTGATTTCCATCATTACCATGGGTTTGAAAGGAATTTGTCCTCGACGTTAAGCATTGAGCATGAGCCGAGATGCCGAATAAACTCCTTTTCCCTCTTCACTTCATCATAGGTGCTAAGTGTTTCTAGATTTCCTCAACACTCATAGGGGTTAAGCAGTAGCTTTTCCTGTCCTTCCAAACAATGTAAGCATTGAGGAAGCCATCATGGATAACTTTTTGATAATACTCCCATGGTCTGCTAAGAAGTAAATTTATGGCATCCATTAGGAACACATCGAAGTCAATCTCATTCTCGAACTGTCCTGCCTTGAATGCAACCTAAGCTCACTTATGTACATAGTCCATACCCTTGGCATTAAACTATAATCCATAGGGTTGGGGTGTAGGTAGGTCGGTAATTTCATCTTTTCTACTAACTCAGTAGAGACAATATTGGTGTAGCTACCTCCATTGACAACTAAGGAACATGTCTTCCTATTCACTAGGCATCGCATATGAAACAAAATTTGCCTTTTTCTAGGATTTGCCTTTAGGTCAACTCGTATTGCCATAGCTGAGAGTTTATCCAAATCCTTAACATAGACATATTCTTCTATTAACTGGTCTTCTGAACTCTTGTCACTCTAACTCTCGATTTGAGCCTTGGGCCCTTCTCCCTTCAAGACCATAACCCTCTTATTCGGGCATTGGGACGCAATGTGTCCGTAGCCTAAGCATTTGAAGCATTTCACATCTCAGGCCTTGTTATCGGGTGCTTTTTCTTTCTCGACAATCTTCTTCTCGGCATGGACAGGTTAGCTATGCTCGCCTCTTTCCATCTTCTTCTCTAGACCTTTTCTCTCGACATACTTCTCAAGCTTGGGCTACCTTGTTGAGGTCGGTTACTTGGCCTCTAATGCCTCTTTCTCTTATGTCTCTTTACTCTTAATGCCAAATTGATTAGCTCATCTAGAGAGTTGAACGGCTGCAATTCAACTATGTCGGTAATATTATCTTGGAGTCCACTTAAGAACCTAGCAATGGTGCGGTCCTGTGGCTCGGCAATCTCATATCTCGTCATCAAGGTCTCAAACTCTTGCAAATACTCTTTAACAGTATTTCAACCTTGTCTCAAGTACTGGAATGCATGGAGCATCTCTTGCTTGAAGTAGTTCGGTACAAGGTGTTGATTTATGAATCGCTTCATAAGTCTCCAAGTTTTGATCGGCTCCTCTCCTTTAGCATCTTGCTTGGCAACCAACTTATCCTACCAAAGGCTTGCATACTCAACAAGGGATAATAAAGCTAGCTTAACTTTCGTTCGATCATCACACTTATAGCACTCGAATAGCTTCTTGACTTGGGGAACCTAGTAAAAGAACTCTTCTGGTTGGCAACTTAAGCTTTATATTGTTAAGTCCTTAGCCAAGTGCTCGAGGTTCATCCCTTACATTTCGAGCTGGTTGGTTCACTTCGGATTGGCCACTTTTGTTAGAGCTTTGTTTTGCCATGTTCCTTCTCGGCCTCGAATCTCTTTTTTGGGCTCCTTGATTTGCTTTGGAGTCAACACTCCTTTCATTTCTTCTTCTCGGCTCGGGTCAGTTTTCTCTCCTTCTCGACTCGATAGCTCTTCTTTACTGTCGCTCATCATGGTCAAGTTCATTAGAGCTACTCTTACTGGTGGGTGTCCATTCCCTTCTTTCTTCTCGGCTATCATGTCTGCAGCCTCTGACTAAACCAGTGAGTTCTTGGATAGAGTTAGTGGGATTCTGAATCTGATATTCAAAGTTATCAACACATTGTCTCAAACTTCTGCGAAGACTATTACCACTATTGTTAACATTATCTTCCGACATTCTTGTTCATACAGTAATTTTCCAGAAAATTGAACAAACATGTTTTACAACAAAAACATTATAGGAACTAGAATCAACTGCTAAAATTACTGTTATTTGACATAATCATCACAAAACTACAACTACTAAAAACATGAATAACATACTAACTATGGAATGATCATTATCAGAAATGTTCAAACCATGAATCAACTTTGAAGAACACTAACTTATGTGTCTCCCCAAAGCTCTGATACCAATATGATAAAGATTGAAGCAATGGATCTCGAAAACCTAGTATGGGTCAAATGGGTTTAATGGATAGGAAGTGAGATGGTTGGTTTCGATAGTGAATGTGAATGGATATTATACACTAAGACATAAACATAATCAAGGGTTTGAGCTTGAAATAAAGTTCGATATAACTCACGAACACTAAATGTTGCTCAGGATTCAAATGAAGGTTAGATGCAACTCACTAACCGATTCAAATGAAGCAGTTCACCACAATCTTAAGGTCAAGATCGATAAGAACGTGAGAGAGATTAAAGAGCTTAATCTAGACTCAATAATCTAGTAAATGCTAACTCAAGAGTAGCTTTACTCAAAAAAGGGAAAGATTCCAAAACACAGGCATATACTTCTTCTATCTAATTTCATATATGTATATTTCTAATGTTTATAGATGTTGTTATTTATAGCAAGTCTTAAACTTTAGTAGTAAAATTGTAAATAATGTATAAGGCCTTAAACCCTAAAGAATTGGGCCTATAAATAAAATAAAGAAAACATATACAATAATACAAAATTGTACGTTTAATAGAGGTCGGCATGCAGTCACTTGGACTATCTTAGAAGGAGCATGATTTGAACTGGGCAGGGTGGGCAGTTGGATCTCCGAGTCCAAAGAAGAGCCTTTGAAGTCTCGCAGTGCTTAGCCGAGATACCAGAATGGTTGGCCCATAATTGTCGAGTGTTAGAATTAGTCGGCATTAGTCTCTCAAGGCCGTGTCAAGTGGTTCTTTGGTCCCAAGTCCTCGGCTGTATGGTCTCTCGGCTTCTCGGCAGACGACAGACTTGATGTCGAGTGGCTTCTTTTCTACCCTTCAGTATTAGGTCATTTGCTCAGCCTCAGCAAAAGCTGTTGGGCCTCAGCCTTGAACTGTTCTGCCTCGAGTTAAAACAGGTTAGCATCTTCTTCTGGAGGGTTGGCGTCGGCTAGGAGATAGTCACAGGTTGATTCCGATCAATATAGGGAGTTAATACGGAACCATAGCTGAGAACAGATAAGGTCGATTGTTGGGGTAGGTTCAAGCTTACAAAAAGCTCAAAAAGGTGATGGAAATTTGTGAAAACAATAGGAAAAGTAAAACACAAGTAAGCCCATGAATAGTTCCATTGTTGGTCATTGCTGGAAATGACGGAGCAGGTGAGTTACCCCAAGAAATCGGGGAGTTGCTAGATGAATATGTCGACTTGTTCCTAGAACAATAGTACTCGACACTACACTGCCGAATAAGCTAGCTTATCAGATGAATCCTGAGCAAGCTTCTGAGCTCCTACATTAAGTTAATGAGCTGCTGGAGAGAGGCTATGTAAGAGAGAGTCTTAGCCCTTACGTTGTGCTGGCGCTCCTAGTGCCGAAGAAGGATGGAACTTAGTGAATGTGTGTAGATAGTCGAGTTATGAATAAGATCATGATCAAATATAGGTATCCGATCTCGAGGCTAGAAGACATGTTGGATGAACTCAGTAAAGCCAAGATTTTTAGCAAGATTATTCTTAAATTTGGCTACCATCAAATCCACATGAGGTTAGGAGACGAGTGAAAGACTACATTCAAGACTCAACATGGACTTTACGAATGGATGGCCATACCCTTCGGCTTGTCGAATGCCTGAGCACTTTCATAAGACTAATGAACCATGTGCTGAGATATCTCATAGGGAAGTGTGTTGTGGTGTACTTTAATGACATCCTGGTCTACAGTACCGACATGCTGAGTTACTATAAATATCTCAGAGTAGCCTTAGACATCCTCCATGCTGAGAGAATATTCGACAATCTAAGGAAGTGTTGCTTTTGCTAGGAGGAAGTGGTATTCTTAGGCTATGTAGTTAATGGAGGAGGCTTGTGAGTCGATGATGAGAAGATCCGAGCAATTGTTAAGTGGTCAACTCCTACTAGTTATGCCAACGTGAGAAGTTTCCATGGACTGACTTTGTTTTACAAAAGATTCATCAAGAATTTCAACACCCTCGCTACGCCACTTACAGAACTAACGGAGAAAAACATTGACTTTAGATGGGGAGAAAAGGAGGAGAGGAGCTTTGCTGAGATACAAGAAAGATTGACCTTCACCCTAGTGTTAGTACTACCTGACTTCGACAAAATTTTTGAGTTAGAATGCGACGCATTAGGCATTGCTGTCCTAATGTAGGAAGGCCAACTAATTGCCTTCTATAGTGAGAAGTTCCGAGGACCCCAGTTGAATTACTTCATGTATGACAAAAAACTTTTGGCATTGATCTGAGCAGTACAAGTATGGTAGCGCTATTTATTGCAGAGAGAATTTGTCATATATACTGACCCTGAATTGCTGAGGTACCTCTGAAGTCAAACTAAGTTGTCAAAGTGGCAAGCGAGGTGGGTTGAATTCCTTAAAGGATTCAATTTTGTAATAAAATACAAGCAAGGAAAGAGCAATGTAATTGCCGATGCTCTTTCGAGAAGGCATGCACTTTTATCTAAATTGCAAACTAAGCTGTTTGGATTCGTAAGTATTAAAGAACAGTACTCTGAAGATCCACACTTCAGACCCATAATTTTACAATGCATTGATGAGAGGACAATGGACAAGTATTATGGAGGATGGCTACTTGTTTTGAGGCAGAATATTATGTGAGCCGATTTATTCACTGATGGAGCTACTGATTAAGGAAGCCCACAGTGGAGGACTTTCTAGATATTTTAGAGAAAGGAAGACCTGTGAACTATTGAATGGCCAATTCTTTTGGCCAAGAATGAGGATAGATGTACATCGAGTTATTGAAAGTTGTGCTTTGTGTCAAAATGCCAAGTGTCGAGCCAAGCAAGGGAGAGTAATGCCCCTACCTGTTCTAAAAGGCTGGGGACTAAATTGAGTATAGACTTTGTTCTCAGACTGCCGTGAACTACTTAAGGCAGAGATTCTATAATGGTCATTATGGATAGGTTCAGCAAGATGGCACATTTCGTACCCTATACCAAGATTAATGATGCTTCAGCTATTGCTTTTCTTTTCTTGTAGGAGATTGTGCGGATACATGATGTACCGAGAAGTGTAGTCTCTAATAGAGACTCGAAGTTCTTGAGCCCTTTCTAAAGACCCTGTAGCGTCGTCTGGGGACCAAATTGCTCTTCAACATCTCATGTCACCCCTAAACTAACAGCCAAACAGAGGTGGTTAATCGCACTTTGGGGTCACTGCTCTGAGTTGCAGTGGGCAAGAACTTGGCTGATTGGGATGTCTGCTTGCCAGTGGTCGAGTTTGCCTGCAATCGAACAGTACATGACACCATTAAGCAGATTCCTTTTGAAGTTGTCTATGGATTTAATCTCGAGTTGCCCCTCGACCATACCCCTATACCAGTACCCACGTAAGAAGACCCTGATGCTTTGGCTAAAGCACAATCCCTTCAGTATATATATGATAAGGTCACTCGATACATTAATCAAGCTGTTAGAAGAATGCGAGAAAAGACCAAGGGTAGGATAGCTAAACAATTTCAGCTGAAAGACTTAGTGTGGCTGCACTTCAGCAAGGAATGGTTCCCAAACAAGTGGAGGAACAAATTATCTACAAGAGTAGAAGGACCTTTCAGAATCCTCCAGCATATCAATGATAATGCTTATAGATTGGAATTTCCTGAAGGCTATAGGGTTTTTGATGCCTTCAACATTGCCGACCTCAGTCCGTATCACCCTGACAGAGAACTAAGCAAAGACCATTCAGATTTGATCTTAAATCCAAAACAACCTGGAGGGAATAATGGGAATTAGGCTATCGGACCTCTAACCCGCAATTGAGCCTAAGGACTAAAGGAATTGGCACGACAAATCCTTCTGTTCTAGCCGACCCCTATCGAAGTTAAGTATTTCCTTGTTGAGTTACCCTTTATGTCGAGTCGTATGATTCCCCATCTTTCTATAATATGTTGAATTGAAGATTATTCACTCGTGCCCAAGTTGACCAATTATTCAGCATCTTCCTTGCCAAGAAGCCAAGAAAGAGAGAATCGGGATTAACTAAGCCATCCTTGCTTAGATAAGCCAGTTGTCTGTACTTTTTGTCTGCATCTTCCAACAACTTCGCCAATGTAACATCACTACATGTACAGTATCGTGTGTGGAATCTGTTGCACTAATGATTGTTTTTTTGTATCTTGTACATTATTTCCTTAGGAAATGCCCTTTTTGTCTTTTCCTTTTTAGGTAAGTTGCCCTAACTTATAGGTATAAATATCCTTATACTTGTAGCTGTAAGGATAGATTATTCTGAATATACTTAAGTATTTTCTTCCTTACGTAAACACTCTATTTACTCTTAACATCACTCTTATCCTAACCCTAAAGCAAGGCTAGGTAGCAAGTAACCTCACTAGACTGATTCGTGTGTCATATCGAATTGTGCCGCAAGTCCTTGGAAGTTCCATTGGCGTATCATATCCTCTGGAGCTATACGCGGGTTTTGCTTACCTTTCGTTTGTCATTCATTCCTTTCATACCTTCTTACATTAGTTCTTTTAAGCTTTCTACAAGCTTGGACCAATCCAGCGACCGGCCTTATTTGTTCTTGGTCATAGTTTGCATCATAGCTAGTCCTCATCCAATCTTCCATCGGGTCAATAAGGGCTAAGGACAGCAACATTAAATACGTCTGACACTCTGAAGTCTTTTGGAAGCTCAAGTTGGTATGCATTGTCATTAATCTTCTAAAGTATTCTAAATGGTCCTTCAGCTCGAGCACATAGTTTGTTCTTCCTCTTATTAAGGAATCTTTCCCTACTTAGGAGTAACCACACTTAGTCTCTAGGCTGAAATTGCTTGGTCTTCCTTCCTTTGCTCTTCTCCCTTAGTTTATGGTGGCTTGATTAATTTGTTAGGTGACTCGTTGATAGATCTACTAGATGGACTGAGCTCGGGTTCTTGCTTGTAGATCTCCTAGGTTAATGGGTAGCATTGGGGTGTGATCAAGGAGTAGTTTGGGGTTAAAACCATAGACGACTTTAAATGGGGTATACCCGGTAGTAACGTATACTATCCTGTTGTAAGCAAATTTGACCATAGGTAGGCAGGCATCCCAATCAGTCAAGTTCCTTCGCACTATAGCTCGGAGCAGTGATCTTAAGGTACAATTGATCACCTCAGTTTGGCCATCAGTTTGGGGATAGCAAGAGGTGCTAAATAACAATTTAGTTCCCATTCGACACTAGAGGGTTCTCTAAAAATGACTCAGAAATTTTGGGTCTCAATCCGACACCACACTCCTTGGTATTCCATGTAAGCAAACTACTTCTTGCAAAAACAAAGAAGTAATAGCCGAAGCATCGTTAGTTTTAGTGCAAGGCACAAAATATGCCATTTTGTTGAACCTATCCATTATAACCATGATAGAATCTTTGCCTTGGATAGTACATGTTAATCTAAGGACAAATTCCATACTTAGGCAACCTATGGTTTGGTTAGAACAAGCAAAGGTATTGCTTTGCCTTGCTCTGCTTGGCTCTTTGCTTTCTTATAGATGGTGCATCTCTCAATTACATAAGGTATGTCATGCTTCATCCTAAGCCAGAAGAATCTATCATTCAGCAGCTCATACGTTCTTCGCTCTCCAAAGTGTCTAGATAATCCTTCATTGTAGGCTTTTCTCACTAACAACTCTCTCATCAAACAGGTTGGCACACATAACTTACCATCTCTAAACAAATAACTACCCTTCACATGGTACTCGTCCACTACTCTTCCTTCTCTACAATTCTTATATATATGGCCAAAATGAGGATTATTCTGATATTGCTCTTTTATGCTGGCAAAACCTAACAATCTGGTTTGCAGCTTGGTGAGAAGAACATGTCTTCTCGATAAGACGTTGCCATTATATTGTTTTTTCCTCGTTTGTATTTAATGACAAAGTTAAATCGCTCTAAGAACTCAATCCATTGGGCTTAGCGTTTGGAAAGTTTGGATTGGCTCTGCAAATACCTCAAAGACTCATGATTCATGTATTTGATAAAATCTTTTGGTAGAAGATAATGCTACCATACGCGAAGAGCTCAGATTAGGGCCAAAAGTTCTTTATCATATAAAGAATAGTTTAACTACGCTCCCCTAAGTTTCTTGCTATAATAAGCAACAAGTTGTCCTTGCATCATCATAGCTCCGATGTCAACATCTGATGCATCGCATTCAAGCTTAAATACTCTTTCAAAGTCTAGTAGAGCCAAGACTAGGGTAGAGGTCAACCTTGTTTTCACTTCAGTAAAGCTTTACACCTCTTTCTCTTTCTACTTAAACTCCACATTCTTCTTTGTAAGTTTAATCAAAGGCATTACAATGGTATTGAATCCTTAGATAAAGCGTTGGTAGAATAATGCCAATCTACGAAAACTTCTCACCCCAACACAGGAGGTTGGGGTCGGCTACTTGACAATAGCTTGTACCTTTTCTTCATTCACTCTTAATCCTTTTCCACTAACCACATAGCTTAAGAAGATCACTTCCTCCTGATAGAAATAACGTTTCTTCAAGTTTCCAAACAATCTCTTTGCTTGGGGGACATAAAAAACAGTACGGAGGTAGTCAATATGCATTGCCAGGTCGGCATTATAGATAAGGATGTCATCGAAGTAAACAATGACAAATTTCCCGATCAGATAGCTCAAAACACGATTCATTATCCTCATGAAAGTGCTTGAGGCATTTGATAGCCTGAAAGGCATGACCATCTACTTGTACAGGCTATGCCGAGTCTTGAAATCGGTCTTCCATTCATCCCCTTGTCTTATTCAAATCTGGTGATATCCCGAATTCAAATCTATTTTGCTGAATACCCTTTCACCACTTAGTTCATCCAACATATCATCAAGCCTCGAGATGGGTTATCGATACTTTATCATAATCTTGTTGAAAGCTTTACTATCTACATACATACGCCAAGTTCCATCCTTCTTTGGCACAAGTAATGCAGGTACAGCACAAGGGCTCAGACTTTCCCTCACATATCCTTTCTCTAGTAGTTCATTGACTTGTCTTTGAAGTTCAGCAACTTGTTCAAGGTTCATTCGATAAGTTAGTTTGTTCAACAGGGTAATGTCAGGTATCAAGTTAATGCAATGCTCAATGCCTTTAAAGGGGGGTAGTCCCTTGGGCAACTATTCTAGGAACAAGTCGGTATACTCTTCCAGTAGTTCTCTAACCTCTAGGGTTAGTTCACCTTGCTCATTCAATTTTAGCAATTGTTTGATTAACAGAAAAGTTGGTACATCGGCCTTGATGGCTTTTTGGAGCTCAATTTTACTCAACATTAGAGCCTTCTTTGATCCACCGGCAACCTTAGCTTGTAGCTTGTTAACTTGACTTAGCGACATAAGGTTCAACTTAATCTTTCTCCCATCCTTCTTAATCACATACGTATTCTTGTAGCTATCATGAATAACCCTTCGATCAAAAAGCTAAGGTTAGCTTAACAACACATGTGATGCATACATGGGTTGCACATCATAAAGAATTTCGTTGGAATAGTTTCTAATTGAGATCAATAGCAGCACTTGCTGAGTAACATGTAGTGCTCCCTTTTCGTTTAGCCAATGTAATTTATATTACTTCGGGTGTAAAGTGGTTGGTAGCTTAAGCTTCCTAACCAGGTTGGTAGATACCACATTGGTACAACTTCCATTGTCTACTATGAGTGCGCACACCTGATCGTTCACTTTGCAAGGGATGTGAAATAAGTTCCCTCTCTACTTCTCCTTAGTAGAAGGTTCTAAGCTCATTACACGTTGAACAACTAGGGTCAACTTATCCAGGTCCTTTATAAACACATCTTCCTGAATTAGGTTAGCATTAACATCAATCTCATCTCCTACTTCTTTCTCCTCCTCAAGTTCCTTATTTATACTATCAACTTCGATCTTTGGGACATCTACTTTATTGATCATGGTTCTTTGGTTCTGACACTAAGTAGCCATGTATCTAAACCCTTGGCACTTGAAGCACTTGATTTAGCTAGTCTTCCTTTTGGATCCTTGCCCCTTCTCATATGTTCTCACTAGCATGTCACCATCAAGTTAGCCCTTTTATTCAACTTTGACATCTACCTTTCTAATTGGCTCGGTAACTTCCCTGGGTAGATTAACTTGACCGACCAGGTCGGCTCAATAGGGATTGAGTCGGCATTTTGCTCCTTCTCTACCTCTCCACTCACTGGGCTATTTATATAGCCTCATCCATCGTAGTGAATTGCTAAAGTTCCAGAATATCTTGGATTTCATTTCTTAATCCAATAAGAAATCTCGATATTGTTCGAGCTGGTGGCTCATCTACTTCACATTGGATCATAAGCATTTGAAACTCTTGAACATACTCATTAATAGTTCGGCCTCCTTACCTCAGTTCTTGAAGGCTAAGTAAAGGTGTCCTGCAAATAAGTGTCCAATATGAACTTGTTTCTAAGGATCCTCTTCATCCCATGCTAAGTATTAACTTCCTTAAGTCCTTCCCACCTCCTCATAAGTTGGAAGTTCTTCCATCGTATCGCGACATACCCTAAGAACTCAATAGTAGCAGTCCTCACCTTCTCTCGATCCTTATACCGGTAATAATCAAAGATACACTCAACTTTCTCCTCCCAACCCAAATAATCATCTATACTCCTAAAACCTACGAAGCTCAGAACTTGAAGCTTCACATGGTTAGCGGTTTAGGGTGCTCGAGCTTACTCTTCTTCCTTATTATACTCCATATCTCTCAAGTCGATCCTTCATCGTACTCATCCTCAATAGGTTGATAGGCTAATGCATGAATAGCTCTGGTTAAATAAACTAAGATGTTAACCACTTCATCAAGCCTTTCGTTTGTATTCTTAGGAGTGCTCTAGGGTTGTCAACCATGGTGGACAACACTACTATTGTCATCCCTAATACCAGCATTAACACTCGGTTCTATCATTTTCTTTGACAAATTTGGTTTCAAACTTCGAATCTAAGATATGATTCATACTATTCCTCCAAACTAAACAACATGTATACTTTCTACAAAAATATCCAATTAATTTGTAAACACAATAACTACTCCGATGAACAATAAATTGAATCGAAACTTGCTTTGTTTTTGTATACTCAAAATAAGGGAAAACAGAGTATGTACGAAAACAAACCACAATACTCTTTTACTTACTTGAACACTTTAGTGAATCTCTGCACAACTTTAACACACTACTACAACGAACACCACTTCACAAAAATCCAAGTACAACTTACCCAGATGAAACCTTTGCTCTAATACTAGGATGATGTGGAATCGTAGCTAAGAACAAACAAGGTCGGTCGCAGGGGTACGTCTAAGCTTGTAGAAAGTGTGATATCCCATAAATCAGTAATCAAGACATGAACATCTAAGTATTAGGACAAAACCATATCCTTGTATGATTAGGATCGATAACTGATTTAAGGCATCCGGGAAAGCAAACCAATTAGGCTAGAAACTTACGAGAAACATGATAACCTTAATCGAGGAATTCTCGTAGGTTTGAAAATCCATAATACAATAAGAATATCAATAACACAATCAAAATAATGAAAAGTTAAGGCAATCGTGCCTAAATTTAAGGCTTTCGGGAAAAGTTATCCGATTAAACCTAAACTTTACGATTAAGATAAAAAAGTTAGTTGAAGTAATTTGGTTAAGTTGGATTTTGAAAATAATTACCCAAAATCCCAATTTTGCCTTTAGAAATATGATTACTTAATATAGTGTGAAAATGATTGAAACTCTTAAAACCGAGTTTGGAATACGACGAGGACTTAGAAATAAGTTAATTAGACAATAAAAGAAAATAATATAACATAATATACTATATGAGTATACACGTATTGTTATGTGTATACCCGGTATATATAATAAATATACTTGTAAATTAACCGAAAATAATATAATTATGTATAGTGAGCGATAAAATTGCAAAATTAAATAGAAAAAGAATCTTAAAAATAAAAGATATACTAGAAACATGATTACACATATATAATTACTCATTACATGTATGATATATGTAGGATATATACTCGTATTTTAACAAAAATCATTAAATACTAATATAAAATACCAAAATACCCTAAAACATTATCTAAAAATTATAAAAAAATAAAAAACAACCTGAAATATGATTAGATTAAATGTGCAGCAGCTTAAAAAGGATAGGCAGTTGCATCAAAAGCAAATTTATAAAAAATTGATACCTCCTATTATGCGTTTTTTTAGGAAAATATTAAAATAAATTATTTAATAATAAAGGAAAAAATTCAATCGACCTAAACTACTATAAATAAGATCCTAGGACTCAAAGTTAACATTTTGGTAACCAAGAAAACCTAAGAAAAATTTGAAAAAATTTTAGAAAAATTTGACAAAAAATAGCAAAAAAATAGAGCAAGGACCGAACCTAGCTAGTTCCCCGACCATTCCATGACTTGACGTGGAGCCTCACCGCCAACTAGTAGAGCTACCATCGAATAGGCCAGCCGACAACCCCTTTCCAAACAATGGTGGCCGGAGCTCCGATGAATTCAAGTTATGAGTTTCTGCCTTATTTTTCTCTATTTTTGAAAAATTATTAAATTAGTTAGGAAAAATATGAAAAAATTAATTTCTAGGTAATTTTAGTTGTACTTTTATTTTATAAATTTATTTTAACAAAATTAGGAATATTTAATGTACTTGCCCAACTAATGTACTATTCACCCGAAATTTGAAATTGAAAATAAATACACTAAATGATGTAATTTCTAGCTCAAAATTTTTTTGTATGATTTTTATGATATATATGTAATTGCTATAGCCTGATTTTTTATTTGAATATTTTTAATATTTATTTTATTTTTTGGCCTAAAAATAGCTTGAAAATAGGCTGAAATTGTGAAATAAATAGGAAATTATGAAATTAAATGATGAAATGGGCATGTACTGATTTCTAGTGAATAAAAATAATGTTGGGACAAGTTGAAATCAATTTGGTGTAAAAAGGATTATAATTGGGTAATTTAGGATAATTCAAGGGTAAAATCGTAATTTCGAATATATAGGCGATGAATTGATAACATGAAACTAAGTGATGATTGAATTCCACATATTTTTAGGAGTCTATATAAATTTTCAGGAAATTATTTGATAACCCAAGCTATTTATTATGAATTTATGTAGTAAAATGGCTTAAATAATGAACCGATACCCAATTTTAGTAATAATAGGTTAAAATATGATAAATAGTTGAATAAAAATTATCTATTTTCGTACCAGTCAGATTGGATGAAAATTATATTTTTTAAAATATATTTAATAATATTTTAATAACCAAGATACGCTACAAAGATATTAGGGTTAGATAATACCTATATTATGGGTTATATTGACAAATTAGGTAAAATATGGTTTAATAACATAAATTACGTATCGTTTGATAATGTTTTATTAGATAAGTATAACTATGTTAAAAACTTGAATTACCCATTAAAAGTCATTTCTAGAAATTAGGACTCGTAATACGTGTCGTTAAATCTGTATGAGCTCAATAACATTATTTTAACTAAAATCGGATAAATCTAGGTAATATAACCTATATCTCTACAATATTATTAATTTACGTACTACTATAACTCTACGGTAGTCGAAACGTGATTTATCGAAACGTGATTCAGATGATTAAAAGAACGTTTCGATATGATCGAAACGATATATTATGTGTAATAATATAATTATGTATATTACTAATAAGTAATAACTTAACTTGATTTATATAATAAAACTATATATTATTATTATAATATACTTTAGATAAGATTCTAATGTTTTTGTAAGTATTACGAAAACTAAATTTAGATTTTATATATATAGGACTCCCCGGTAATCAGATAGTTGATGACTCGAGTTTTCCGTAGTGATTGCCGAGACAGGTAAGTGGGATCAATACTTTACTGCATTTTGGGATATTATTTCAGAATATCTAGAGACTTTGGTATGTATTGGCTTGTGATTGTAGTAGCTGTTTGTGCATATACAGCGTTTATGGTTGGATTTCGATTTATTGTGATGAGAGCTAAGCTCCATGATATGGTTGTTCTGTGATAATTATTATGCTTGAATTGTTTGAGTTTGGTTGATCACTCTGAAAAGATGAACTAATTCAAACTTGACTTAAGATTTAATCCAATATGCATCACAACTCACTAAGGATAATGACTAGGATTCTCGGGCCAAACACGGACTTCCTTCGATGAGGATTGCTGAAATGGTCCTTTTCCCACCTTTAGCTAAACTAAGTAATAGGAGAAGAGGTCGCAACAAGGTTGGGGGCCGTGGTTCAAAGGTGGTCACGGGAGGAGAGTGTTCTTCATTGTACAAGCCCCAATTTAGTTTTGATTTGTGAGTGTATGATGTCAATCTTCTCAACTCGGATTAAAGCGGGCGTAATTTCTTTGATCTCACGATGGACCAGATAACGTCGTGTGATGGCATTTACTTGTATACACATTGCATCTAACTAACTTGGTTGAAAACCCTACTTACGATGTATTGAGTGCATACTTCTTTCTCCACCCACTTACTAAGTAAGTTGTCTCTCATTCCTCTAAAGTTCGGTTTATAGGTCTCAAATGGATTACAGGTGCCTACCCAACACTAAAACATTACTAAACTGGAATAGGACATGAGATACAACAATAAATGGTCGGTTATTTTCCTTAATATTAACTTTTTATCTTTTAAGGAAAACTACACAAGACTATCCAGAGGGCTTGATAGTTTTCAATATTTTGGTCTGTATGTGAAATGACAGGTACCTATGAGATTTACTATTACTCTTTTATAAGGTTAAATTACAAGTTTATTTTTAACAAATTATTTCAAAGGATTACTCCGCTGGTTTGTATTAAACAAGTATCAAATTGGACGCTTCAAAGGGATAGAGTTGAGTACGCCTAATGTGAACTAGGTCTAGAATAGCAACTTTAAGAACAATTTCTATTTTAGAAAGTATGCTAGGAAAACCTTATATACAGAAGGTAAGTTAGAAACTAGATCAAAAAGTATCTTAGACTAAAGTTCTTAATAAAGAACCACATCAAAACCTAGACCCCAAGTATAAGTGAGTTAGTTATTTTGTTTATACTTGATATACGTTAATTAGGGTATCATATGTGTTTTGTTTAGGAGATATGAGCAAGGAAGAACCTCGAAATCAAGAATAAGAGTTAGAGAAATTTGCTAAGTGGTCTAGATAAGTGGATTGCTTGTGTTCTAGAGTAGATTTTATCTACTCTTAACATATCTAACTGTAGTGACTATGACTCATCTTATGTGTACGGATTTGACATGTTGATTGATGAGTTATGAAATGCCTCCTAAACTCTTTTGTATACAGTGTTAAATGAGTCATGCCTAAATATTAATTGTGATAACTTCAGTTGTGTTATTACTTGGTATGATTGATGAAGTGGATTTGTATTCAACTTGGACAAGAAACTAAGTACTAACTACTAGCCTTACCTCCTGAGATATTCACCAAAGTGAACTCAATACTGAGGATTTGGAGATAAAAACGTAAAAGAAATAAAGTAAAGGTTTGGCTAACAAATTAATGAATAAGCTTGCTTATGATGTTTGATAATTACTTGATCTTTCTTAATATGTGGTTGATGCATTCATGGTATGATACGAAAAGAACTTGCAGATTAAGTTTTCTAAAACTGGGATTTTACTTGGTTATTACAGACACTCAATTTTTGTTCCCTTATAGTTCTAATTTTTGTTCTTTTAATAAGTTCGTTATTCAAAATAAAAAATAATAAAAATAAAAGATAATAAATAATAAAAATAAAAAAGAAATGAAAAAAAAGGAAAAATTATAAAGATTATTTTTTAGGAAAATAGATTTTTAGAAAGAAAAATATTTTAGGATCAATCGTTTTAGTTTTAATTCGGTATAAAGAGCTTTATTTTAGAGTCATGTTGTTAAAGTATAATTTAGTTATATTAAATATCAAGGTACAGGTCAATGATCTAATAGATAATCATTTAAGCATTGGCATTAAGCTTGCTTGAGGTCACTGTCAAATTGGATTTGAATTGTGATTTAAAGATTTGGTTTCTTTGCTTTATAAATATCCATCGCATTGCATAAAAAAGAATTACATACTTGTCCAAAAACTTCTTCTCAACTAGTCCTTATTCACATCCATGCAATAGTGTGACAACTTTGCCGACCCTTTCTCACTTTTTCAATTTGCGACCCACACTCATACAAAGATAGCTACTGCCCATTCGACCTTTTGGTCCCTTACAGTACTGTCGCCCAACAGCAATACACGCCATAGAACACGAACCCCCTCCACTGTCCTGTCTCTACATCTACGCCCCGCACTGTACGTACACTTCACTAGTCGCTGCAGGTCATAAGCACGCCTAAGCATGACACAAGACACATGCAGCAATCCATCCATGCTCTTCTCCTTCACCAATAGCAGGTGATATACAATCAGTACTGTACATCCATTGTTCATGATCAAACTACACCGATCACCTAACTAACACATGCACTACTATCCACCCACACATAGCTTGCTCCAACGCACGAACAGCAGTACACCGCACTTGTCACACCTGACAGCAGTCCTCAACTATGACCACCCTTGCTGCAAGTTGCAGCAATCCCCGACCCACTCACTATCAATGAATAGTAACCAAGCTCCATCAATAGTAGAACATACGAACCATGCGCCCATCTTTAGTAGTATCAGTGGATCACTTCCAATCAGCCACACTCGACACATAACAGCTATCAGCATACATAATCTCCAGTCACAATCCGAACTCCATCCCCTTTGTCCAATGAACATCAACCAAATCCCTATGCTTCGTAGTCGCATCTCGACAACAGCACGCGCCTAAACACACGAACTTGTGCATGACTCATTACTGCAGCGGCCATCCACAAGCAGCCGTTCAAGCCACTATCCAAGCTATTGCCCAACGATGTACACTCTTCATCTAGTAAATACGCACAACTACTGTCCACTCCGTACGTCACTGATTAAGTTCCCTCACACGCGTGCTGATTAAGTTCACTCACATACAAGCCATGTACATTTACTGGTTGCACTACCGAACAATTCACACATAAGGCCGCTCACGAGCACTGTCCATCACACATTGGAAAACAATTCAAGTTTGGTTGTTCTTTTTATTATTTTATTTATTATCATTATTATATTATATTATATTATTATTATTTTATTAGATCCTTAATTATTTAACATAGTATACAAGTAGGTATGTATATATTAGCTTAAGAGATTCTCTTAGTATTAGTTTTTTTATTATATAGATTAAGTACATTATATTTTATTTATTTATGTAGGTAGTTGTTTAATAGTAATAATATAGATATATATATATATATATATGCATATATAAGTTTGCGAATTTTTAGGATAAGGTCTTTTTAGGATTCTTCACATAAAAAACTATTTTTAAAAAAAATAAATAAATAATTAAGAAAAAACCCTTTAGTTTTTATTCGAATAAAATGAATTGGTAATAATATAAACTTAGTTGGTTTTTCAAAAATTAAAATTAACCAACACACTAAAGTTTTTAGAAAGAATTATGGTCGTTTGATCTCAACTAGTAGGTAGTAGGTATCTTCGAGGCTATGTTAAAATCTGTAGAAACTTAGGTGTTTTTTTTTCTTTTGGTTTTTAGTTTTCTTTAAAATATTTAAAAAAGATAATTTTGATGAATAAGCCTAAGATAGTGGTCCCGTTAGGGTTTAATATGTTAGCCTTCGAATTTGAAATTCTCCGGTTTTTATCAAATTGAAATCAAAGACCAGTAACTAAATCGTAGTCAATCTACCCAATTGACTACGATTTCTTTTTTTTTTTTTTTCCCTGACTCTAATCAGGTGGTGACTCTAAAAGTTTTATTTAATAAAAAAAACTAAAATTTCTCAATTTCTCTAATCGAGGATTAATATTAAATGGATTAGGGTTTGGTATTAATTGGAAAATGGGAAATCAAATCAAATTAAAATAAAAAACTGAAAATTCAAGCTCGACAGTTATGCTTTATTATTTGTTAAGCAAATAATTTAGTTTCTTGAAGCTTGTTTTTGTAATACAAGCATCTTGGTTTATAAAGACTAGTTTTTGAGCATATAAAATTGCATGCTTAAGCTACGTTGAGTTTATTAAGATCTTTCCTAGATTCTTGAATTAGGTAATTTAGATGCCCGATAACGTTGACTATCCAGATGTCTAGGGCTAGGTTAGGATATCGATACCAATACATATCATGTGTATTGGCATGGCATGCATTTGTTGCATTTGTATTACTTAGTTGGACTAAAGTGTATTGTGATTGTCTTAGTGAATTGCTTAAGTATTTATGGTATGATTCTACTTGTATTGCTATCTGTTTATCAACTCTCACTTGGCTTATAGAAAGCTGAAGGGATTAGTTATCTTATCCTCAGGTTAGGAATGAAGTTAATCAGGAGAAGCAAAAGACTAGAGAAAGCTAAGTGTTAACATTTTTTCTTAAGAGGGGAATGATTGCAGATCTGGATTCAAAATCTAAAAAGAAGTTATTCTGGGAGATTATTTGATTATTATGTGAAGGCTTTAATATATAAATTGTATATGTAATGCATAGACTTATGATGGAGCTATATATTATAAAAGATTATATAATTGTAATACTCTGGGTTCGACTCACTCTTATAAAAGATTTCTACTGTAGTTTATTATATTGTATAAAAAGGATGTGGAATCAGGTGTTTACGTAGTTGAATGATAGATGAAGTACAAATTTTTGTCTTATCTTTAACTCAAGAATAGCAGTAATAAACCATTCTCAGATACCAAAAGTTGAGAAAATTTTTAAGTAGACACCTAAAAGGCGAAACATTATAACTTGGTATACACAAAGCATGTATGATTATACTACTTTGAAACATCTCCAGTATTGCAAACTTAGCTATTGAGAAAACACTTTATATATTAAAATACAAATTTAAATTAGATTAAGGATAGAAAAGATGTAAAGAAAATCCAAATTCTAATATAAACTACACCATAAATTAGGTTGGGTCACTTAGAAGCTCCAGCTGACTCTTATACTAGATAAAAAATAAAGTGCTCCAACTTCAACTTATTTTCACTCAAAACCCTACGCCTATCTTAGTTGTTTGATGAAACCTTCATAAGAAATTTATAGGGATATGAGTAACCACCACTTAGTAACTGGGACAGAGATAAAAGTATGCACAATACAACGAGGAAGCCAAGATTATCAAACAAGTTAGTAGGTGTTGTGCATGAATAAGTAGAATGTCATTACACAAGGTTGTCCAGTTTATTGTAAGATTAGAGAAATTACTCTTTTTCTAATCTAAATTTGAGGAGTTTCCATTCCTTTATGTAGATGCCTCGATTCGCAGCCAATGCAAGCTTGTGTAATGGAGACAACACTGCTCTTACAACTACTTTTAAACTAACACCCCCAGTCTTACTATAACCTCCTCTTTTATCATTTTATTCAACTGAGGATGAGGAAGAAACTATTACTTCTATCTTTTTGAAAGGGATCAGTATTTGGCTAGAGATCTTACTTATCCTTAAGTGGATTGCAATGCTTGTTAGGTTAAGAATTAAGTCAAGTTTAGGTTAGTTTAATTTCACTGTGATAAACTAATTGCAAACAATCAATTAGAGTACATAACGTTGCAAGACAAACCATAGCAAAAAAATTAATCACCAAAATAGCATAATAATATTCATAAACATGCATTGTATGCTCAGAATCAATTACTTACAAGCACAAATAAGGGTACACTTAAGTCTTCAAATACTTTGAAGCAGTACTTTGAAATACAGTAAAGTACTGATCTTAATTACCTAGAATGTTTGTTGCTTAACTAGTTGTTGTCATTAGAGATTGACTTCATCAGAAGTTCTTACTTATGATTGATATATTTAGTAGTTATACAAGTTATAAAGACAATAGTAATTAATTGTTATTCCTAGGTTAAGTTTATGGACCTTGATTTTCATAAGTTATTGGTAACATAGGGACTTAAGGGTTTAGTTGTTATTTAGATTGATTCTTATCTCCGGTATCTTCTAACTTATCTACTGAGTCAAGTTAATTATAGTTCATAACTAAAACATCCTTTGATTATTCTTTTAATTAAGTTGGTCTATAGTACTAAACTAAAGTATCCTCGAACTTACTGCTTGAATCTACAACAATAAGAATTCTCATCTAAACACCCTCTATTCAATCTTTGTATAGATTCTATATTGAAATCTTATGAAACAAAGTCGCTGATATATCCTTTGAATATGTTAAAATACTACCTAACTTGCTAAATTTCTACATTCTTCCTATCTTTTAGTTAGAAACAATAATTACATGCCTTCCATCTTTTACTTATTCAACACTTTATGAAAAACTCCTTTAACACACCATTTAATTAACAACAAAATTGTATAGTTTATGGTTTTAATCCCAAGACTTATATATTCCTAAAGTCAACCACTACTACTTACAAAATGCATTCCAAAACTATTGTACTTCGTTGAAATATACCACAATTCAACAAGAGACGAACCTAAACTATTAAGACAAATTATTCATCATTTATAAATTCCAATTTATTCATCATTTATAAACTAGAAAATTAACAAAATTAAGACAAATAGTTTTGGTAAAACATTTTACATAACACTAAAGTATATATTATAAGTAGTTTATTAAAAAACTCTAAAGTTAAAGCTACATCATTTATATTTTTAAAAATTGAATTGAAATTCATTTAGATTTAATTGTTTCGTAGAGGTGATATACATAGCAATCTAATTCTATCAAAACAATATTTTTCTATAAACTACATACAAAATTATCTAAAAATACATTTTTCTAGAATTTTCTAGTGTAACTTAGCATTTTTAAGAATTTGATAAAAGTTAGAGTAAAGCTGAGAACTCACTAGTGGATGGGCTTTCGACGATTAGCAGCAGTGGCAATGGTGTCGATGGAGCTAAGCAAGGTGTTTTCCCTTAGTTAGTGGTGGTGGTGGTTAATTTATAGATATAGCTTAGACCTTTGAACTCCAAATTTCTCATATTCCTCTCAATTTTTGTAAATTTTCACTCAATTTTCTCTTATGCCTCCTTTTACTTCTCCCTTATTTTTCTAGCACCTACACTGACCAAAGATTGCCATGAGACTAAGTCATGTACTTATATAGAGATAAGGGGTACAGTTAGATTTATTTGTAAGTGACAAGTGTTAGTTTAAGAAAATTTCCCTTAATTTAATTATAATTATGTATCCTTAGTTTATATTTATGTCTATTCCTTGTAATTCTATGGTTTTCCATGCCAAATACTTTCGTAGGAAGTTGTCATAAGTTTATTTTATTAATTCTACTTACTTAATTTAGTATTATATATGTACTTAGGGTTTAATTAATTAAGGGCACATATCTAAACATATAAAATATACATAATGCAATATATGTCCTATATATTATATTAGCACCCATAATTCCTATTCTATTGTAAATGATAATGTGAATATAGGTATGAATGTGATGAAAATGAAAATGAAAATAGAATTTGATTTTGATTGTTTCAAGAGAACCACTCTTTAAAGGGTATGAGACTACTTATCTAGATTGAAACTTGTTTATCTATTTTCATTGACATGACCCTATTTATAGAAATACATCTCAATCTACTAATTTATTGTAAGTAACTAACTTTCCCTTCTAATACAACTACTAAAACTATTATTACAACTATTAAAACTATTATTAGGACCTAGTCAAAAGTACCAACTTTTATAAAATTGTATAACTATCTATTGAGTATTTACATTTATACTAGTATTATATACTTGAATCATAACAATTTCTCCACATCTTCAAAACAACCTCATCCTTAAGGTTGAAATAGAAAGAGACTTGATGTTCATTTAGAGGTATTGTATACTACGACCATAAAATTTGTTTAATCTAAGTAAGACAAAAAATTGCACTAACTTCATCAAAAGATAAATGAAATGTTTTATCTAAACCACATATTGGACTCCTTGGTAAAGGTATAACTATAATGACACTTTCAGCTTTCATAGTTGGAAAGATCTTCTTGAATTCCCTATACTTACGAAGCGAGTGCCTTGGACCATACATTCTCCTCATCCAGATGACCTTTATGGGAAGCCTAGCCTCACTTTACAATGGCACGTATCATAGCCAAAGTGACGATCCTTTCTCTTACTTCTTCATGAGACATGCACAAGATTGAAAGTGAATCTTGGTTGGCTTTCGGATCATAAAATTGTCCTTAACCAGCTTTCTAATGATTTAGGAAGAATCTTCTTGATCGTCTTTACGTTGGATTTCTACAAATTGCTCCTCTTGATATGTTTCTATATCCTTTTTCTTCTCCCATCACTTTATCTTTGTACATTTCTTTCTCTTCTTGAACATAGGTTAAAATGTTGAACCTTAGCGTTGAGTCCATGGCAATGATACTCTGATTCAATTGTTTGTCTACTATCATATTTTACAACTTAGAAAGTTTTTGTACTAACATCTCAAAATGTTTATTCAGATCATGTTGTAGTAGTTATTGATTATTCAGCAGGAAATCAATCTTCCCCTCCAATACCGCAACTTGAATAGAGTTTGTCATGGTAACAAGAGCACCAAATGTTAACACCCATAATTTCTATTCTATTGTGAATGATAGTGTAGATATTGGTATGAATGTGATGAAAATGAAAACAGAAATGGAATTTGATTTTGATTGTTTCGAGAGAACCACTCTCGAAAGGGTCTAAGACCATTTCTCTAGATTGAAACTTATTATCTATTCTTATTGACATTACCCTATTTATAAAAATACATCTTAATCTACTAGTTTGTTGCAACTAACTAACTTTTCCTCTTAATACAACTACCAAAACTATTGCTATAACTGCTACAACTACTAAAACTACTATTACGATATGGTAAAAAGTATCAACTTCTATAAAATTGTAAAATTATCTATTGATTATTTATATTTATATTAATATTATATACTTGGATCATGACATGTTATTTCTTGCCATTTCATTATTTATATTACCCAAATGATTTATCTCTAAAGACTCATTAATTATCAAAATAGAAATTGCACGTTTTCGATAAATAATAAATAGTATAACATTAATTAGCTTTTTTAGTTATATTATTATTCCATTTTTCAAAATCTAAATTCTCTAGGCACTTTAACTATTTTTTTCTAGCCTTGAAATATATTTTATGTCCTACATATATTTATGAGCGTGCATTATCATGAGATATTATACACTATTATTTATATATTTTATTCACAATATCTTCATTAACTTCTAGGACTCAAATTTTATGTTTTCAATATATAACTAGCATAGTCGATTTATTTAATTTTTAAATATATCAATATTTTATTATCCAGTTACTGAGATCCATATCCATAAGGTAACTTCAATAAATTTTTATGGTCTTTTCACATATCTTGAACCCATGTAGAGAACTCCTAAGAATGCCTTTTAATTTAAATGTTAATATCCTAATTACTCACTTACAAGGTTGTACACTATCATGTAATAACAATGATTAAATAATTCTTTCATAATCTAAACATACTTAATTCTTTTGATATGACCTTAAGGTCTTATGCCCTCTCACTTACACTTTCAATAAATTTATCAACATATATACAAAGCTATAAGAAGTCAAACCCTAATAAACATGGTAAGAAGTAGCTTAGGCACAAAGAAAATGTAAAGTAAGAAAATATAAAAAATATAATGACTTTGATTTAGCCTTTGCCCATTTATTTGCTTAGATGCTCTTCCATAGTAAAATCTCATATTAATACAAGACATAAATTCAAAAATTCTCGACCTTGGCTTGAATTTGCACAACTTTATATACTTACTCATAACCTAAGCAAACACAGGTAATATAGCCCATTCGATTTATTTTTGTTAACCAATTGCCCTTTAGACTATTTAATGCATTGCACATACCAACAAGGTTTCGTCATCTTATATTTAGATAGCATCATTCATCTACCCTTAGAGTTATGCCCCAACTAACCTATAGACAATGAGCTAATGAGTACTTTTTGGAACCTCTTAGCTCTACCTTTCTCATACTCTCTTGACATTAAGACTTCATCCAAGCAGTATCTTGGTGAAGTAAAATGAAACTTTCCTTTATACATCCAATATGCAATCTTATCATAAACAATAAGCATAATTGAAAAAAATCCTCTGTAATCAAAATCCACTATAGAACAACTGGTAATTACCAGTATGTTAATATAGGAACAATTTATAGATCTAAAGTTCCTCTTACAACCGCCAGACCTTCATGAGAAACACTGGTTCTCAATGTATTATAATATACGACATAATCTAATTAAACTAAGACATCAAGCAATATAGAACAACCCTAATGCATACCTTTTGTATGACTTAATACACATCCATCAATGTATGGTTTATCCCGAATTCTACCTATACTAACAATTACTAGCTTTTTATCATTGCTCATCTACACTAAATAAATTTCCCAAACTCGTTGGTCATTCTTATTGCGACTTATGTGGAAATTACTCCTAAAATAGGAACTGACCTAAGATCATATAACTTTGGGTAGGGGAGGGCAGGTGTTTGTCGGAGTTACCTAATTAAGCCAATATTGAAATTGTCGATATGAAAGTATTTACTTAATATTGTAATTATATTACATATTATATATGTATATATATATATATATATAAGGATCTTATTAATTAGCTGACCAGTAATAATTCTTAAAATTAATAAGATGGAAAAATTCTTTTAGAAAATGATTTAGAATAATTAATACACTTCATAAGAAGCTAAGGGAACAAACTTTTTATATATAAAACTTATGTAAGTTTTGTTTTTAACAAAGAAGACTAGAAAAAATAATTGAATAGGAAATTACCAATAAAGCAAAGAAAGTAAATTGACAGAAATAAAAGTATTGTACTATTTCTTTTCATAATAATTTTGTATAACTGTTCATTAGCAATGTGGAAAAAAAAAATCATTTTGAATATAAGTTATTCAATAATATACATTCATTTTCATGACAACAATTGTAATTTAAAAAAAAAAAAAAGCTAAACCAAGACACATAACTATTATTATTTATCAATAGTTTATGTGATAAGAGTGGGATACATGTAATATGGAAAATATAATTATTTTTTATGACATATTACTTATAAAAGAATATCAATTGAAGAGAATTCATTTAGTTAAATATGATTTGTAATTAATAAATTTAATATTATTAGTTGTTGTAAAAAAAATTTAATAAATACAAAAAGGAAAATGTCATTGAAGAAATAATATGCATCTTAAGAAAAGTAAAATGCCCAACTTAAGATTTGAGCTTAAGATCTCATATTTATAGAATAAGTAGCTAACCACTAGACTAATCTTAATTTCATATCATATTTTACTCTTTATAATATATATTCAATATCTATATATATTTTCATTTTTTAAATATTTAAAATTTTAACTTTTTCCTTAGCTTAGAGGGTTCAGGCCCCTTTTAGCCTCTTAGACTTGCCTTTGTCCCAAAATATAAAACCCAATTTGTAGATTTGCTCCAACCATCAAATGCTAGTAATAGCTCACCATCCTAGACTCAACAACTTCCATATTAGCAATAGCTTTGTTTTTATCATCTTGCATCTTACCTTAATTTTACCTCTTAGGGCATTTTGCCCTTATGTAATCCTTCTATTTGTAGTGAAGATAATACTTCAACATCTAAATATCCTCTAAAAATTTTGCTACAACTGGGTAGTCAGTCTTCAGAAATAAAATCTTCTACAACCTCTTTGCTTATAAACTTTATCTCGTAATCTAATTGGTCATTACTTAATAGATTGCTATTTACCTCTTCTATCAATAAGTTATTTTAAGCATAAATCATGGTCTCCTTAAATTCACAAAATGAAGAAACAAAAGGGTACATCAAAATTATAACAAATCTTACATCGTTATCTCTACCAATATCACTAGCATAAAACTAACATTTAGATTCAGCAGGATTCTTATAAGTCGCTTTTAGGAGATTGATTACACTTAAATCCTACTCGCCTCAAACCAAATTCATATCCATGTTGAATTTCTCAATATCACCCTTCACTCTCAAGTATGTAGGTCATAACCCAAAATTTTTTATCTCCTTACATTGCTAGCAACTCATACACCAAAAAGAGAGTCTAGCTAATACTACCACTACCACAAGACTCTAGCCATCTTGTTGCCTTAGCTTTAGTCTCTAACCACCATGCTTTAACCTTTTTATGCCAATTTTAGCTTCAACATTACTCTAATACCAAACCCAAGATTAGATGACTTGCCCAGTGCTTTAAAACATGGATTAGGCACCACGATATAATTAGATGTGATAATTGCATCACCTTAGTAATTTCCTTTATGATATACTCCATCGTTATGATTCGCTTACCTAATCCAGCTAGTGTCCCTCACTTACAAATGACACATAAAGCCTCTAAGGTAAGGGATTGAAACCCTAATATATTCTCATTATTCTGTTGTTAATGCCTCTCCTTTCATTTTTGCTTTGTGCCCTGTATTGACTTTAATGTCGAAGTGCACATGCCAATGACACCTTTGGTGCTCCTATGATGTGTCTAGGAGTGGAATATACTAGGCGCACCTATAGGGACTTGAATTGAATAGAAAAGGGACTAGCAAACCTAAATGCAACCATTAGATACTATACACCAAAAGCTCACTTAGCCCAACAATCACTTGATATGATATACAAGTATTTATAAGGGTTACCCGCCACTACTCTTGCTAAAGGAGTAGATATAAGTTGAAAGGGTTTAGAAAATTGCTTCTTAAAATGGTAGTGTATTCAAATGTTCGAAGATGGCAATTGCATATTACAAAATGTAGCCTTTTACATCAGCCAAGTAGGGTTACCATTAAAAATGGAAAAGATAAAAGGATAAATACAAGTAGCATTCATAAAATACATGCTAAAGGGGGCAGAAAAGATAAATAATACAAAAAAAAGAATGTCAGAGAATCATCTTAGGGTTATGTGTTGGATACGTTGTGTGCGGTTGTTAAAAGTTTCGATAAGAAGGTGAAGAAAAGCATATTCATTGGCTTCTAGTGGAAATGGAAGCTTGGATCTTCGAATAGCTTGGCAACTAGGTAGGCTAGCTTAACAATGGGCAGAGCAATGTTAAGTTAGATCAATTGACCTAATCTAGATTAAGTAGGGTGGATAGATAACTCAGCCTAGTACTGGATTGGCTCAACATCTAGTCGTCCTACGTTAAGGCCAAGTCATTTGTCCTTCCCAGTCTTACTATCCTATCCGAAGTAAAGTCAGCAACCATCTTGGCAGTGATTAATGTCTTAAATTCAAGTTGGAGGAAATGTGGCTGGCTTGAGACATAGTAGGAATCTTTATCCTTCAAGGGTTCTTTAGCCAAGAAATGTTAGGTTAGGCCTTAAATACCCTTAGCTTGACTTCGTGTAATAAGGGCGAGGACTTAATTCCTACCATCTTCCTAGGATTAAGGAGATTTGACCTCAAATCTATAGGCTCTCCTTCATTAAGGCTTTTGACATCTTCTTCTGGTTGGTGGGTGATGAATTGCTGACCATCGATCCCATTACTCATGCGCGGCTCCAAGGCCTCCAATCCCTCACTCGAAGAATTCTTTCTCGACAACCTGCTAATGACAAGAAACTTTACACCGAAGAAGGATGGCTGAACTCCCTGTGATGAGAATCAAGCTACCGGACCTCTAACCCGCAGTCGAGCCTGAGGACTAGAGGGATTGACACGACGAATCCTTTTGTTCCAACCGACCCTTGCCGAGGTGGAGTACTTCCTTGCTAAGTCACCTTTCATCTTGAGTCGTATTGTTCTGAGGACTAGAGATACTTGTTCCGAGGCGGCAAATTATGCTTGTCGATTTGTTCACTGAGGGAGCTATTAGTCAAGGAAGCCTACAATGGAGGTCTCTCTAAACATTTTAGGGAAAGGAGGACTTGTGAACTGATAAATGGACGATTCTTTTGGCCGAAAATGAGGAAAGATGTGCACCAAGTTGTCAAAAGTTGTACCGTATGTAAGAAGGCCAAGTTCCAGCTAAACAAGGGAAAGCAATGCCCCTACTTATCCCAACAAGGCCATGGACTAAATTGATCATGGTCTTTGTTCTCAGATTGCTGCAAACTGCCCGAGGCAAAGATTTTGTAATGGTTATCATGGAAAGGTTCAGTAAGATGGCATACTTCATACCCTGCACGAAAACTATCAACGCTTCGACTATTGCTTCCTCTTCTTGCAGGAGATTATGTGGATACATAGCGTGCCGAGAAGTGTAGTCTTTGATAGAGACCCGAAGTTCTTGAACCATTTTTGGAGAACCTTGTGGTGTTGGTTAGGAACTGAATTACTCTTCAGTACTTCATATCACCTCCAAATAGGCAGCCAAATAGAGGTAGTTAATCGTGCTTTGGGGTCACTACTCTAAGTAACAATAGGCAAGAACTTGGTTGATTGGGACGTTTGCCTGCCAGTGGTTAAGTTCACCTACAACCAAACAGTAGATGACATCACTAAGCAGACTCCCTTCGAGGTAGTCTATGGGTTGAATCCCAAGTTGCCCCTTGACTACGCCTTTGTACAATACCCGCGTAGGAGGACCCTAACGCCTTGGCCAAAGCATAATTCCTTCAGCACATATACAAGGTTACTTGATACATCGACCAAGCTACTAGAAGAATGCGAGAAAAGACCAAAGGTATGACAACTAAACATTTTTAGCTATGAGACTTGGTGCAACTGCACCTCAGCAAGGAACGGTTCCTGAATAAGAGAAGGAACAAATTATCTGCAAGAGCGGAAGGACCTTTCAGAATCCTCTAGAAGATAAATGATAATGCTAACAGATTGGAATTGCCCAAGGGGTATGGGGTTTTTTATGCCTTCAACATTGGCAACCTCAGTCTGTATCACCCTGATGAAGAACTAAGCGAAAACCATTTGGATTTGATCCCAAATCTAAAACAACCTAAAAGGAATAATGGGAATTAAGCTACTAGAACTCTGATCCGTAGTTGAGCTTGAGGACTAAAGGAACTGGCATAATGAACCCTTTTGTTCCAACCGACCCCTGCTGAGGCCGAGTACTTCCTTGCCGAGTCACCTTTTATGCCAAGCCATATGACTACCTATCTTTTTGTGGTATGCCAAATTGAAGATTATTCACTAACGCCCGAGTCGACCAATTACTCGGCATCTTCCTTGCCGAGAAATTGAGAAAGAGAGACTCCAAACTGACTAAGCCATCCTTACTCAAACAAACCATCTGTCCGTATCTTCTAATAACCTCGCCAATGTAACATCATCACATGTACCTAGTATCATGTGCAGAATCCGTTGTATCAATGATTGTTTTTCTTGTATATTCATTTTTACCCTCTTGTATATTGTATATTACTTCCTTAAGAAAAGCCATTTTTGTCTTTTCCTTTTTAGGTAAATTGCCCTAACTTATGGGTATAAATACCCTTGTACTTGTAATAGAGATCACATCATTCTTAATACACTTATGAGTATTTTTCTTTCTTATACAAACGCTGTTTGTTTACTCTTGGTATTACTCTTATCCTTTCCCTTAAGCAAGGTAAGGTAGCGAGTAACCTCACTGAACTGATTTGTGCGTTATATCGAATTATGCTGTGAGTCCTCAGAAGTTCAATTAGTCTATCATATCCTCCAGAGCTGTTCGTGGGTTTTGCTTACTATTTCATTTGTCATTTTTCCCTTTTGCACTTCCTTCATTAATTCTTTTTCGAGCTTTCTGCAAGCTTAGACCCATCAAGCAACCGGCTTTATCTGTTCTTGGTTACGGTTCACACCACCTTGAGCTCCCCACATTGTTATAAGTTGATCTATACTCTTGATTATGATGATGTCGACTATTCCCTTACCAAGGACCTTGTGTCGAGTAATTCAACTAGATGTTGTCGAGAGATTCTTATCGAGTGACAAGAGACTCACTTACCAACCGAATAATTTTCTCTCAACCTGTTACCCTTTCTCTCATCACCCTCTTCTCGTCTTGGCCTTTTTATTGCTGCAACATCTTGATCCTCTTGCCTTCTATGTTCAGAGAATCTTTATAAGGGACCAACGTTGTATTACCACCTATCCACCTTATCTGACATTGTACTACTTTTTCATTTTCATCTTTTGTCCTTTTTACCCTTTTTCGTATGTACTAAGAATCTCCTTTTTGTATATACTTTCTTATAATTTCTTTATTTGTAATGTTGCCCTAGGGACTTACTATAAATAGTCCATTTCCCTTATAAGCTGGAATTGAACTTGACGGATAGACATTGAATACCCTATTCTTGTGAGACAACCCTCTCCAAGTAGCTCGAGATTAGTGGCGGGTGGACCTTAACATCAACTTATGTGTCATATCAAGTAAAGTGTCTAGTCATGTTATGTTCGTTGGTGTGTCATATTCTCCGAGCAGCTTTATGTTAGCTACTTTAGTTCGTCCGTAGATCAATTCCTTATATTTTCTTCGATGTTTTGAAGCACCCATTTAGTTCAAATCTGCTACGGTAAGTCCTAATGATAACTAAGCTTTTAGGCACATCAATAGGGCATCAAATTGGATACATTAAATGTTGAGGGTACTCTATATTTGTTTGGTAGTTCGATCTGGCAAGCGTTGTAGCTAGCCTTCTTTAGTAGTTTAAATGGACCACCAACTCAAGGTGACAACTTGTTCTTCTTGAGGTGTGAAAACCTTATGTTAGATATCTCTCATAAATTTTGACAATAACAAAAAGAGAAGAATGCTAATGAATCAACAAGTGTGCAGGTATTTAAATAATTTTTCAGAAAGTTTAACATTGCAATTTGAGTTGCCTTCATAAACTTATTTAGAAAGTCTAAATCGTTTGAGAAAAGAGATAAGTCTAAAAATCTTTAGAGAAGGCTTTAGAAGCTTTCGTAAGAAGAGTCAATACAAGTACTTCAAAAATTTATTCAGAGACTTTGAAGAATAGTAAATCGATACTCTTCAAAAAATTATTCAGATAATTGATCTAGAAGAGTATCGTTAAAAATTAACACATCTTAGATTCAAAGCAAACAAAACCTAGCTCTACTAGATTGAGTGTATTTGAAAAATACATTTAATCCCGTTTTACTTAAGTTGGAATTAAAATCCATGGGATTATTTTTTTTAAGCGAATTTATCTTTGGATAAATCACAAGAAAATATCTAATTTTGGATAAGGATAAAATTGATTTCGAATTTTGTGAGATTTCAATTTCAAATCTTAAGCTTCTCTAGGATTTAATTATCAAAGTATATTTGACCAGGATAAGGTTAAAAGATTTGAATTAAAAATTCAAACTCCAAGATTTTCTCTAAAAATATCTATGGATTATCATTTAGATGTTGAAATGGATAAACAAGAATTGAAGATAATTCTCAACAAATTAGCCATTGGAAGACTCAAGTATAAAAAGAGAAAGGATAAAAAAGGTCACGTACGATTTTGAGAAGGAAAATAGATATACTTTATCCTTTGATTGTAGACATTCTCTATTGTTTAAAAGAGCATAGAACGTTTTTCAGATACTTCTTCAGAGAGTTGAACTGAAGTTGATCATTCATCAACCTTTATTTATGTTTTTGTGTAAAACTTTTGAGACTTGCATTGTTGTTCTCACTTATAATCTGTAAACTTTATGTATTGTTTAAGTATTAAGAGAAATTTGATTATACTCTATAGATTTGTAATTAGCCTAGATTGTAAAGAGGTCAGATAAGTAGGGCAAAGAGTTGTTAAGGATAAGTGTGGCCGATATCTATAAACTTCTTATGATTTTGATTTAGTAGATCAAGTGGAACAATACCAGTAAAGTAAAACGGGTCCCTAGTAGTGAAGTTAGAAGAGAGCAGTAGGTAGAAGGTTGAAGCTCCATAAATCTTGAGCCTAATATTTTCCTCTTTATCTCTTTTAATTTGTGCTATTTAATTGTGTTATTTGTGTTGAATTACTAAAGTATCACTATTCACCAATTTAAGTTATTAAAATGGATAATTTTATTTACATCAAAAGTTTAAAATTTTTTAAATATCAATTCATATACAACTAACCCCATCCATCCACCCCCCAACAACCCTTTTCTCTTGATATCTTATATGAGACCAACACCTTTCCTTGGTAAGGTAGATGCAAACTAGATCGCCTGGGTTAAAGTTAATTGTTTGTCAACCTCAACTATCATGCTACCTCTTATTGAACTTTCAATATATCGGCCACCCACTGAGGTATCTTGTGCACCTCTTAAGCTTGATTAATTTTGAACTAGCTATCTTCGGATACAATGGGGGCCTTAACCAAGTCTAGTGCAATGGTCGTGTTGAAGCCATAAATGGCCTTGAACAAGGTCATCCTTGCAGTACTATGGATAGTTCGGTTGTATGTAAACTTTACATAGGTCCCAATCCCCTAAGTTCCTTCCCACAATAGCTTAGACCAACGTACCAAGGAACCTATTCATTGCTTTTGTCAATCCGTCAGTTTGAGGATGGCCACTAAAGCTGAACATGAGCTTCGTGCCAAGTCTCCTCCATAATGTCCTCTAAAAGTTACTTAGGAATTTTGTATCCTAATATAAAACAATGGATTTTAGGACTCAAAGGAATTAGACTACTTACAAAACATATTAGTAATATATAAAGTGCCATTAGTTCGATATGATAATATGAAGTGTGGCATTTTGCCAAAGTAGTCTATAATCATAAGGATTGAATCCTGTCTTTGAGACATTTGAGACAGCCTTAGGACAAAGTCTGTGCTGAGGTCGGCATACAAGGGGAGGTTAGACTAGGCAGGGGCATATAAGCTCCATATGGTTCCTTCTTCCCTTCATCCTCTTTTAAGTGTCATAGCTACTGACCACCTTATAGACATCCCTTACCATTCCTAGCCAGTAAGAAATTCTTCTTAAAAAGCTAGGCAATCTTTGTTTCACCAAAGTGTCCAAATAAGCCTCTACTGTTAGCCTCTCAAACTAACAGCTCTCTAATGGAATAGCTCGGTATGCACAACTGTTGGCCTCTATATAGGTACCCATCCTTTAGATAGTATCCTCTTACGACTAGTCAGTCCTTGCACTTCCCAACAATTTAATCAAACTAAGAGTCCTAATCATATAACCTAATAATGAGAGAGAAATTGAGTAACTTTATATGGAGAGTGGTGAGCAGAGCTTAATAGTGGGTTAGAGCGTCATTTACCACAACACCTCCCTTCTTAATCCCTCCAAAAATTTCATCAATTTAGCTCGCCTCCTTGAGAGCTTGTTCTAACTCCTAAGGTGTTTTAAGGACTCATGGCCCATGTATATAGCAAACTTTGCTGATAAAGTAGTTTACGTTGGCACCAGTCAACTTATCACTATGATAGGCTACAGGTTGGCTTTCTTACATTAGCATGGCACTAATATCAATGCTTGGGGAATCACACTCCAGTTCAAGGGATTCTTAAAGCCATGAAAGGCTAGTATAGGGGTCGAAGTCAACTTCTCCTCAATCTCTTTGAAACTCTTCTCTACTCGTTTGGTCTATTAGAATCCATCTCCCTTCTTTGTCAGCTTGGTCATAGAGGGCGCTATTGTGTTAAAGCTTCAGATGAACTATTTGTAAAATGAGGCAAGCCTATGGAAGCTTCTTACCTCAATAACATTCCTTAGGGTCAGCCAAACCAAGATAGCTCCAACCTTTTCCCCATTAGCTTAGGTCTTATCTTGAGAGACAGCATATTGAGGAAAACAACGTCGTGCTGGCTAAATGTACACTTCTTCAAACTTTTGATGAGCTTTTTAGTATGGAGTATGTTAAAGATAGCTTGGAGGTGTTCAATGTAGTTAGCCAGGTCGGCACTCTACACTAAAATGTTATCAAAGTATATAACCGCATACTTTCTAATCTAGGGTCTCATTACAAGGCTGATGAGCCTCATGAACGCGCTTTGCGAATTTGGTATGCCAACGAGCATAACTAAACACTCATAGAGGCTATGCTTGGTTTTGAAGGCAATCTTCCATTCATCTCTTGAACTCATATGAATTTGGTGGTAGGTAGTCCTAAGGTCAATTTTAGAAAATACTTAAGCACTGTAAAGCTCATCCAACGTGTCGTTAAGTCTCGGTATGGAGTACTTATACTTCATACTGATTCGATTGATAGCTCGCTGCTGATGCACATGCACCATGAACCGTGAACCATCCTTCTTAGGCATAAGCAGAGTTGGCATAACACATAGGCTCATGCTTTCTCTCACATAGTTGCACTCAATTAACTTTTCTACTTACCCCTTCAACTTAGCGGCCTGCATAAGGTTCATTTTGTATGCATATCTGTTCGGTAGGGCAACACTGGGCTATAGGTTGATATAATGTTCTATATTACGAACTAGAGGCAGTCCCTTAGGCAACTCTTAATGAAACAGGTCAAAGAATTCGTCAACAACCTCCTAACCACTTTTAGCACAAATTCTAAGTGTCTAAGTTCCAATAATCGACAAATTAGCAGAATTATAAGCTCACCAGCCTTCTTAGCTGCTCCCAATTCACCTTAGGAAAGTATAAGGGACTTCTTCTTAGTAGCTTGGGTGACCTAACCATCTGTCTTGCTTACTTAGTTGGGGGTCATAGGTTGTAAAACAATCTTCCTCCCCTCTTTGGTGAAGGCATATATATTCTTATAGCTGTTGTAAGCTTTGCAACTGATGTACCTAAAAGCTTAGTTATCATTAGGACTTATCGTAGCAAATCTGGCTAAAATGGGTCCTTTGAAATATTGAAAAAAGAGAAAGGGAAATGGTCCATAGACGAACAAGAGTAGTTGATGTGAAGCTACTCAGAGGATGTAACTCACTAACGAACACAACACGACTTGACAGCTCACTTGATATGATGCACAAGTTGATGTTAAGGTCCACCCGCTACTAATCTTGAGCTACTTAGTAAGATTAGATAAAAGTGTATGAAAGATGATTTAGAGAGAGTTGTCTCATAAGAACAGAATATTCATAAGCTGTAAATATTGCCTTTCCGGCTTATAAGAGAAAGAGATTATCTATAGTAAATCCTTAAGGCAACATTACAAATAAAGAAATTACAAGAAAGTATATACAAAAAGGGGATTCTTAGTATATATGAAAAAGGGTAAAAAGGATAAAAGACAAAAATGGAAAAGTGGTATAATGTCAGACGAAATGGACAAGTGGTAGTGTAACAATAGTCCTGTACGAATATTTTCTGAGCATAGTAGGCGAGAGAGATCAAGATGTTGCAGCAATAAAAGGGCTGGGATGAGAGAGATGGCAGTATGCCAAAAGAAAACTACTTGGTCGATAAGTGAGTCTTTCGTCACTCGGCAAGAACTTCTTAGCAGCAGTTAGTGAAATTACTCGGCATAGGGTCTTCGACCATAGAATGGTTAGTATCATCACTACCGAGAGCATAGATCATAATATGACAATACAGGGAGTTTAAGGAGTTTAGCCACCTTCCTTTGGTGTAAACTTTCTTGTCATCAACAAGTTGCCGAGAGAGAATTCTTCGGGTAAGGGATTGCAGTCCTCGAAGTCGTGTACAAGTAATGGGACCGCTGGTCAGCAGTTCATCAATTCCCCAGGGTTGTTGAAGATTTGCCCTCAAATCTTGGTCTTCATCATCATCAGGCACATAGGGAGTCAAATCAGCGACATTGAAGAAGGTAGACCCGCCGCAACCTTCGAGTAGCTCAATCTCATAGGTATTATCATTAATGCGCCTCAGGATCCTATAAGGTCCATCCGTTTTAGGAGATAGTTTATTGGTTCATCTGCTAGGAAAGCGTTTCTTACTAAGATGGACCCAGACAAAGTCCCCAGGGGTATAAATGACTCGCATCCTTCTACGGTTTCCCACTTCTTTCTGTCGGGCTATAGTTTTGGTCAATTGCTCGACCATCTTCCAATGTAACCTTTAGAACTCCTTGGCATGTTGTAGACCGGATTGACTTTCCCCTTGTGTAGTTAGGTTATTAATTAAATCTAAGGGTAAGATCGGGTTAAGTCCACAAACAACCTCAAATGGTGATGTTTCAATAGTGTTGTGAGTTAAGCAATTGTAGGCAAATTCAATTATGGGCAAGCATAAATCCTAGTCACAAGAGTTCTTTCCAATAGTGGCATACAAGAGATTACTGACGGTTCTGTTAACTACTTCAGTTTGGCTGTCTGTCTAAAGGTGGCAAGAGGTACTGAATAAGAGCTTAGTGCCAAGTTTCCTCCATAGAGTCTTTCAAAAGAAGCTTGTGAATTTCAAACTAGTTGGACACAATACTTTTCGGCACTCCATGTAGTCATACAATTTCGTGTAAAAAGAGGTTAGCGATGAATAAAATATCATTAGTTCTGTGGCAAGGAATGAAGTAGCCTATCTTGCTAAGTCGATTGACTACCACCATGATCAAATCATGTCTTCTTGGCATATGGGGAAGGCCAAGTATGAAATCCATGCTTAGATCGGTCCACGGCCACTTGGGAATTGGTAGGGGTATATATTCTCTATAGGGCTCTCTCCTTCCTTTTGCATACTTACATACCTTGCACCTCTTAAGTATTCAGTACATATCTTTCATTATTCCAGGCCAGTAAAAGTGCTCCTTCAATATCTCAATCACCCTCTTTTCTCCAAAATGGCTAAGTAGACCCCTGGCATGAACTTCTCCAACCAGTAGCTCCCTTGCAGAACCACTCGGCACGCAAATATACTTACCCTTCATCAAGAACCCCTCACTCAAGTAGAACCCTTCCGTAGCTCCTCTAACACTGTACCTAGTTACTAAGGGTCCAAAATGTGGGTCATACTCATACTGATCAGGTAGAGTACCAAATCTAAGCACCTTAGCTTAAAACATTGTGATGAGGGTATAACGGTGAGAAAGTGCATCAACTACTGTGTTGGTGCTTCCTTTCTTATATTTGATGACATAGCAAAAGGTTTCCAAGAATTCAACCTATTTAGCATGACATCAAGAAAGCTTCTATTACCCGCGAAGATGCTTAAGAGATTCATGATCCAAATAAATGATGAATTCTCTCGGCAACAAATAATGCTGTTAGTTCTGGAGTATACAGACAAAGGCATAAAATTCCTTATCGTAGGTTGAGTAATTTAGGGCAGCACCTCCAAGTTTTCATTGATGTAAGCAATGAGTTGGCACCAAACGCATCACATTCAACTGCAAAAACCTTCTCAAAGTCTGGTAAGGTGAGTATTGGAGCAGACGTCAACTTAGACTTCACATCTTTAAAACTCCTCTGAGCCTTTTCTATCCATTTAAACTCAATGTTCTTCTTAGTCAATTCAATCAATGGCGTAGTTATGGAGCTGAAGTTCCGAATAAATCTCTGATAAAACAAGGCTAGGCTATGGAAGCTCTTGACTTTGGCAGCATTAGTTGGTGTAGGCCACTCATTAATAGCTCTGACTTTTTTCCTCATCAACTTGAACTCCACTCCTTGAAACAACATATCTAAGGAATATAACCTCGCTTTGACAGAATGTGCATTTCTTCAGGTTGCCGAATAATTTCTCGGTGTGAAGTATGTTAAACACCAATCTCAAATGTTCAACATGTACGAGGAGGTCAGTATAATAGACTAAAATATCATCAAAATAAACCACAACGCATTTGCCGATCAACGATCTTAGTACATGATTCATCAGCTGCATAAATGTACTCAGCGCATTAGTTAATTTGAACAGCATCACCAACCATTCAAACAGACCATCCCTTATCTTGAAGGCCGTCTTTCATTCATCTCCAGGTCTCATCCATATATGGTGGTAACTACTCTTTAGGTCAACCTTAGAAAAGATGCAAGTACCGTATAACTTGTCAAGCATATCATCAAGCCACGAGATCAAGTATCGGTATTTGATAATGATCTTATTGATAGCTTGGATGTCAATGCACATTTGCTATGTTACATCCCTTTTCAGCATGAGTACAGTAAGTATAGCACAAGGACTCATGCTCTCATGGACATATCCGCGATCTACTAATTCATCCACCTACTTCTTTAGTTCAGTTGCCTGCATTGGATTGAGCCTATAAGCGGATTGATTTCATAAGGTAGCCCCTAGTTGGAGGTCGATGCAATACTCAATTCTTCTCAAAGGAGGTAAACCTTTCAGCATCTCATCAGGGAAGAGGTTGGCAAATTCACGAAGTAGCTGCTGCACTTCGGCAAGTAAGTTTACGGCCTCTCTAACCTCTAAGAATCTCCTGACTAAAAAGAGCACATAGTCCTTGTCCTTGACTTCTCATGCAAATTGAGCTCAAGAAATCACCAAGGACTTTCACTATAGAGATCTAACAAACTTTTCCTGGGCTTCTTACACTTCTATATGACTCATAGGTGTTGATATAATTTTCTTCCCGTCTTTTTGAAACATGTAAGCGTTTCTATACCCATTGTGTAACACTTTCAAGTCAAATAGCCACGATCGGCCAAGTAATATGTGAGATGCACACATAGAAAGGACAACACACAACACCCCATCCCTATACCTATCACCAATAGTAATCGGCACTCTGACTTACTCGAAAACATGTAGTCCTTTCTCATTCAGGTAGTGAATCTTGTACGGCTTGGGGTGTGGAAGGGTTAGCAATTTCATGGCCTTAACTACCCCTTGCACGATGACGTTGGTACAGCTCTCTCCATCAATGATCATAGTACATAGCTTACCATTCACCTGGCAATTCATATGAAAGAGGCTCTCTCTTTGTTCATTCTTGTTAGCCACAAAAGTACTGAGAGATCGTCGAACTACAAAGTGATACTCGGCTCTGCCTTCAGGAGGTATCTCGGCATCGAGATCTTCCTTGAATTCTTCCAGCATCTAATTGGCTACCACTTCCTCAACTTCACTCGCACTTTTTACTTCAAACTGGGGCTTGTCTCTCTTTATGGTCATGACTCGAGGGTTTGGACATTGACTAGCCATATGTCCATAGCTAAGGCATTTAAAACATTTGATTTTTCAGGATTTCCTCCCTGAACTCTGACCCTGGTCTCTTTAGATCTTAGGCTCCTCGATCTTGCTCTTACCTTGGCCCTCATCTGGTCGGCTTAACACGTGACCTTGGTGTTCTACCTCGAAACTGTTTGAAACTCTGATATTCATTGGTCGGCTCAGCAGGCCACTCCTGTTAAGTATCAGTGTTCGGCTACTCGGCATTCGGCTAACATGGTTTCGTTGTTACCTTTCAACTCTCTGGGCCATATGGATGGTTCCATCCAAAGTTGTGAGGTTCTACAGCTCCATGATGTCACCAATCTTAGCCTGTTGTCTAGAGATAAACCGTGCCATAGTTCAGGTCTCAGGCTCGTCAATATCGCATCGTATCATGAGCAACTGAAACTTTCAGACATAGTTGTCTACAGATTTGTTACCTTGCCTCAAGTCTTGGAGTCGTCAAAAAGTGTCTTGTTCATAGTATTCAGGAATGAACCTACTTCTCAGAATTATAAGCATATTACCTGTTATTTATCGAAAATGCGTAAAACGAGCTCCGATAACTAACAAATCAATAGAAATAAATCATATAAACAATAAAAATCATAAAATAACATAAATAATATTTAAGAGTATTTACTTAAACTATATATATATATATATATATGTACATATAAGTAAAAATACTCGAAATTACTTAAAATACACGAAATATACTAAAATAATACTAAATAATTAAATAAAATTATAAAAAAATCAAAGAAAAATTAGAACAAATAACAAAAAGTGTAGAAATGTCCAGATCTAGGCCATGACAAGCTGGGATTTAGAAGAACATGCTTAACAAATCAAATTGGGACAATTAGAAAGCAAAACGGAAGAGGATAAGGGACATTTAGCAATAGGAAAATTAAAGAGAAATTGTAAACCAGCCTATAAATTAGAAAAGCCTCTTTTGGAATGCATTTGGACATGTTGTGAGTTTAGAAAAAATTGAGAGAGACTAGAAAAAAAGAGTTAAGTATATTTTTAAAAATGAGCAAAATTACAGTACATTTAGGGCTTGTAAGGAAAACCTACAACCAGTAGCCACTACCACCACACCCTACCATCACAGCCCTTCTCTACCTGTACACATAGAGCCACCACTAGTGGCCGAAAGTTGATTGGATAGATGAGTTCGATTTCTAGTCCGATTAAGACTATGATATACCATACGGACTAAAATATTATTTAAGGGCCAAATATGATATTTAGGATACCTGAGTACAATGTGATTAATTTCACATTATAGTTCGGAATGAGTTCTTAGGGTTCACGTATAACACCCGTAATAAAAAATTGAATTAGAACATAAATTGAAAATGGATTCGAAAATCGATTTAGAAATTAGCCTAGAATAGATCGGTAATAAGTAATATATATATATATATATATATATGGAAAAATTGAGTTGAAATATAATTTAAAGCCTGTATATCATAAGGATATAAATACTAAAAGAGTATTTATATTATAGGACACGTACAGACAAGTCGACCAGCGGTAAGTCGAGTGAGTGAACTGAAGATTTTAGGTAAGTAAAGCTTGATACATCATTGTATTTTGGAGTACTGTATTAAAGTACTTAGAGGCTTAAGATTATATTTGATTGCGCTTGTAAATAGTCATATGTGCATGTGCTTATATGTCTCTGATTACTTGTTGAAAACCAATGTTGTGTTTTGATGATTTGTTGTGAATTAAGTGGAGTGAGATTGTTTAATCACCCTAAATCGAATTTAATTATAATTGACCTAAATACCTTAATTAGACATGCATTGCAATCCCTTAGAGGATTGTTAAGATTCTTCAATCAAATATCAAATTTAATTATAATTGACTTAAATACCTTAATGGTACTTGTCAAGCCTGATTATTCCCGGTTTATAAGTTTTCCCTAAACCGATCGATATTAAATCCTACCCATTCAATATTGGTCCTTGACTAGGGCTTAAGGAAAACTAAGGCTTTTTAAAAAATTGTTAATAACTTTGGAAGTCGCCCCCCAACTAAAGTCAGAAAATGGTTTAAGTCAGAGCCAAATGAATAGACTTAGTTTTGATCTAAACAATGTTTCGTGTAGAAAAAATCAATTTAAAAAAAATATTTTTAAAAGACCAAAGAACGAGTCTAGGGGTTAGGTTTTTTAAACTCTTATAGGTACCAAAAACTTTCCAAATTTAGTTTTAATTCCTTAAAATCACCTTTAACAATTGACATTAAATGAATTAGAAATACAACTTAATTTATCTAAACTACTTTTAGTTGAATAATTTTAAACTTAAAAGAAAGGAAAAACTAATTTTTTCATTTTTTACGTTGCTCTGAAGGTACCTATGTATCTGCTATTCAGACTCATACGTATGTAGTTCTTTTTTCAAAAACTTTATTTTGTGAATCTGTTTTAACTAAAAAAATATCAAGTTTAAGTATTAAGTGGGTTTGTGTTTATTAAGAAAAGTTCTTAAAGGGGTCTTTAATTGGGTTTTATTTTTAGAAAATTCTAAAACGTTCTAATTTTTAAAAAGGGGATCGATTCATATTTATTTAGAAAATCAATTTTTCTAAGTAGTAAAACCTATTTCCTTATTTGCTTACTTCAATTTTTCATTATTTATTTATTTATTAGTATTATTTATTTTTTATTTCTATTTCTTTCTAATCAAGGAAATAAAACTAAAGTCCATATACCCTTCTTTCTCTCTCTCTCTCTCTCTCTTTTTTGTTTTTTTGCTTAAATAAAAGGGAAAAAGAAAGAGAAAAAAGAGATTGAGGGGAAGGGGATTAGACCAAGTGTAAACTTAGCCCATGAACCAAGCAAAAGAGGTTGAAAGGCCTTTCGTGGGCAAGAAAGCCTACAATGCAGGTGCTTTACGCTTGCAAAATTTTTTTTCTTTTCTAAAATATTTTTTACAATTACAATTAGAGTGATAAAAAAATATAGAAAATTAAAACAAAAACTATGTCGGATCAATAAAAGGCCCAGACCAAAGGATTCACATGTGGATCTTGGACTCGATCTTCAAGTCGGAGTCAATCCAAGTCGTGTCTCCAGGTCTTTAGTGGATTGTGTAAGGGGGAAGTAGATGACGGTATGGGGACGATTTTAGGCCAAATTTTTCATAGGTGAGGGTGTTTTCATGCGATTTGGATTGGAGATAGGGGACTTGGGGAAACTCGCCGTTATGTTTGGAGGTCATTCAAGTGGTGGTTAGAATTAGGCTATGGGTAGCTGTGGTGACTAGTGAAGGTGGTTGTTACTGGAGCTCGTAGGGGAATTAGGTTTGGAGTTGTGTGGCGTTGATGTTGGTGTTGGCTAGTTGTGGTAGATTGTCTTCAAGGGCAATCATGAGTAGTGGTCCATGTTAGGGGAGTTACTGCAATTAAGGCTTGGCAATGGTGGGTTTAGAGGTACGACAAGGGGGCACAATGGAAGTTGAGCTTAGTAGTGTTGGAAAGCTTAGGTGTAGTGGGCTTTGGCTACTGTAATGGTATGGTTCAAAGGTGATCGAAGAGAAAGAACGATAGAGAGAGCAAGCGAGAGGCACGGTGAGAGAGACAGAGAGAGTTCAAGAGGAAGAGAGAGAGAGGATTTCTTGATTCCTCTTCCCTAATGTGTCGAATCCTTCATTTATAGTATTTCAACATGGATTAAGTTCGGAAATTTTGAAAATCAACTTGAATAGCATTGAAGAACTTTGACTTAAAATCAAATTCTTTTCAACTTTCAAGTTCGATTTTCTCCATGCAACCAATTGAATTTGGATAAGAAATTGGGTAGATGAAAAACTAAGCTATGTCTAGCTTGCAATTTTTCCAAATTGCAACATAAAGTGGCTTGAAATTGGAGCTGAAGTAGGTTGACCAAGGAGGAAAATCACGGCATTTCTAGAGAAAACGAAGGAAAAGGAGAGAAAGGGAAGGAGAGAGGCATTAACATGGTGCTACGTTAGCTGCATGATCTAACGGGAAAGTTCCATGTGTCCCGAAAGACACATTGTTGATGACGTCATGTCACATGTCAACTACATAGCTGATACGTGTCCGTGGCATGATGCATGTCTGTGACGTAGTGTGTTAGTGAGTGCCACGTATCATAACTGATACATAGCCTAATAATATCGTTATGCATGGCAAGTATGTTTTTTAGAAAACAAAAGGCATTTTTTGCCTTTGATGAGATTTGAACCTAGGACCTTTAAGCCATATGCAACGTTAAGTTATAGTACTGAACCATTAAGCCGTTAACCTGTGCCTTATTCATATGTGTAATCAATTTACACATCTAAACAATGTTAGCTTGGGCTAGATTTAAATTTAAGCCTAAACCCAACAAACCTTTCCTAAATAAGGCCCTAAAAAAAATCTATTCTATCAAACTATCTAGAAATTATTTATTTATACCTTTTTTATTTTCTAAATTTCTTTTTTTTTTTTTTAAATTAGGACCTTTTGCCCTATTTAAAAAATAAAGGGAGACAAAAATAGGGTATCTGTAGTATTTTCTTCATCCTTAGCCAAACTAAGTAATAGGAGAGGAAGTTATAGTAAGGTTAAGGGAAATGGTTTGAAAGATAGTCATGGGAGGAGTAGTATCTCCATTGCACAAACCTAGGTTTGGTTGTAAGCTGTTACATAAATATTGAAACTCCTCAACCCAAATTAAAGTGGATAAAATTACTTTAATTTTATAACGGACCGGACCACGTTGTGTGATGGCATTTACGTGTTGCATTACATTTAATAAATTGTTTGAAAACCTTGTTTGTACTTGTTATGCATTCTTAAGTCTCCATCCCAACTTACTAAGCTATTTGTTGCTCATATCCTAATAGATTTTCTTACATGTACTGACTGAGATGCCACGTTATAATTATCCCAAGGTTAGTTTCTTTTTGAAGTGCTTGGAGGAGTGAGGATCAAATTGGTTGAATAATCGAGTCCTTTAGAGTATTTTTATTAAATCTTAAGTTTATGTAATGTTCTTGTAATATTTTACTTATCAAACTAATCAAACTACTATGTCATGTAAGTTTTTCCCGGGATCAAAAAACAATATAAATGTCTTTATGTAATTATGAATTAAAGTTTCTAATTATATATAAAAATTTTATCAACAATTGTGAATGAGTTGCTTACTTCAAAGTGAGGAATCATTTATGCCTTGTGTAAATTGTATCTATAATAATAATTGTAAGGTTAGTTGCTATCATAGGTTGGTTTATACGGCGGAACTGTTGTGACTTCGCCATTCCAAAGCGTAACAGTTGTCATAGGTGATACATCAGTCAAATAGCCACAACCTCCTTAACAATAAGTGTAAAGCATTTATGGGGACGACATCACAATCACCTCGTCCCTATATAGGTCACCAACTAAGAATGGCACCTTCACCTTTTCAGTCACATGTATTGCCACTTTATCATGAAGCTAATGTAGTTTATAATGTTGGGGGTGCTTGGAGGTCAACAATCCTAACCTCTATGCTAAGGACTACATGACAACATTGATGCAACTTCCCATCTACAATAACAGCGCACAATAGCCCTTTATCTTTCATTTGATACAGAACAAATTCTCTTATTATTCATTGTTGGAGCTTTGAACAGCACTTAACACCCTCCTAAGCACTAAAGTCATGACCTCACCCTTGTTAGCATAAATGCACGTCTCTTCTTCAAGTTCCAGTTCAATCACCTTCTCATTCTTTACATCCTCTATTAGCTCGTCCTCATCCATACCATCTCCTTCATTAACCTTCATGATCATAACATGTTTGTTAGAATACTAAGCAACCATATGTTCATACCTGACACATTTGAAGCACTTGATTTCATTGGTCTTTCAATTGAAGAACTGACCCTTCTCAAATCTCCTTTTGACAAGCTTATCATTAGGCTGGCTCTTCAAGTCGACCCTTCCCTCAATAGGATAGGTAGCAGCTTCTTCCTTCCTCTTAGTCTACCTTTACCGACCTTCCATGTATTTAGATTGAGTAGTACGGTTAGGCAGATTTAGTTGACTCAGATGGAGTTAAAATGGAGTATTTCACCTTTGCTTTTCAACCCTTTGGGCAATCTTTATGGCCTCTTCTAAAGTGAAGAACCTCTATACCTTTACTACATTGCAAATGCCATACTTAAGCCCAAATGTGAATTAAGAGATAATATTGGGCTCCAACTTATCTACATCATTTCGAATCATCAACATATGAAATTCTTTAACATATTCATCTACTATCGATTACCTTATCGGAGCTCCTGTAGCCTTTTGAACGTATCCTGCAAATAAGATTTAGGGATGAATTGTCCTCATAATAGCCTCTTCATCACCTCGTAGTTCCTCATGCCACTTTATCTTTGTCTCCTCCTTGTGATGGCTAGGTTCTTCCATCGCATAGCGGTATGCTTAAAAAATTCTATAGTGGCTATAAGAACTTTGACATCTTCTACATATTGATAACAATTAAATACTTTCTCAACTCTCTCCTCCTACTCTAAATACTTGTCCATGTCACTGCTACTTGAGAAGCCTAGGATTTGGGCCTTCATGTTATTAACCATGGGGAGCTCAGGCACTATGGTCATTAACTTTAAAAGATTTCTCTTCATCCATCTCCTCATCTTCCTCTTTACATTCATCAGAATTAAGTGTTCGTATAGCATGCCTTTCCGTTCTTCCAGCTTGAATGTTTCATATTAGCTTATTAGGCCAGTCCCCTCAAACATTGTCTTGGTCTCATGCCACTTCAGCTTGGACATTGTCCTAGACATTTCTTGCAGGTTAGCCAATGTTCTGCATGTTCATTAGCATCCTCTCCATCAAGTTGGTAAGACAGTTAAGCTTATTGTCTATGAACCTTAGAGTTTGACTATCCTAGCAACCTCCGCCTAACACCCTACTCTCATTATCACACACAACCACTTGAATACTTAAATCAATCATCCTTAGCAATAACTCACACCCATCGTACTACGATAAGACCTCCATGTCACCTAACTTAGAGTCAGCTTCACATAACTAGACCACTAAAGTAAACCTAAAACCACTTTGAAAACCACTACACTGCTAGTCAATTGTAGACACCCTATTTTTTTTTTCTTTTATAGTTGTTATTTTTTTTTTTGTTTTTTAAGAATAGAAGAAAAGGGTCCTAATTTAGAAAAATACAAAAAAAAAATATAAAATTTAGAAAGATGAAAAAAAAAATAAAAATAGAAAAATTTTTGAAAAATTTAAAAAAAAAAAAGATTAAGGAAAATAGAATTTCTAGGATAAATAAGAGTCTTAGGTCAATTTTAGGTTCTTGAGATCAATTGAAGCGAGTCATGTCTTTTTAATGATTGAATAAAGCCAAAATGCACATATGTGATTTAACGATTTTGAATTATACTTGAAAATATTAAATTTTCAAATATTTAATCCGTGGTTGAACTTAAATATTTTTTTGTAAAAAATGAAATTGATTTAATTTAATTATGGTTTCAAATGTGGCTCAATTGAGCTTAAATTGGTCCATTTACAAGAAAAACAATTTTTGAAATAACTGTGCGATCAATGAATTGGGACTAAAAAAATTGTTAAATTAAATTGATTTTGAAAGTATTTTGGCACATGTGTAATTTATTTAATCATTTTAGGGTATCTTTAATTTTTCGAGAACTAGTTAATTTGAGATTTAATTTAGCCTAAAGTAGATTTATCTAGGCTAACATAAAGTTTAATATTTTATGTTTGCAATAAAGGATTGAGAAAGGTACATCATAGATGGTTGAGGTGTTCATGTTAATCCTGAAGGTATTGGGTTTAAGTATGCTTGAACACACCTAGTGTGCATTTTGTTCTTTTACTTAATAGTGGCACGTGTTAGCTTCATGGCACTTTTTTTCATTTTCCATCTTTTTTCCTCATTTTCTTGCATGTAACCAACCTGGATAGCTTACTTTAAGACAATTTTTCATCCCTTTTTCTTCACGATTTCATCAAATTAATGGTGAAATCGCAAAGTAAACTTTTACTACATATTAGAACTAAAAAATCATCTAGATTTAATCATTTAAGTAGTTAAATTGAAGCTTGAAAATCGAAAAATACTGGAATGTATGGATTTTCCTCCAAATGGATCAAGGTTGATTCTTGCCTCTACATTAAAAATAGAAGCTTCTAATGGCTAAAGTAAGCAAGAACATGAGACGGGGATCGCATTCTAATCGAATTTTTCATATCAATTTGTATTAAATTCGAATATTTTTTAGTTAATAACCATTTATTAAAATCTTCGAATTCAATACAATTCAAAATTTCCCATGTTTGTTTCAAGCTGTAAAACTATAAATATGCCTTTGGGAAACACTTTGGAGCATTAAGCAACACAAAAATCATCTCCCATAAGCTTATATGTTTATTTTCTCTCTCTATCAACTTGTGCTCTATTTTCTCTCTCTAAAACTACCAACTTCTAACGCTTTTCAAGTTAAACCAACTGCTCCATTAAGTTCTCTACCCCTAAAAACCTAGGAAACTACTCCTAACTCAACCTAGTCCACCACCATTTGAGTTTTACATCTACTTTCTCTCTCTAAACAAATTGACCACCATATCACCACCTCTCAAATGACCACTTAGAGTCAAGGCATCGCTACCATTGAGTTTTTCGACATTGAAAACTCATAAAAGTGGTCTTACCCACTTGAAACAACCATTGGATTGTCCTACATCAACCTTTGTAGACACCTCATTTTTTCCCTCCCTTTTTTATTTATTTTTCAAAATTTTTAGAATAGTTAAAGGGTTTTAAATTAGGAAAAACAAAAAAATAGAAAAATAAGAAAACCCAAAAAATAAAGAAATTTAGAAAAAAAAAAGGAATTTTAGAAAAGTACAAAAATTAGAAAAAGCACAAAAAATAAGAAATTTAGAAAAAAAAATACAAAAAATAGAATAAAACCCTAAAAAATAAGAGATTTTAAAAAAATAATAATTAAAAAGAAAAAAAAAAGGGGAGAAGGAATTTTTCTTTTTCTTTTTTCTACATTTTTTACTTTATTTTATATATATATATAAGTATATAATTTAATATATATATACAAAGAAGGGGGAGAGGGAATCGGACCAGGTTAAACCTGGTCCATTGGATTAAAGCCTAGGGCTTTCGACCTTGGAAGGAAAACAGGGCATGTAATAGTATGCCCTTCTTTTTTTTAGACGCGCACATGGGGTGTATAGCACATACCTTGCACATGAACCAATACCCCCTTTCTTTTTCTTCTAGATTCATTTTCGACTCTTGTTTCTTCGTTTTTTCCTTTCGCATGAGCTTAGTTTAGGGTCATTTTTTACCCCATTTACTAAACAATTTCACCAAATTAATGGTAGAATTGTGTAGTACACTTGGCATATTTTAAATCGGGACCTATTTTTTGTCCAAATTTAGTTAAAACTAGTAATAAATCGACTTTAAAAATGAGAAAAAAAAAAAAAAAAACCAAAATTCCGACATCCCCATTCATGGCCGTTTTCCTTCATTAATGACCTTTCTAAGCTTGTTTGAGCTATATTTAGTATAAAAAGAGGTTGGGGAACACACAAGGACACATAACACAAGCTTATAAACACTTAAGGAAAGAAAATCGAAGCCTTCTCTCTCTAACTCAATCCTCTTCTCTTTCTAAGATAGCCACACCTACAGTTGTTTACGGCGAAAATCACCACCACCATTGGAATCATTGCATCCAAAAACCTCGGGTAAGGCACTTCGATTTGACTTCTCAAGACGATTCGAGCCGTATAAGTCAACCGGAGCTGACTCAAGCCAACCCGAGCCGAGACTAAGCCGACCTGGAGTCGACCTAAGCCAACTCGATCTAATTTTTTTTTATTGTATTTATTTAATTTAAGGTCACTTCGTTTATCCAATTAAAGTAACTAATAACCGAATTCTATCTTTTAAAGTTGAAAGGTGATATTTAAGTTCAATTTTAAATTTGGAAAACTAATGGTACCCATAAGGGTTTAAAGATTATAACCCTTGAATTTAGAGCTCTTGTTTCAAAAACCATTTTATAAAATTGGTTTCAATCGTTAGACCAATAGCTAAGTTATAATCAATCTACCCAATTGGTTATAACTTAACTCCTTTTCCCGACTTTAGTTAAGTAGCAACTCCAAAGTACTTTCAAAATATATAAAAAAAAAAAACGGTTTTCTTTAAACCATAATCGAAGGTCAATACTAAATGAGTAAGGATTTAGTACTGATCAGTTTTGAGAAAACTTAATGTATAAAACTGGGAGGTAAAAAACCAAGCTCGACAGCTTAGTGGCTCCACTAGGGACCATTAAGAGGATTAGCCATTCAGTTTTCCAAAATTAAAATAAATCTCTAAAAATCACCTTAAATGCAATTTATTTATTCATTCTTTGTTTATACCATAGTTGTACTAACATTTTCTTTGCAAGTTTAGTTTTATTTATTTAATTTAGGGGGAATTTATTTTATTTATCATAAATGTATGATGAATACAGTTAAACCTGGACCGTCTTAAGACCTTAGGATGAAGGGCCATTATATAGGCTCCAAGTGCTGTGGTGTAACCACCACTCGGGGTTGATTAGGCGATCCCTACTTAAACTTGTTGTGACCAATGAAAGTGTTCTTTAACAAGTGAGGTTACACAAGCTTAAGAACCTTTAGAACCCACCCTTTATGTATTCATGACATCTAGAATCAACGAATAATTAAACGAGATGGAAATAAAATATAGGATGGCTTGGAGTTTTCTTTATTTTGCCTTGTAATTTTCACGTATTATAAACATAGAATTACTGTAAATAGGTTTTGTCTTTGTAAATAATAGTCAAACAATTTTGTAACATTTTTTTTTTTCTCTTTTCTTTTGTAATTCAAATTAAGAAATGGCCTGTTCATCCAACTTTGTCTACTTCAAGGAAAAATTTGTAAGTAAGCCCATTTGCCCTAAGCTAATCCTGGACCAATGGTTACGACACTTTAATCTAAGGGAACAAGAGGCCATCTTCAGTAAGATCAGGCCCATTCTATCACTTCCAAAAGTGAAAATAGAGATTAATTTGATTAGGGCTCTAACCAATTTTTGGGAACCCAAAGAAGTAGCTTTTCGAGTTGGGCCTCACCTAATTAGCCCAACACTTAAAGAGTACACCCAATTACTTCAAGCCCCTTCTTTAGAAAATATATACACCCCAAATTTGGAAGCGGATTTGATGAATGCCTTTTCAAGACTTCTAGGTATTAGAAAAGCTGAAGTGAACAAAGCCCTCGGAAGTTGTAACGGTAACTGCATCAAGCTGGAAGACTTAAAAGCCTGGTTCGTCATTGAGCCTAAATCCAACCAACGGGGCATCTTTTGTGGCAATCTTAGAGATGGGGGACAAAACAGAATTAAAGCCTTTATCCTAGCTGCATTTGGGCCTCTTCTATTCCCTAACGGAAAGTTCCTTATCCATTTTAGGGTTGATGAGTTAGTGAGTCAATTTCTTAAAGGCAAATCATATGTCCCAACCATCCTCGCAGAATAGATCAAAAGCTTCAGTATTTTGAAAGAAAAGAATGATGGCGTACTAAAAACCAACATGGCATTACTGACAGTCTGGTTCGTAAGCCACATGAAATGTTATGGGCTTAACCTAATCCGAGGAAAGTTTGCTCATAACATCGATCTGATCGATTCTTTTGTTGATAAGGTCCATCTCCCAGAAAGAAAATCCACTTACTACTAGGTAAAAGTGTTGAGAAATTTCCAAGTCACTGATATCTTATGGACAGCAAGATAGAGTAACTTCAAACAAGTAATCCTAGTTTGCAAAAATTATCAAGCAATAACCCTAATTAGGATGAAATTATGCACAGGTTATTACACTAACAATATGATCAAATAATTCAAGGGTATCCAAGGTATAATCTATAAACCTCCATTGGATGACTTTGGATTATGAGGACCTTCAAATTCCCTTACAACAGAAGATATCTAGACTCAAGGCAATCAAACAGTTATGGGAAACAAGGACTGTTAACCCAAACATCAATTTAGGAGAATAGCTAGGATAAGTGGACAAGCACTATGTTATTAAAGAATATTTGTACGATCAGCTCCACAAGACAGGGGAGATCTAGTATCAAGCACTAGAAGTCATCTAACCCGCACCAGCTAAAACAAATCCTGAAATCAGGACCTATATGGACTAAGTATAAGCCCAAGTAGAAGTAATCTATAAAGAGCAAGACATGTGGGAAGATCTCTTTTGGGAATCTAAACAACGTTCCCAAGCCTTGGAACATCAATTAAAGATGACCTAGAAAAGGCTCAAAGAACTTAAAGAAATGGAAGAACCTAACTCAAAAAAGAGGAAGGGAGCACTAGTAGAGTCTAGTAGGCAGAAAAAGGGAACGCTCACCAAGCGCCAGAAGAACATTTAGAATAGTTTTCTTAAAATGTATTTTTTTTTTCAAATAATGTAAAAGGGAACTCCAAAAGCTACAAAAATAAATTTTTTTACCATCTTGCTGGTTATTCACTAATTATATTCCTTTTGCATCCGTGTAGCTCATTTGTATTTTATTCATTTGCATTCTCTCAAAAATTAAAATATCCATGTGTTAACTTGTTGAGAAGTGATCTTAAACAACTTACCAAGATAGCTCCTAAGCGGCAAACCTTCCAGAGAAGTCCTTTTTGAACCTACTCACAGACTAGAATGGCCAGCCATGGAAATGACAATATCAACACCAACAACAATGTCAACCCCGAACTTATTGATCCCATTGAGCTGAGGTTCCAAACTTTGGAACGAACAGTGGGGAAAATTGTAGATCAACTAAGCTTTCTTGCTAACAACATCACTTTGCTCAAGTCCACAACTCCATCAAATGAAGAGAGTTCTAAGGCTTGATATGGGAAGAATACTACCCCATCCCTCAAAACAGAAGAAGCCTACATAAAGGCCAATCAAGCCTTCGAATCCTTTGAAACAGAAGGGGTCTTTGCAAAGGTCAACCCAACTTTTGAGCCGAACACTTACTCGTTCTCGATTAATCCAAAGCCTAAAGCTAATCGGGATAGACTGAAAGAGCTTGAGAAGTGGCTAACTTAACAAATTACTGAGAAAATGAAAATGCTTGAAGGGTATGATGGATTCGAGTACGCTGGTATAACAAACTTCTCTGCTTATGATTATGGAAGCTTCCCAAAAAAGTTCAAAGTACCTGACTTCGAAAAATACAATGGGACTGGATGCTCTAACCTACACACCTAGCTATATGTACATAAGATGGGCAAGTATGTGCAATATGATCAACTCATGGTCCAGACTTTTCAAGACAGTTTAATCGGCCCTGCTTTGACTTGGTATGCCTAATTGGATCTAAATCAAGTAAACACATAGGAAAATCTAGCCAGGGCATTTTATTAGCAATATAAATTTAATGTTGAAGTGATCAACCATGATAAACTTGGTCACCTCGCGACAAAAGCACAATGAGTCCTTTAAGGAGTATGCCTAAAGGTAGAGATCCTTAGCTGCACGAGTATCTACTCCTATGATTGAGAAGGAGCTGACTTTAGCTTTTCTTAAGACTCTTGAAAGACCTTACTTATCTCATCTGATTAGGCAAGCCTCCTCCAGTTTCGCAGAGGTAGTAACCGCGGGGTATCGGATTGAAAGTACTGTTGCTTCTGGTAAGTTACAAGAGCCATTGGATAGAAAGCCGCCTTCTATAAAGCTTACTACAAGCAAAACCAAAGAAGCAATCGTCGGCATGGTAAATTCAAACACCAGGCTCAATACTTGGTTCTCCTTCAAAACAAATCCTCTACCAATACAGCAACAATTCTAAAGTCAACCACAAGTCAATAGGTTCCAAGACAGTTCACCAAGATATCGATGCCCTTCAACCAAGTCCTTGAAAAATTGAGGAAAGACAATCTGATCCATTCTAAGCCTCCTAGTGAAAGATATAGACCAAAATTTTTTTATCCCAATGCTAGATGTCAATATCATTTGGGCCAGATAGGCCATTCAACCAACTCATGTTGGAGATTAAGAAACAAAATCCAAGACTTAATTGACAACGGCACAGTATAATTGGACTTCGTACAAGCTCCAGTTCCAAACATCAACAGCAACCCTTTGCCTAACCATAGGCCCATCATCAATATGATATTTGATGACTTAGAGCCTACCATTAACATGATTGGTTCTAATTGAGAGCCAAGGGTCTACAGATTCTACGGACAAGAGGAGAAACAAATTCCACAAACCAGACAATACACATTCCATGTGCCTGTGGCCCTAAAAAATTATAAAACTGCCCATCTCAACTACTAAGCAATAAACCAAGGGTAGTCAAGCTCACTTGTAGGGGGGATTACCAACTCTGATAAAATCTATGATCCAAGGGAAGACTTAAAAAAGAAGGCCGTACTGGAAAGGCCAAACAATGAAGAAGCTAAGCATAAAGAAGGATTGACTGCCTTCAACAAGATGATCAAGTCTAGCGAGTATAAAATAATGGATCAACTCACTAAGACTCTAACACAAATATCCCTTATGAGTCTATTGATGGCATCGGAACCACATCAGGAAGCTTTGTTCAGAACATTGAGGGAAGTCAAAGTCCTTTGCAAAATACCAGCTAAAGGAATAAAGTCGATCACCAACTCTGTCCTCACCATGGATCAGATTTCTTTCTCTATTGAAGAACTGGGCGAAGAAGGCCATCAACACACTAAACCCCTCTTCATAATAGTAAGGGTGAATAACATTATCACGGCAAGAGTCCTCATCAACAGCAGCTCATCATTGAATGTCTGCCCTCTTGCTACCCTGGATCTATTGGGCATTGATGCAACTGCAATTAAACCAAGCTTAATAACGGTTCGGGCTTTTAACAGATCCAAGAGAGAAATTATAGGGGAGATCGACTTGCCAGTTGATATCAGCCCACAAACGTTCAACATTCGATTCCAAGTTTTGGACATCCCAAGGACCTTCAATTTGTTATTAGAAAGACCTTGGATACATTCAACAAGGGTCGTACCTTTAAGTCTTCATCAGAAGGTTAAGTTCATCTCTAAAGATAAGAGGCCAAAGTTCAAAAATGGCCAGTTTGGAACCTATGGGCTAGGTTACATCCCAACTCTAATGAATGAGCTGCAATATATACAAGCGAGAGGTAAAAGAGGTAATAGATTGTATCATGCCCTAATGACCTTCCCACCATTGTCATAAAATTTCATCTAAGCTGATGCTCGGAATTCAAAGCCTACCAAAGAGGATACCTCCAATAGAAATAAAGTAGCCAGTCCATCCGACAAGTCTCAGCACCTGAATAATTGATTCTCTATCCCTATGAATAGCAATAAGTCTTCCTTAAGGTAAAGGATGAATCATGGTCCTGTATTTTATAGTGTTTTATAATAAATTACCTTTGTTTTATAAATAATTGTATTCGAAAAAAGATTCCCCTAAATAAAATCGGCCTCTTTTCTCTTTACTTCTTCCTTACTTACACTCTTTCTTTTACATTCTTTTTCCCAAATCCAATGCTCCAAACAAAGGCCATGGATACCTCGTGTAGATAGGTGATGAAAATACTGATATTACCTCTGGCCCTACTGGGTTAGTCATCAAGAGTAATATCAATGATCATAATGACATGTAAGAAAGTTAGCAAAAACATGAAATTAGTAGAATTTCCATTGATAGGCCAATTGAGATGATTAATGTTGGGACTGATGACAATGCCAGATGATTGAGAATTGGAAGGAATCTAAAAGGAGAACAAAAGGCTAAAATGATTGCACTATTGTCTAAATACCAAGATGTGTTTGCATAGTCTTATGAAGATATGCTTAGATTGGACCCATCAATTACGGTCCATTGCTTACTAACTCGAGAGGATATCAAACCTAAGAAATAGAAGTTAAGAAGGTTCCGACTAGATATCCTATTGAAAATCAAGAAAGAAGTCAAAAAATTACTAGAGGTCGGTTTCATTGAGGTATCTAATTATCTTGAATGGGTAGCCAACATAGTACTAGTTATGAAGAAGAATGGGAAAGTCAGAGTGTGTGTGAATTTTCAAGACCTTAATCAAGCAACCCCCAAAGATAATTTCCCCTTGCCCCATATTGATGTCTTGGTCAATAACACAATCAAAAACCATTTTTTCTCTTTCATGGATGGATTCTCGGGATATAATCAAATTTGAATGTTCGAAGAAGATAAAGCCAAGACAACATTTATTACAACTTGGGGCACATTTTGCTACAAAGTAATGCCTTTCAGGCTCAAATATGCCGGAGCAACTTATCAAAGGGCCATGGTCGCAATTTTTCATGACATGATAGACAAAGAAGTTGAAGTATATGTTGATGATATGATTGTAAAGTCCGAAGAGGGAGAAAATCATGTGGATAATGTGAGGGGATTGTTTGATAGGTTAAGAAAATTCCAGTTAAAGCTTAAACCAGAGAAGTATACCTTCGGAGTGACTTCAGGGAAATTGTTGGGCTTTATAATCAGCCAAAGGAGCATCAAAGTAGACCTTGACAAAGTCAAAGCGAAAGCTGACTTGCCCTCGCCCCATACACTCAAAGAAATCAGAGGCTTGTTGAGCCATTTAAACTACATAGCCTGGTTCATATCCCAACTCATAGACAAGTGTCATCCCTTGTTTAAGTTATTGAAAAAAAACGTCAAGATCAATTGGGACGAAGAGTGTGAGAAAGCCTTTACAACAATCAAAGAATATCTTATGAACCCTCCAATTTTGGTAGCTCCAAAAATAGGAAAGCCTTTGTTCCTATACTTAACAATATTACCGGAGTCCATAAAGTGCATGCTCAACCAGAAAGATGAAGAAGGAAAAGAACGAGCTGTATACTACTTAAGCAAGAAATTTACTGAAGGGGAACAAAAATATTTAGAAATTGAAAGAACTTGCTGTGCTTTGGTATAGGTAATGCATCGGCTCAAACAATATACACTCTACTACCAAGTTAAATTACTGACTCAGCATGATCCCCTATAGTACTTAGCAGACAAACTAGCCCTAATTAGCAAAATCTCAAAATGGTAAATGTTATTATCAGAGTTCGACATTACATACATAAACCGGAATTCAGTAAAAGGGCAAGCCCTAGCAGATTAGTTAGCAGAAAATCCCTCCGATGGTACCCCTTAAGAAGTGCAAGTTAATTTCCCCGATAAGGATATATTGGTAGTCAATGGAGGCCTTACTAAAGGAGAAGTTGATGAGCCAATGAAATGGAAGATGTTCTTCGATGAGGCAGCTAACGTGTCTGGGTGTAGAATTGGGATAGTACTAATATCCCCTGAAGGCAATCAATACCCTGTGGCTATAAGGCTCATTTTCTGATACACTAACAATATTATTGATTATGAAGCATGCATCATGGAACTCAAAATAGCCCTAGATAAAGATATTCAAGAATTGGAAGTGTATGTGGACTCTTTACTCATTATCGACCAAGCTCAGGGAGAATATAAGACAAAGGATCCTAAACTAGTACCTTATCACTGGTACTTAACTAAATTGATAGAGAAATTCTAAGAAATCACCTTCAATCAAGTACCGAAGACTCAGAATCAGTTTGCTGATGCCTTAGCCACTCTAACATCTATGATCCAGATATCCAGTGGAGTCGAGATTCAGCCTCTTACTATTGAAATTGAAGACGAACCTACCTTTTGCTTGATAATTGAGGGTATGAATAACCAAAAGCCGTAGTGCCACGATGTTAAGATATTCCTATAATAAGGCACATACCCTGAAAAGGCCAAGAAAAAGGACAGAAGGACAATTAGGAGATTGGCCACTCAATTCTTAATAAGTGAGTCGGCCTTATACCGACACTCTTTTGATAGTATATGTTACGCCCCGAAGTCGCGAAGTCGCAACAGTCCCGCCGTGTAAACCATTCTATGATAGAAACTGGCTTCACAGTTCCTACCATAGAGATAATCTACACAAAGCGTCAACGACCACTCGCTTTGAAGTAAACAGTTCGATTAATGATTATACTATAAATATGATAAGTAACTCAAATTACTATTAAACGTAGATAATCATATAAATAAGTCCACAGAGCTTCCCAGGAAGATTTACATAATAACTACAGTTTACTAATTTACAGAATAACTAACAGTCTTCATCCTTTAACTACAAGGTCAGTCTAGTTACACATTAAGCTAAATAACTTGATCCTCACACCCCTGGCTTCAAAAAGACTAACCTCTGGATAATTGTAGGACAGCATGGTACTTGAAGAGATTACAAATCAGAACCTGCAAAAGGATCTATAAGGGTATGAGCAACTTCAGCTCAGTAAGTTGAATTGGAGACTCGTGAATGCATACAAGCACAAACAGGGTTATCAAACAATTATTTTCATGCAATGCAACAATCAAGTGTCATCGCACAACGTAATCCGGTCCGTTGTGAAATCAGAGAAATTTCACCCGCTCCGATCCGGGTTGAAGAGTTCCATGTTATGCAGCAGCTCACAACCAAACCCAGGCTTGTGCAATGGAGACCTCGCTCCTCCCGCGACTACCTTCGAACCATTGACTTCACCCCCGCTGCGACCTCCTCTCCTGTCACTTAGTTCGACTGAGGATGAAGAAGGGACCATTTTGCAATCCCGCGCTATCCCTTTCGAAGGGGTCGGTATTTGGTTGGAGAGTCCTATGATCCCCTAACGGGTTGCAATGCATGACGTTTTCGGTTATTACTGTCGACTAAGGTTAAATTCCGGTTAAGGTTTTCAAACAAGTTCATACCAATTAAATCAGTCACAAAATCACTCACAGCACAAATTCCAGCACGAATTCAGATACATCAAACACATGCGCAAACTACTTACAATCACAAGCATATACAAACCTAAGTCTCCGAGCACTACAAAACTAGTACTCTATTACAATAAGCAATAACCCAACTTACCTGAATTTGCTCAATCGCTCGATCCTCTAGTTGCGAGTTGATTTGTTTCTAGGTATCCTATAATACAAATAGGTTCTTTTAGTACTCGTATTTTATAGATTCTTATTCTAATTTATAATGTAACTCATTTTCCTCATGTATACCTACAACATATTAATAATTCGTTGTGTTTTATTTCGGGGTTCGGCTCCTAAACTAGATTCTAGTTTTAATTCCTAAGTCGTAATTAGGCTCGAATCCCAATGTGACATTAATCACCTTATGCTCGGGTATTCAAATATCATATTGGGTCGAAATTTTGGTATTCTAACTATTCGGTACACGCTAACCCTAATTGAGGTATCGGATTTATTCCCGATGTGTAAAAATTTTACATTTTGAGATATTTACTTAAAATTAAATATTATTTCAGATTTATTATTTTTCTGTTTTCAATTATAATATTAACTAAATAGCTTTATTTTTTTTTTAGATTTAGTAATTTATATTTTCACATTTTCCTAATTTCTTATATTCTTTACCTAATTTCTCTAATTAACCATAATTAGTACCTAAAAGCTAGGATTAGGGTTCCACTGCAAAGATTAACTTCCTTAATCATCTAATCAAGATCCAAATCAGAAATTAACATTCTAATTACCTAATTAATCCCAAATCACCCAATTTTACCATCATTTTAGGGCTAAAAATTAACTTAAAATTTTTGAAAATTAATTTAAAAAAAAAGGCTTCATAGCACTGTTCTAAATCATATGAGAGTCCTACAGAAAAATTTTGAGCCCCAAACTACATCCCTAAGCCTATTTAATTTCCGGTTTAATCATGCTCGGTTTTGAACAATTTCTTAAGAACTCTATATTTCCAGACATAATTAAACTAAATCAATATTTTTCCCTAAATCTACATACAATAAAACCTCAGAATAATAAGTATCATAATTTTCTGGGCAAAATAACTAATTTTACAAAATTATACAAAAATCGGGATGACTAAATGACTAACCGGTTCAAGGATTTCTGGCCGTCCAAAACCGGTCCAAGGCTGTCGGCCGGTCCAGACGCTGGTCCTAGTGTAGGGTGGTGGTGGTGGTTCAGTCCCAGGTGGTGGTGGGTGGTGGTTCTAGTTCACCTTACTAATCTGCACAGTTTTCTTTTTTTTTTTTATTTTCTGGAATTTCTCTCGATTTTTCTTGTGTTTCGATTTTTCTTATATTACAAACTGTCCAAATGTCTTCTAAGAATTTTTTCCTTATTTATAGACAAACATAGTAATTAATGTGCATTAATTTGATGGGATTTTGCCCATTTCCTTGATTTTAGGCTTTTAGTTTGGCAAATTCTTATTGGCTAATTTTTTTTTTCTTTTCAGTCACGACTTGATCTAGCTGCAGATATCTTCTTCTGATTTTTTTATAATTATTTTGTATTTTTCTTTAATTATTTACTTAATTTTCGGCCTATTTTAGCAATTACGTGTATTTTTATCTACACGTAAATACATGTAGGGTACACGTGAACATTCCTAAATATTATTTTGGTCATTCTAAAATTTTTAGTATACATATAATCTATCTCTACTAATTTATTAGTTATTATATTACACTTTTTGCCTTTTCGGTAATTAGTAGTTATTATGCTTAAAATTTGAAAATTTTATAGTCTCTTATTTTACTACTCACTTTCTTAAATTTAAGTTTAGAGGGTCATTTTTACTAGTATTTTGTTAAATAGTTTATAATTTGGGTTTAATCGGATCCTTTAGCCGATCGCCCTAAACCTTGGGTTTTAAGCTCAAACCTATGGTTACTTGGCTTGGCTTTAGGATTTACAGTATAGTTTTAAGGTATGTAAACAACAAGGAAGCTAAGATGTTAATGAAAGAAGTACACGAAGGAGCATGTAGCCCGAGCATGTAGCCCGAGCATGAATGGTTACATGTTGGCTAAGAAAATTACGAGGTTAAGGTACTATTGGTCAATAATGGAAAGCGATTGCATCAAACACATCAAGCATTGTCACTTATGCCAAGTTTATGCAAGGATAAATGTCCTACCTCAGGAACTACACACTTTTAGCACCGTAGCCTTTCTCAATGTGGGGAATAGATATCATTGGCCCAATTACTCTAAAATCATCCGATGGGCATCGCTTTATACTGGTCGCCATCGACTACTTCAGTAAGTAGGTTGAGGCATCATCATACTCAAGCATTACTAAAGGGGTCATAGTTAAGTTTATCAAGAGAGATATCTTAGCCTGATACGGGACTCTAGAAATGATCATCACTAACAATGGCACCAACTCAACAATAAGCTTATGTCAGAATTGTGCCGACAATTCAGGATCATCTATAGGAACTTTACTCCTTATTGACCCCAAATGAATGGAGTTGTTGAAGTAGCCAACAAAAACCTCAAAAGAATCATTGAAAAAATGGTTATTACATATAAGGACTGGCATGAGATGTTGCCATTCGCACTTATGTCCTATCAAACTTCCATCGAAACATCGATTGGAGCAACACCTTACTCTTTGGTATACTGCATTGAAGCGGTGTTACCAGTAGAGGTTGAGATCTCGTCACTCAAGTTATTATTAGAAACTCAGTTAGACAAAGCCGATTAGGTAAAGAAACGCATCAAGCAGTTGAATCTAATTGACGAAAGGAGATTGACAACCTTGTGTCATAATCAGTATTATCAACAAAGAATAACTCGGGCTTTCAACAAAAGGGTACAACCTCAGAACTTTAAAAAAGGTGACCTAGTGTTGAGAAAGACTCTCCCTAATGCACAAGACTTTAGAGGGAACTTTGCTCCCAATTACAGAGGCCCTTATATCGTAAATAAATTTTACTAAGAGGGGCTTTAATTTTGTTTCAAATGAATGGTCCAGAATTAAGAGACCTTGTAAATGCTGACACTATAAAGTTGTACTATCCACGAGAAGTCAGTGAAAATGTTTACTCAGAACATGAAAATGCTAGTCATTATGAATGTCATTGTGGTCTAATTTTCATTATTTGCAAGCAAAATTGGTATCCTTAGCCGTTGTCGTCGTTGGAATAATCACCCTATCCATTGAAAGGTCCAACTCCCTTTACTTCATTTAATCAAACCCATACACTAAATATACAAGAGAAGTTGAGAAGTGAGATTTAGGACATTGGTAATTGACAAAACTTTTTAAAATACTTTATTACAAATTGATCCCCCTCGATGGGGAGTTTTATTATCTATTTTTTAGGAAAGTGGGATATCCAATTAAGCAATCACCTCACCACAAATATTCATCGATCAGGATTAAGGGCCTCGGTTCGTAAAAGTTCTAAAAAAGAAAAACAATAGTGGGTAGCTTTCTGTATGGAGCTAATTTCCATGATTTCCTTAAAAGAGTCAACGAAGTCTCAAACGTTCTGCATCAAGATCATTCATGATTGACAACAAAAGATCAAAACATGAGCCAATCAATTTTGATAGGGCTTTTCAAAAAAGGTTTGAAGTTTGGGTGCTGTCAACAAAGGCCAAGTAAGTACTTCTATATGATGTTAGCACATTGGTTTTTGAACACTACATGTGTATTTAAATTAAAATGACTAATATTTCTATGACTCTAACAGTCTTTTGAGCCAAGTTTCCTCTATATTTTAGGGTCTTAGCCAGCTCTAGGAGCGCTTTGCTCATTTTGGTTAATCAACTCATTGGGCTACAACTAAGTTTACTCTATCAATTTAAGGTCTTAGCTAGCTCTAGGAGCGCTTTGCCCGCCTTGGTTAGTCATCTTATTAGGGCAAGACCAAGTTTTCTCTAGTCAAGTCATTAAGGCATGACCAAATTTCCTCTATCGGTTTAGGGTCTTAGTCAGCTCTAGAAACGCTTTGCCCGCCTTGGTTGGTCAGCTCATTGGGGTGCAACCAAGTTTCCTCTATCAATTTAGGGTCATAACCAGCTTTAGGAAATCTTTGCCTGACTTAGTTAGTCAGCTCATTAGGGTGCAACCAAGTTTCCTCTATTAGTTTAGGGTCTTAGCCAGCTCTATGAGCACTTTGCCCACCTTGGTTAATCAACTCATTAGGGCACAACCAAGTTTCATCTATCGATTTAGGGTCTTAACCAGCTCTAGGAATGCTTTATTCACCTTGGTTAATCAGCTCATTATGACACAACCAAGTTTTCTCATTCTTCTTAGGGTCTTAGCCAGCTTATGAAACGCTTCGCCCGTTTCACTTCGGTTTGTCAACTCATAAGAGCATGACCGGACTACAATTCTTCTTTCCATCTTTTGGCCAGCTCTTGGAGCGCCGCCCTTCTCTTCACCAAATCCCTAATGGACTGGACTTAAGATAGTTAATTAGCTATAGCGCTTCTTAGATTAAAATCCACCCTTAGGGCAAAAATAGTATCTTTCTTATCTTTATGACAAAATTTTACTCAAACTTCACTACAAAAAGAGGCAAATGTAAACACCTCATTTTTCTCCTCCTTTTTTTTTATTAATTTTTCAAAATTTTTAGAATAGAATAAAGGGTCTTAAATTAGGGAAAATACAAAAAATAGAAAAATAAGAAAACCTAAAATATAAAGAAATTTAGAAAAAAAAGTAGGAATTTTAGAAAAGTACAAAGAAAATACAAAAATAAAAAAAAAGTACAAAAAAATTAGAAATTTGAAAAAATATCAAAAAATAGGAAAATTAGAAAAAGCGTAAAAAATAAGAAATTTAGAAAAAAATACAAAAAATAGAAGAAAACCATAAAAAAGTAAGAGATTTAAAAAAATAATTAAAAAGAAAAAAAAGGGGGAGAAGGAATTTTTCTTTTTCTTTTTTCTTCATTTTTTTACTTTATTTTATGTATACAAAAATATATAATTTAAATATAAGAGGGGGTGGGTGGGGCGTAATCAGACCAAGTTAAACCTAAACCGTAGGATTAAAGCCCAGCCCCTTTGGCTATGGAAGGAAAACAAGGCGCACAACAGTACGCCCTTCTTATTTTCAGATACGCGCGTGGCATGTGCCTTACGCATGGCACGTGCTTTGTGCGTAAACCAACGCCCCCTTTTTTTTTCTTCCAGATTCATTTTCGGCTCCTGTTTCTTTGTTTTTTCCTTTCGCATAAGCTTAGTTTGGGGTCATTTTTTACCCCATTTACTATATGATTTTACCAAATTAATGGTGGAATCGTGTAATACGCTTGGTATATTTTGAATCAAGACCCATTTTTTGTCCAAATTCAGTCAAAACTAGCGATAAATCGACTCCAAAAATGAGAAAAAAACTAAAATTCCGACATCCTCATTCATGGTCATTTTCCTCCGTTAATAACTTTTTTAAGCTTGTTTGATCTGTGTTTAGTATAAATGGAGATCGAGGAACATACAAGGACATAAAACACAAGCTTAGAAATGCCCGAGGAAAGGAAATTGAAGCTTTCTCTCTCTAACTTAACCACTTCTTTCTCTAAGATAACCACCCCTACAATTGTTTTCGGTAAAAATCATCACCACCACTATCGAAATCATCGCGTCCAAAAACCCCAGGTAAGGCACTTCTATTTGACTTCTCGAGATGATTCGAGCCGTACGAGCCGATCGAAGCTGACCAAAGCCAACTGGAGACAACCAGAGTCGACTCAAGCCAACCAAGTCAAGACCAAGCCGACCCAGAGCCAACTCCAACTAACCCGGTTTTATTTTTTTATTGTATTTATTTATTATTAATTTATCCTTTTACTCTTATACTTGTAATACTAAAAGAAAAAGAAGAAGAAGAGAAGGAAAAAAGAAAAAGAAAAAGGGAGAAAAGAAAAACAAGAAAAAGGAGAAGAGAAAAAGAAAAGGGGATTTACTTGTTGAATAAAGAAATAAATAAACAAGAACAAATAAATGAGTTAGTAAATAAACAAATTCGTTTTATCACTTAGAAAATTGGTTTTTCCAAAAATTGAATAAAAATACATGGACTTTTCTTGCCAAAATTAGGGCATTTCCGAAAATCACTCCAATTTAGGATCCTTTAAGAAATTTTCTCAAATAAATCAAAATAGGTAAAAACGTAAACCAGACTGTTTTTTTTTTTTAATTAAAATCAATCAACCTGCTATATTTTCGGTAAAATAATTACGTATGTCTAATCCCGAATAACAGGTACGTAAGCACCTACAGGGCGATGATAAAAAAAAAAAAAAAAAAAAAACCTAATTTTTCTTTTATTTTAGTTTAAGGTCACTTTGTTTATCTAATTAGAATAACTAATAACCGAATTCTATGTTTTAAAATTGAAAGGTGATATTTAAGTTCAATTTTAAATTTGGAAAACTAATGGTACCAGTAAGGATTTAAAGATTATAACCCCCAGATCCAGATCTTTTATTTCAAAAACTATTTTATAAAATTGGTTTTAATCGTTAGATCAATAGCTAAGTTATAGTCAATCCACCCAATTGGTTCTAACTTAACTCATTTGCTCAACTCCGGTCGGGTGGCGACTCCAAAGTACTTTCAAAATATTAAAAAAAAAAAAAAAAAGAACTAGTTTTCTTTAAACTCTAGTCATGGGTCAATACTAAATAGGTAAGTGTTTAGTACTGATCAATTTTGAGAAAACTTAATGTATAAAACTGAGAGGTAAAAAACCAGGCTCGACAACTCTATCGACACTGTCCTTTCTCTCTCTTTGTTGCTGCACATATGGCTTATAGGTCACATGTGACCTATGACTCGGACCCAAACTGTATCTTAACTCGTACTTAAGATCCACTAACCCAAATCTAGGTTTGTTTTCTTATCTTTTTTTTTATTTACTTTATCTTTTGTTTTCTTATTCCCATTTAAAAAAAAAAGGTAAAAAGGAAGTTTCTTTGAATATAGTATTAATCAATGTTGTCAGACTCAAGTTGACCCTTTCGGCCAATTTGGTTGGACCTGACCCATCCACAAAACTGATCCAAGTCACCCGTTTGACTCTCATCGACAATGATCTTAGTTTGACTAGTCGACCCTACCAATCTAACCTAGTTCCTACAACAATCCATTAGGTTTCCTAATCAAAATATATTATTTTCTCTTATATTTTTTAGAAAATATACTAGTTTACTAAAAAAAAAAGTAAATGCATGTTAAAGAAAAACAAAAAATAAACTATAAAAAATGCCCAACTTTCAATTCTTAAGGAATTAAGCAATTTTTATTACTTTATACATAAATATAAATTATATTATAATACTTTTATTGACCCCAGTTAAACTTCTTGACCCTTAATCCCCTCTCATTCCTAGGTCAACCTTCTAGTTCGAGTTTGACAACAATGGTATTGATAAATAAAGAAGCCATTTTGCCACTTGCTTTCGACCTTCAAAAAAAAAATATTTTCCCTTATTCTTTCTTATAAAGTAATTTTTTCTTTTAATAAGGTAAATTTTAATAAAAAAATATATATAGAGAAAATTTCTTTCTCACTTAGAATAAGATTCTTTTTTTTTTTAATCATATAAATTAATATCTTTTAAAAATTAGAAATTTCTTCAAAAATTAGGACCCTTTCCCTAGGATATTTTCTTAAATAAAATCAAATGGTTAAGAATTTAAACCTAACTGTATTTCTAAATTAAAGTAAACTGAGTTGCTAATGTTTTCGGCACTGAACTACAACAAGTCAAATCTCTACTAATGAGTGCGTAGACACTTATGAGGTGACTTAAAATATAGAAATTTTTTTATTTTCCCTTTTTTAAATAAATTTAATTTCTTATTTTCTTTATTTTTTTATAAATAAAATTAATTTTATTTGTTTGTAAATTTAGAATTATTCTTTCAATTTAAAAAAGTGTTTTGAAACATAAAACTAAATTTGCAATGTTAAGGTAGTATTGTTTATAGTTTAATAAGTTAGCCTCGAAACTTAAAATCTCTAGTTTGAAAAGAATCATTTTTTAAAAAAAAAATTGATTTTATTGCACACCAATAGTTAGATTAAAATCAATCAACTAAACTAATTTTATCTAACTCTTTTTTTTCGGACCCCGATCGAGTGATGACTCCAATTTTTTTTTAAAATTAAAAGAAAACTAGAATTTTCCTTAATTCTTAGCTAAGAGTTTATATTGAATAAGTATAGTGTTTGATATAAATCGAATTAAGGAAAATAAAAAGCCGAAAATTCAAGCTCGATATCAGTAACACCAAATAACATCAAATCCCACTATCATGGCCACAACACCTTCACCAACCAATTCAACACCTCTAATTAGACTCGTACAAAGGCTAGTTCCGGTTCGTGAACTTGCCTAGCTCGAGGTAGGTAAGCCTGAACTAACCTACAAACCGCTTAGGCCAGTTGGCCAAACTTGCTAAACCAGTGGATTAGTGAATTGAATGAGCAAGCCCGCTAGGTTGGCCAACCGATTCCACCCCTCCAATATTTTATAAATAAAAAAAAAAAAACTCACATGTTACATGTCTTTTTCCATTACTTTTCCCTTTCCCAACATACACCAAGTATCGTTACAAATTATACTTAATAGTTACGTTGTAATTTTGTTATTTCCGTATTGATAATTTATTTTGAGATTTGAATCGAAAATTCTCATCATTTGCAAATTGCAACTTCTCTCGTTTTGCTTAACCATACTTAATATTTTTATATTAAAGTAACATCATACTCACATGGTCTAAATTAATTATTTCGGAATGGAATAAAATTTGTATTTTCCCTCACTTTAATTTATACGATATAAAGTATTATAATCATTTTGGGAAAAAAATAGAAATGGGAGCTGACAAAAAATTATTTACACTAATTCACAAGAATACGAGAATAAGATTAAAGTAAAATTAAAAAAAAAAAAAAACCAAGCAACCGATTAAAGGGCCAGCGAACTATCTCGTAAACGACACTCAAGTTTACTTCCAATGAACCCTACAACTACATGTGTAACAAAATACCCAAGGACTCTATTTCAAGTACTAAAACAAGAAAAAATAGAGTACGACTAACAATGGCTCACTAACTCCAAACACGACAAATCTAACACTACCCACTTTGCAGTAACCTTAAACAATTATTACTAAACACTCATAACTCTCAAGACAACTTCACAATCTCATAAACAATTTAACATGAGCTAAAACAAACCTACTGCAACAACTATGGAGCAACATAGTATTCACTAACAGTTCAAGAAACTCGAACAAAATTCATCAAACCTTCGCATACTCCCTTGTCGGAACTATACTCTGATATTAGCAAAACTAATGCACTTAGGGGTTGAACACGTTAGGCACCCCTAAAGGGACTTAAATTGAATAGAATAGGGACTAGTAAAGCCAAAGGCAACCACTGGATATTATGCACCAGCAGCTCACTCAACCCAACAATCACTTAATATGATGCATAAGTGTTTGTAAGGGTAACTCACCACTATCTTCACTAAAAGAGTAGATAAGAGTTGAAAGGGTTTAGAGAAATGCTTCTCAAAATGGCAATGTATTATAATATTCAAAGATGATGATTCCATATTACAAAATGTGGCATTTTAGACCGACTAATTAGGGTTACCATAAAAAATGGAAAAGACAAAAGAGTAAATATAAGTAGCATTCATATGATACATGCTAAAGGGGCAAAACGGCTAAATAGCACAAAAAGAGAATGTTGGATAATCATCTTGAGGTTGTATTCTTTAGACACATAGAACGTAGTGGTTGGAAGCTTTGACAAAAAGGTGAAGAAAAGCATACTCACTAGCTTTTATTAAAAATGAAAGCTTAGATTTTCAATAGCTTAACAATTAGATAGGCAGCTAAACAATGGGCAAAGCATTGTATAGGTTGGATTAGTCAACTTGATTTGGATCAAGTCAGGTGGACAGATAACTTGACCTAATATTGGACTCGCTTAGCATATGATCGTCCTCACCATGGTCGAGTCATCCATCCTTCCTAGTCCTATTGTCTTACCTCAATTAAGGTCGGTAACTGTCTTAGTAGTGATCAATGTCTTATATTCATATCCGAGGAAATGCACCTGGCTTGAGACATGGTATGAATCTTCATCCATTAAGGATTCTTAAGCCTGAACACGTTAGGTCAAGCCTTGAAGGCCCTTAAATCGACTTCATGTAATAGGGTTAGGGACTTGATTCCTATCGTCCTAGCTCATGTTTTCTCTTTTTGTAGGCTTTCAACCCTCCTAAAACCACCTTTAGCTCTAAGCCCATCCTTAAAGAAAAAGCAGCGACAACACATACATATATAAAGTGTATATAAAGTAATGAAAGAAAAGACAAAGAAAACTTTCATGGAAAACCAAAAAAAGGAAAAGGATAAAAAACCATCAACTCACTATAGTCCAACAACAATGGTAAAATACTTCTCTTACAATCCTAAAGCGCTCAATTCCTCTAATGAGTCCATGGGGTTTCTATCCCTCTCAATTACTTTACTTAATATTATATACATATATATATAAAGAAGAAGCTAAGTCTTAAATAACTGGGATCGAGTAGATATGAAATAAAAAACTCCTAAGAATATAACACCTTTAATTTAACCATTTGCTAATTTCTTTGCCGAATACTCTTACATTAAAATGTCTTGTATAAATTCAAGATATGAATCAACAAAGACTATAAAGGAGAGAGAGCAGTTTTTTAGTAAGGCAATTGTGTTAAGTTCAATAAATTACAGGTATATATAAATGAAGTAACATTACTATCAAATTTTACAATATCTAATTAGCTCACTATCTCTTTTAAGTAATACTATCACTTTGTATCCTCTCTAAATACCCCCCCCCCCCCACCCCCCCCCCCCCCATTGCACTTTTTAGTCTCTATTTCTCTCTCCCTTAAAATCTTAATGCCAACATCAAGTTAGCCAAAAAAAAAAAAAAAAAAAAGACGATATTCCATACTTGATTTTTATAAATCATTAAACAATGGATTGTTAATCAAATTCAAATAGGAATCGAATTCTAAGTTTTGAAAATGAACAAGATAATACTATGTACACCTCAAGATTCTCTTTGATTGATCTAAAATAAATAAATTTACATTACTATGTGTATAATATCCCATCCTATGACCTGATCAAATAAAAGAAAATTATTACTTCTTTCTAAACATAGAAAGAAAGAAATACTCATTTAATTCCATACTATTCTATTCCATCCTTAAATCCTCCTCTTACTACTCTTACCATTTGGTAGTCATACTCCTTTTCATTGATCTTAAAGTAATTTATACAAGATAGCTCACATGTTTTTAAAGAATAATCTCAATATTTGTTTCTTAATATTATGATATAAATACCATGTTTCCTTGGTATGTTAAAACCTAGCATAAAGGGCAATTGAAATTCTAAATCTTTTAAATTTTTGTCAATGCAATCCACAAACTTAATTTTGGTAATGAAATCTTCAACCTTCTAAAAATTCTTTAATTAGTGTTTCTATAGAATTTTATGCCGATTATCCTATGAAAGTTACATACAAGAAGATTAATGTTTTCAAGTTCGATAAAACTTTTGAATGGTTCAAATGAGAGATAAAACTTTTCAGTGATTTAAATAAAAGATGAATACTATATAAAACAGTACAAATACAGAATGACATTATAGCAACAATGTGACAACGTCAAATATTGGTGATAAAGCATGTTAAAAACACAAAATATTCATCCTTTGGTATTCAATATTCATTCTCTATTTAAACATTATGCTATCCTCTATTTGCATCATCTATATCATTTTAATAACATTTATTCTTTATTTGAATTGCTAAAATGTTTTATCTTTTATTTGAATTTGATCTTAATTGTTGATCCTTCGATGTACAATTTTTCAATTATCCTGCATTGCACTTTTACTCTACAAAGTAGCATTAACACATTCTTCCCTTCCTTCTTTAACCCTATCATGTGGTATACTCTTTGCCACCATTCACCTCTAGCCACCAAAATGCATGACTCGTAAGAATCACATAAGTTTTTCATTCTTTAATGATTTGCTAATGGAAAAATATCTACTTGTTCATTTGTAGGAAAATTACACACTAGAAGATAAACATTTGTATTAAGTTAAAATAGAGGATAAACTATTTAATAGTTCCAATAAGGATGAACATTATACAAAGTAATGAAATAAGACATATTGTTACGTCTTATGACTAATATTGTTTATAATATAGATGTGGCACATTAAGTGTCCATTTGGACTCTAATGCCAATTCCCAAGTTCTTTATCCTTTCTTTCTTCTTTTTTTTGCACTTTCTCTCTCTTTTCTCTTCATTTATCTATTGCAATTCTCTTATCCTCTCAATATCAAGTCCTTGTACCTAATTGTCCAAACTCAAACAAATGAAAACCCTATTAGAATAAAATTAGTGTCTATCCCTTTGTTTTTTCCCTCTTATTTGAATGGTCAATAGTTCTATGCCATAATTGACTTCCAATGATAAAAAATTTGTTCCCTCCTCCAACTAAGGGCAAGAATGAGACAAGCTTACCCATAAGTTATTCAAGTTCACCTTAGCATTTACTCAAATTGGATTTGACCATAGTCGAGTCAAACTTAAACTCAAATTTGGACTCTTTAAGTAACTTATTGAGTCAAGTTTAAGTTTTATGATATCTGGCTCATACTCAATAAGCTTGTAAGTCTAATTAAACTCCAATCAAACTTAAACATTTGTCAAGTTCGAGTTAAATTTGGATATTTGTACTATTTTAAGTAAATTAATAATATTCTTTTAAAATTATTGAATTGAAATGAGCTTAATTAAGTTATGCTTGAACTTATGGAATACCCGTTTGAGTTAAGGTTGAGTTCAAAGTTGTAAGCTTAATTGAGTTCGAGCTTAAACTTAAGTGTTAAAATTTTGAATTGAGTTCAACATTATATCATCTTGACTGGACTTGTTTATAACCCTACCTCTGACTCCTCAAAAGCACTTTGTCTTAAACCAATCAAATTTATGAATGCAACATAATATCCAAAACTTAAAATGGTTATGCTCTTGAAGATACCTCACTTTTTGAATTTGACCCATATCATAAAAGTCAAATTTTGATAATTTCTAGTAAGGTCTAGTTTTTCAAATCCCTATTCTTGTTACCCTAGAAATTGAAACCAATACTAAAGTTTATGTAATGAATCAAGTTTTAAACATAAAATCAAATAGGATTAAGAAGTAGGCAAACCCATGATTCATTATGAGCCTAAGGATTTTTAATTAGAGAGATGAGTTTATAGCGACTCTCTCTCCTTTAGTGCCTAACTCATTTTTATAAATGGTTTCGAACTAAGGGTGATAAGTAAACTCAAGCACACGAACCAGGCATTCACAGGCTCATGCTTGGGTGGCACAAGCATAAGCACCTAAAAAAATTCGGAAGCACGAGCATGCGAAACCTAAGTACGATTATTAGTTGGGTCACCTAAGCATGAGCACACAAGCACACATGTAGTACGTATAGGTCTTTATTTATTGTAAATAACATAAATTCTTTAATAAACATGATATTTACTAAATAATAGGTTATTTTAATAAATAATAATTTATGAAATAAATAGTAAATTACTCAATAAATAATAAATTGTTTAATGAATGATAAAATATTTAATAAATAATAAATTATTGAATGAAAAATAAATTATTTAATGAACAATAAAATATTTAATGTATAATTTATCATTTACTAAATAATAATTTTTTTAATAAATGGACATAAAATTTCAAACAAATTATGTAAATTATTTACTAAATAGTAAATTATTGAACAAATAAATTATTAACAAATTACTTAATTAACAAATGTAAATATGTAATATAATTTAATCAATTATTGCTTTTTTTTAACTATTCACCATGATGAATTCAAATGTTATTTCTTAATTAACAAATGTATCTTTATTTTTTATTTTTTCATCTATTTAAAGGTTCGATATCATTAAATTTTTATTTTCCTAAGATTATCCATCTGCAAGAAAAGTAAATTAAAGGAGATCATCATATGACATTATCATTAACAAACTTATGTAGTACAAGTCAAATTCTAATCTAGGCCATTAGGATATTTGCAAAAAAATAAAAGGAAAAGAAATCTCCAAAAATCTTATAGAAAGGCAAGTCAATAGTAACCGTCTTCATCATCCCCACCATCCTCACCCGATACAATACCTAGTGCTTCATCTAAACTACTCAACCTTATGTCGTTGTCACTACTAAGAACCTAAGAATATGGATGATCTCCTTGATCGCATGCCTGCTCATCAGCCCAATCCTTCAAGCACACGCAAACTTCATTGGTTTTCAAATGCCTTGAAAGGCAATAGGGGTTAAGGAGTCACTTACCCAAACTAAAAGCTGACTCGGAAGGGGTTGTTGAAATTGGAGGTGCAAAAACAACCAGAACTACTAAGGAAAGGATTGACATTATGTGTGCCTTGTTAGACCACCAAGAGAAAACATCGTAATCTTCCTCTTCTATTTCGACCTATCGTTGTACCTCGTAAACCAACAGTTCTTCAAATTCATTGCTAGAATTGGAGGTGCTTTCCACATCTCCATTACTTCTTACAATTTGTTTACTTTGCTTACCAAGTATATGATTGCTGGGTTGTGCTAATTGGGGTAAATGATGCAACCTTTGCTAATGAAAGGCATATAAAGTTTGGAGCATGGTTTGCACTTCTGTATTGAGCACAACTGCATGATACTTAACATTCAAAACCCTAACACTTTAGTAGAATTCTTCGAGGAGACCATGGGTAGCAGAAAATTTATACTGTGGATTTAACATAGTAGTTACATAGAATAGGAGAGGAAATGGTACGAAATAATCCCTGAGCTTCTAAACTGTGAGTCCTATACTTGTCGAATGGGAATCGAACTAGTAAATTTAAAGTGTCGATGAAACTAACTTGATTAACTTAAAAACTTACGTATAGGCTTAGGATATTAATTGAGGAGATCCCATAAGCTTGGAATTTAAAAATATAACAAAATATTAAAAATATAGCTAAAATAGTAGAAATATACTATATCGTTATTATATTATTGGTTACGTGCGAAGTAGGTTTTGAAAATTAATGAACACTTAGAGTAGATTATAGGAATAATATTAATATTAGACAAAATAATATATAAGAGACATGTATGTGCATCGAGTATAGTTATTATATAAATATATATACTCATAATTATCGTAAATACTCGAAATTAAGTATAACTCACTAAATAAATTAATAAAAAAATGGTAAAAAAATTATTAAATAACCAAACAGACATATTGGTGGCATGGCAATTGGATTAGGATTGCATGGAGATGGGAAACTCACATGGTAACACTTAGTTATGGTTTTTACACATGTAGAATGGAGAAGAAAGAAAATCAAAACCCTCTCAAATGTGTTATAAAAATCATCTACAGCTTTCTGGAACAAAGTTTGGTCATTTCTTAGTCTAGGAGAAGTTTAGAAATGGAAAATATAGAGAGAGGGAATGAAGAACAAAAATTAAGAAAGTTAGTGGATAAATCTAGGATTTTACGAATACCTAATGAAGACATGTAGCTAGAAGCAAAACTAAGTGGTAGCTTGAAAGAGTAGCCAGTGGCAAGGTGAGACGACACACCCTCCTCTCCCCACGATGGCCGAAGCATGTGCTGTTAATAAGTCATTAACTTCTTCAATTTTGATAAAAAAATTAGGAAAAAATAGCAAATTATCACCAAAAATTATGAAATTTAGTTTTCCTATGTATTTTTGCATAAAGAATTCAAATATTTAATTATATTTTTAAAATTTTAAGTGTAAATATATGGTCCTTAAGAAAAACATCCAGCACATTGAATTTTAAGCAAATAATTGAAAAACCAATTAATATAGTTTCAACCTAAAATTTTATGGTTATACTCTTAAAATGTTGAATTTTGATATTATATAGTTCAATTATAAAAATCATGTCATTGGATTTTAGAAAAAAATTTGTTTCTATTGAAACAGTACGTTGGATAAGTGTTTTCCAAAAAAGTTTTAGTGATCCTTTGTAAAACTATAGTGTGATATATGATTATTACACTACAATAGCTTGAAGTGAATTATTATGATTTAAGAAATGATGATTTTTAAGTAAAAAGTTGGTATTTGGTGAATTTGAAATTAAATGTCTAAGTTACTATGTAAATGTAAATGAGTATTTAGTATATTAAGAGTTGGTGTATATAATTGAAGTTCTTAGTGGATATTTACTAATATTACAGAGTTTAGAAATTCTAGAAATACAAAATAAGTTTGTGTATGAGTTAAATAGTAAGTTATGGTAATGGCTGAAGAGTCAAAAATTATATCAGAATATACTTTGAGAGTAAATAACTTGATTATACTAAAAATGAGCTTTAGGTTAGAAAGTAGTTGATACTGAAATTTTATAACTATATTGAAGTCAGAATGTAAGTTAGGGACTTCTTAAGTAAAAACCTAATTAAAGGTAGTAGGTTAGAACCTTAATCAAAAACTGGGTCAAAACTTTAGTTAAAACTTTATCAGAAACTTAGTTAAAACCTATCTCAAGTCAACTAAAAATTAAATAAATAACTAAAGAATCTACTTATATTAGAACGTAAATCTACTTAATAATGAAAATAAGTTATCACTTCATATGTAAATTTAAAACTAAACTCGTATATTACTTTCTAGAGATTATTAACGAATATCACAAACGTGACGTATAAGAGCACGTGACATTACATCCAAGTAAGTTGGGATCGATGCTTAATGACATATTGAAGTATCATATCAAGATACTTGGAGAAGTAAGAGTACTTATTTGTGGTTGTAGGTAGATTGTTGTGTTTGTGTGTATGCTATGTGTGTGTTTGTGATGCTGCTTGTTGATTGGGAGCTGAAATTCGAGTGTTGTTTTCTGCTTAAACATAAATCATGTCTTACGTATATGAACTTGGTTGCCCACCTAATAATCTAGACCAATCTTAAGTTGATTGAAGATTTAACCTGACATTTACGATAACCCAATAGGAGTAACGATTAAGTTGTCAAACTAAATACTAACACATTGATTAAGGATAGTAGAAATGGTCATTTTCCTATCCTTAGTCGAACTAAGTGACATAAAAGGAGGTCGCGGTAAGATTGAATCCCTGGTTTGAATTTTGTATAGAAAGGAAGGTACTCTCATTGTACAAGCTCGAATTTAGTTTGATAATATCGCATTGAAACTCTTCAGAATTCAGGTTAGAGTGGACGAAATTACTGTAACTTCACAATGAATTGGTTAACGTACTTTTATGGCTCCATCCCTTCTTACTGAGCTAGTTGAGCTTACATACCAATAAATTGTTTTACAAGTATTGAGTAATACTCAAAGATACTCCGTTACAGTTGTCCACATGTTACACTCGTCGGGCTATAAGTGAGTGTTGAAGTCTAAATAATGAACTAATGCTAATGTTACCTTTTTTTTTTCCTTTATAGGAAGATTATAAGGTCTTCCTAAAAGACCTTATTGTCTTTGCTGGCTTGTTATTATATCTAAAATACTCTAATCAAGTTAAAATAATAATTTATTAATTAAATAGTAAAATAATGTAGATTATGTCAGTAGAAACCACAATCTAATAAAAAACAATTTCTCAATTTATTAACATTCAAGTAATTCCAAAATTATTCCAAAATGTATCATATAGATTAAATGTCTAATTTAAGGTTTCAATTATATTTTTCTAAAACACTTATTTTATGTACGTATTAAATAGATTAAATTTTATTTTACATATAAGGTTTTAAATATTTTATTAGTATTATATATATCTTACAATATCTTTATATATAATTTATTTTTCTAAACACTATTTATTCTCATTTCAATTAATTCTTTACTTTTCTATCTTAATTATAAACCTACCCTATATTCTAGAAAGTTTTAGAATAATCTAGAGTCTACCTAAAACCTACCCTAAACCTTATCCCAATCCCTTGAATTCTCTCGATCACTCTCGCCCCCATCTAAATCTTTTCTTTTTTTTATTTCTTGTCAAGCCCCCACTCCTTTTATTTTTCAAGCACAAGATCAAAGGATTATCTCATTTATGAGGAGACTTTTGTTGATGGCATCCAAGAGGAAGAGGGTGTCGAATGTCTTTATTATTATGATGATTAGGATAGAGTTGAGTTCTATTTTTGCTGGATATGAGTTATGTTATGTTGAGAGTCTTGTTTTTATCAAGGAGATGGAATCTATTTCTATGATACTTGAAGATTTTAGTTACTTTAATCTATCTTATGTGACATGGATATGAGTCGATATATTTCTGAACTGTATCGAATATTTCTAGTTTTATGAGGATTATGAATGGATATGGCTACCACTCCTTTTGTGGTTTATATGTATAAATTGGTGATATGTTTTTATTATATTATCGATTGGTGGACTTAAAAGCCTTAACATATTCTATGGTAACGGGAGAATATGGCGGATTATAATGCCCATTTAGAGTCTTGAGGCATTACAATATTGATATTATGTAACATAGACCTTCTGTGAAGATGTATAGTTTCTTTTGGAAACTTTAGAACTTTTTATGTATATAAGGGATGTAAAAGGTCTAACGTATCTTTAAGTATCTGAAAATATTTTGTAAATTGTTACTCCATAAGTCTTATATACCATAGGTGTCCATCCGACTACTTTAAAGCTAATTAAGTCATTGATCGCCTTGTGTAGACTGTGCTTATGTTAGAAGTTATGGTAGGTAGCTTCTTACTTAGGCTGATTTACGTAACGAAAATATTATGACTCCTCGAATTTAAGGCATAACATGAACCATACCTCGAATGGTAAAGCGCAAGATAAGAACACTTTAGTGTTGTTGTAACATGTCCAAAATGTCGACTAAGTTAGAGAGAACGAGATTGCTCATCGGGTAATGCGAGCCAGACAATTTTTTTGTCACTGTCAAGAAAGCCTTTAAAAGTGCTTTCATCCTCTTGCATAGCTTCCAATCATATTCTATCATTGGACCAAGGGTAATATTAGGATTACTAATTATCAAATAGTTATAGAATGTTAACAGTTTGACTCTCATCTCTATGTATATGAAAGCATCTTGTAGATATTCGATATGTAAGTAGGGCTGAAGGGGGGCAACTAGATGTTGACAATTATAACCTTATTCTATGGGGTCAACATCAAGGGGTACAAAATCAGGGATAATAAGAGCAACAACAAGACCTCGAACCCTTCACCATGGAAGAATTATTCTATCGATTCAAAAAGATGATGACCAACCAACAACAGATTATGAGAACCTTTACAGAGATCCAAAGAGGTGTACAAAAGATTGAAAACCGAGTATCAATTATAGAGAACGATGTTACAGATATTCGATTCGAACAAACGAGGCAACATAATCGAATAGACCAGATGTAGGCCCAATAATAAGCATATTTTGATTGGCAAGGCTTTCAGTACCAACCCTCGCTCCCTTCGCCTAGTCTTAGTGGTGGTCAAGCAGCAAATTCTCCATTCCCACTGTTTGATGAAATTTATGATTATTTTTTTCTTTTTGTATGTTTTCTTTTTTTTTTCTTTTTTTCCTTTTATTTTCTCATTTTCTATGTAATAAATGAAGTTATTTTTTATTAATGAAAAGTCGTTCTCGGTTTGTTAATAGTTAATTGTTTTTTGTTATCGTTCTTTTATATATGGAATTACACGCACATAATATAAAATCAATAAATTCAATATATCGTATCTTATCTACACATTTATGCATATATATCTATAATATGTATGTGCCTATGTGTGTACATATTTTGTACTCACATATTTGCCTTACCTGTATATTTATATAAATTTATACATATATATTTCTATGTACATATATATTTTTTCAAATTATACATTTCATACGTATACATTTGTACATATATTTGTACCAATTTGTCCTTATATATTTCCAAGTATATATGTATGTATTTTCATGAAGGTATATACCTACGTATATATTTTCATGTATAAATGTACATAAATACATCTACATATTTATGTATTAATATACATATCTATCCATGTACATATTCATACGTATATACAATTATATATTCAATATATATATATTTTACTTAATATTTTAATGTACACATTTATGCATATTCAACATATATATTTATATGTATATAAGAATGTTTCAAGTAAAAAACTCATATACGTAATTATTATTTTTCGCATTATATTTATTTATTAAATTACTTAATAATCTTCATAAATTATTGTATAAATACGTACCAATAATACAATACACACAATGCATGTTCAAACTCGAAAAAATTTAAAATATATAATACCGTAAATCATTACAAATACCCGAAAATATCAAAAGGGCATTTTCAACATTATAGTTTAATGTACACATTTATGCATATTCAACATATATATTTATATGTATATAAGAATGTTTCAAGTAAAAAACTCATATACGTAATTATTATTTTTTGCATTATATTTATTTATTAAATTACTTAATAATCTTCATAAATTATTGTATAAATACATACCAATAATATAATACACACGATGCAGTTCAAACTTGAAAAAATTTAAAATATATAATACCGTAAATCATTACAAATATCCAAAAATATCAAAAGGGCATTTTCAACATTATAGTCAAAGCTCAATTACAAGCACGCGAGGGCATGCAGGTCAGCATGCAAATAAACAAGTGATAAGCGAAGTACGAGCACGCAAAGCACGTAAGCACGACAAACCGAACATGCAAAAAAACATGAACATATAAATTTTGGCACACGGGGATAATTACCACCCCTATCTGAACTCTCCATGCTGTATGATTTAGAGGGGAGAGAATGAAGATAGGAGTGGTGATAAAAGATTAAAATTAAAAAGGAAGACTTCAATGGTTCTTATTTTATAGAAAGCAAAGAGTGAACAAGGAAAAAGAAAGGAAGAATAATGATGGTTGTGAAATCTAAGGAGGTACCTAATGTGCTACATCAACATTAAACGATGTTATTCCATAAGCATAATGGTATTCGATTGTACTATTGTAAAAAACATTAGTCCTTTATTTGAATTATTAAATAGCTCCAACTTTATTTAAATTTACCTCATATATTTATCATCTATGTATGATTTTTCTGTTTATTTGTTTAGTATGCTAGTAATTAAAAAAAATATATATAACTACTCTTAAAAATTATCAAAACTATAGAAAGCCTTTGAATTTTTAAAGCAACACTAACAACCCCTTAAAAAGTTGATACCAAAACCTTCAATGTAATGCCAAATCATTCTTTCACATAAATATACACTAAGTAATTATCTTTTTAGGCCGAGTGGCTACCAAGAAAATAATGGATTTTGTTAGTATAGTCAATATTTATCAATTATTATGGATCAAATCAACCAATAAATTTACTTCAAAAGGTTATTGCAATTGTGTAACAATAATAAAATATTGACATGGTATAATTATGGAGGAATAAATTTTGTATTAACAATTTTCAAGAGATCTAATATAAGGTATTTTAAAAATTCAAGATCATAAATCTTCGCCAAAATCGTTATAGTTCAATGACATAAATACTAGTCTCCTAATTAGATGAGCTAAATTTGAAATCTCACTCTCCCATGTTTTGATGCATAATATAGGGATGAACAAGTATAAAATAGATAAAATATAAAGCTTTACATGTATTATATCCTGTAAATATAGGTTTTAAGTTTTTGTACCCAAAACTTATCTTGTGGTACTTTGGAATCACCCGATATCTTATAGATTCTACAAAGTATCCTACAGAACATATATTTTTTTTTTCCTATCATCTTCTTTTAAAATATTTCATTAGACGTATAATCAATATCAAATAATAATTATAACATCACTAGACCGCCAATAATATTTTGTATAAATTGTAACGTATTTTAAATTGAGATAATATAAAACTTTAATAAGTAAAATAAAGAATATTTCTACAATTGAAAAATGTTTAAACTTTTAGTTGGGTCAATTAAAAAAATAATTTTTTTATCAAATCATAAAATTATTATATATACAATATAAAAACATGAAGAGTTAATTTCAATATAATAAATTAGATAATAAATTAAGAACTAATACGTTTTTGAAACTTTATTAAATCAAAGTTAATAAAAGAGGAAGGATTAGGTGCCTTTGAGGATAGGAGCATAGGTGTAGTAGAGAAAAAAAGAAAATTAAAAAAAAAAAAGAAAAGTTTTTACTAAAAGAAGAGGAGGAGGAGAAAGAAGAGGAAGAGGACTAAATAATAAACACAAGCAATGCACGGTAATTTACTGTAAGTTAGGTTTTTATTTTATTTTATTCATAACTAAAAAAAACAAGTATTAATATTTTTATTTTTTAATATTATTTAATTATTAATACAAAATGAGTAAACATATCATAGAGCATCTACTTTGTATACTTTAGAAAAAGTTTCAAGGTAAAATATAGTACCTTATATTTATACATATAACCTATCTTATAAAAGCAAGTTTCGGAAAATTACAACCTGAAACATATCCTGTGACGTTTATTATCCACCCAAACTTTACTCGTTAAAATAAGATTCAAATAGGTATCTTGTATAATAAGGTTACCCCATTCACCTCTAGTATTCACCTCTAGTATAATGAAAAGAATAAAAGAAAAAGAAAGATCAAGAATGTTACAGCAATCTGATAAAAGAAGAAAAGAAATTAAAGACATAAACTCTATTTTGGTTTAGGAGGGGAATCTCAAGGGCAATTTCGACAAATGTGCAGACAGGTTGAAGACAGCACATGCAGAAATATAGAAGAAGAAAATCATGCCATAAATCAAGGGGCATCAATATCAAAACCCTATAAAAACAAACAAAGCATATAATAGGTTATCGCAATTACACATACAACCCAGACAAATGGAGAAAAAAAAAAAGGGAAAAGGAAAAAGACACTAGTATTTTTAAAACCAGAAAGGGACCAAAAGACTGAAAGAGAAAGGAGTAAGTGGTGCCCAGATACCCATTCATAATATTGTCAGAACCCCATGTGACATTATGGCCCTTTCCCCTTCATGTCCACCTAAAAGAGACCACAAAATGAGACAAAAGAGTCCCCCTTAAAGTTACCTTTAATCACATGAATTGAACAACCTCTTTCTCTCTCTTTTCCCCTTTTTACCCCTCCTTTTTTTCTTTCATTCCCTATTCATTTCGATTGTAATTGGACCGACCACCTTTCCTTACACCCTTGATCTAATAAAATCCATGCATCGAGCTAACCTAAGCTTAATTCACATCGTTAATTCAAATTTAGCATCTTCAAAGTTAATGGTAAAATAATACACAGAATCCTTACGTCCTTAGTGGGTCGACTATTAACGATTATCCCGACTATTACGGATCATCCCATAAAATCCATGCATCGGTTTAATCTAACTTTACCAGATAGAATTGATTGCAAAGTTGTAATTTTACACATTGACCCTTAAAAAGGAAGAGGAAGTTAAACTTTATAGATAAATAATACAAAACACACACACATATATATATATGCTTAATTTCTATACATATCTCCATATCCTTGATACATATTTGATTTCTGTCTATAAGATTATTTTTCTTCTTCCTTTCTCTAAACCAGGGAATAAAAAGAGAAAATTACAGCAATATGGGCACATGGTTGAAGAGTCACACTAGTAGTCAAATTGTGCCACTGCCCTTGGAATTCTACTACAACGATAACAAAGTGTGGTCCAGCACACGCCTGAAAGGAAAAGGGTTGGGATGCTAACGAGCAGGATCGATCGATTGTAATCCACCTCCCGCCTCCATCGCTAAAAAAGGGTACACCATAGAAAACAAAAAAATATTGCAGGGACCCCACTTCCATAAATTACTTCACCTGTCCTCTAAAGTATGCATTCTGTATTTATTGGTAAAGGTATGTTTTTTTTTTTTTTTTTTTTTTTTAAACGGCATAGTGGTGATGATGATGAAATCTTTGGTGAGATCTGGTCTAAATAGAACTTTTTCTTTAAGCAACTATACTATACTTTATTTTTGGGCTATATACAGCTACAGGATTTTCTTCCTTTTTGGTTTTTTTTTTTTTTTCCACCCTTCTATTTTTATGGGCCTTCTGATTTTTCTTCTGCAAAAGATATAACCAAAAACATCATTTTATAGTCTATTTTTGGCAATGAAAAAAAGATTTGATAATAATTGTATCATTTATGAATTTATCACTCACCCTACTACCAAGTCAATCCTCTGTAGCTGTCTGCCTACTCCTGTCAACTACAATCCAATTGTTCCATGCCCAGAAGAAAAACTAGTGAATTAAAAAAAAAAAAAAAAAAAAACCCGTAAGTCAATTTATTATTATTATTTGCATGATTACATTTTTTATGATGTTAACAGCTATCAATTCAGCAAATAATTTTATGTTTTGACCTTTATAAATTCATTATCTTTGTCATTTTTAAAAAAAGATGCCATGGCATATATATATATATATATATGGATGTATGTATGTATTTCATACCTGGACACAGGAAGGCAGCATGACTTCATGGAAAGGGTGGGTGTTGCGGACAGCATGGGGCTGCTGTTGGAAGAAGACGACAGAGCGACCCCGGTTTTCTCGTCGGAAACTTCCATTGACGGTGTCCTGAAGGGGGTAATGTCATTACTGGTGGATTTTTTGGGCGAAGCAAACAGATTCTCCGGGAGAGCATGCTCCAAGCTGTGATACGATGACAAATCAAAGTCAAATCCATTTTCATTCAAGATGCTATGTTCAAATTGAGTCAAGATGCAGATATAATCAAACAAGAAATAATAATAAAATAAGATAATATCCATACCTGAGATAAAAGAAAAAATAGAATAAATTAAAATAAAATAAAATCTACCTAATCGAATTACAATGCCAAAGCCTGTCATAGTCCTCATTATTAACAAATTACTTAAATGTTGGAACACAATAAGTATGGAAAATTTTTGTGAAACATCGTAGCCGAGTGACATGAATACTGCTTTTATAATGGATTGGAATGGTAGACATGATTGGAAAGCAAGGGAGAATGGCAGAAATGAAAAGAAATAAGCTATTTGGCTACTGATATTGGAAATGAAAATGAGGGGATAAATGAAAATGAAAGGAAAATCAGATGAATTTTCATTTTTTGAGCCTTTATATTTTCTTCCCAGATTTGGGCATAAATGAGGGGAAACAAAAGGAAGTTATGTGAAGTTAAAATAATACCCTCAAAAAGGAGGGAAATAAATAAAAAAAAAAAAAAAAAGACTTCTGTGAAAGGACAATTTTGATTTCATAATGTTGTTTCTTCTCTTCTCATTTCTTTCGTATTAACCAAACAACATAAATTGAAATATTTCATTACATTTCCTTCCATTTTCATTTTTCATATTCAAGCAAGAGCAAAATTCCCATTTCCTTTTTACTTCTTTTCCTTTCAACACCTTTCCTATAATTTCCTCTTCACATCAGCATAGCCAAACACAGTGTTAATCCTTATTCTTTAAGTTGTAACATGTAAAACAGTTGCCACAAAAATATAAAAGAAAAAAATAAAAATGCATGGGAAATTTTCAGTTATTACAAGAACAGGAAAGAGCAGACATTAAATAAAGAAATGAACAGAGCTGTACTTTGTCCATTGACAAACCAGACATCTAAACCAATAAAAAAAATCATAACTCCCAAAAGAAACATCAAAATAGATTTGGTTCTTATTATGGAAATTGTTCAGGATATGTAGCAGATGTAAGCAAAAACATCATTCTCCAGATCTTTGCATTTTACCTGTCATTATTGTCAGGCTCAACGGATTTTGAGTCCTCTTCTTTCTCCTTGCTGTCAAACTCATCATTGCCAACCACATTTACATCCTCTAGCGGTTTATTAGAACCTGCGGCTTTGTTTTCGGAATTCATTGCACCTGCATTAACTTTATCTTCTGGTGCAACAAATGGAAAAATATTTTTAGCTCATTAGAGAATAGCACCATTTTAGCAAGCGGAGCATGTATGATGCAAATACCACCTACCTTCTTGAACTTCCGGGCGGATGTCATTACTTGGGAGGTTAACAGCTTGTTCATAGGATGGGCGAGCGGAAACTGAGAAGGAAACAGGTGAACCAGGAGACAGACCGTGGCGGTATTGATGATGGTTATTACGATTACTAATGTCTAAGAGACGCAAGTTCATTAATCTTCTCCCGTGCATTTCAATTGCCTGCTGGAGATCAGCTTGCTCCTCCAATTTCTTCCTCAACAAAATTTCCTGAGCATTGTAACACATTCTTGAACCTGTATCGCAAAGAAAACGCATAATCCATAAGCAGAAGTTTTAAACCAGAGGGTTGTTGACCTAAAGTCTACGGTGGAGAAGGGAGTCCTGAGTTAGAACATCTGCAAGCTCATTTCACCCGTATTTAATTAAACAGTCAACTCTATGGACTTCCATTAAACCATCAGTTTACAAGTGAGAGTAGTGTTAATGACTAAAGATAAGAACCATATTTGATCTAACAAGCTTAAACTTTTCGATCAGATGGTTGTACATCCAAAAATTTCCAAAAGTAAAGTAGAATTCGGCCAGGAATAACAAGTCTCCTTCTAATAGGCTTTACCAAGTTGGAATTCAAAAGGTTCTCGGGAATCAGCTCCAGATGGACTTGAGCATACCGAATACTCTGCCCTCTCCAGATTTTGCTGAAGCTTCCTACAAAAACAATGTGTACAATAAATCAACAAAAGCATTGTTAACTTGAGAAGATATATATATTCAGAACTTGTTAATGAGAAATTGCTCATACTTTTCTGCGATTTTTCCCTTTTCTTTGTAAGGCTTAACAAGAACACGTGAATCACATACGAAATGGGGATTTCCCTTGGCCAGGATGAGCTTCACGGTCTCCGGATACACAAAGGTGACGAAACCAAACATTCTTTTCTGCTGATAAGGAATTCTCACATCTTGAACCGGTCCATATATGCTACAATATCACAAGCATTGCCCAGGAAAATTCGAGAATTAATTGTAATGATTTCCACATGTCGAAAAACAGAGTAGGTCTCAAGAAGAGAACGATCCCTTTTGCTGAATTTTCAACTATAATAAATATCTTGAACAATAAATTTGTTAGCAATGGCTCCATTACCTGAAGTAATTGGAAACATCTTCCTCTCTGAAAGTGCTATCAGCAGGGAAGGTCAGGTATATCTGCCTCGCACTCGGACTTCCCAATCCTCCCACTCCCAATCCAATGGCTGATAAGTCCATCCTCTCAGGACGGTATCGGCTAAACTTATGCAGATCCTCCCCCATCATCAATGCTGCAGCCGCTGCATTTGATCTATATAAACAATGCAATTAGACATCATCTATTACAGCGGACTTTAACTATATAGTGCAAATATGGGCAAATAGCAAACTCAAATAGTGAAAATTGGAGGACATTTTCTCATAAGGGCATTTCCGGTGTGGCAAAGCACTTCCCCAGCCATAAGGGTATCGACATTGGTGGATCGAGGATTTCGCGGATGAAAATAAATTTATAGGTACTTTGTTAAGAAAAATTTTCAAAACATTTAGGTAAGATTTTAAAAAATTTTAGAAGCTAGGAGGGTGGTTGCTAAGCCCGACCCTCTCATGCGGCATTTGTATGCAGGCTTACTCATCAGAGTAAATTAAAAGCCATCTTAAGAAAATAAAATCTAATTTCAACACGATAACATGGATTACCACTGTATCAAATGGGAAGTAATTTGGAAACAACAATTACCTATGGGTGTCATTGTGGTGTTGCAAAAGCAGGTTCATACACTTGTTGTAATTAGAAGAAACACCTCCATTCATGATCTGAGATTGCGAAACCACACCACCCAATTTCTTCTGCTGCTCTACAAACCTAGACCTCAGAACCTCTTGACACGTCTCAAACTCACTGAGCTGGCTTGGTGAGCCAACAACACCACCAACACCAACACCACCGCCGCCATCTCCAACCTGATGATCTCCATGAAGAAACCTACAACTAGTACCATTTTTGCAAAACCCTCTTGCAAAATACAAACAAGGCTTCCATCCGAACCCGGTACCCGGATCTTCCGGACCCAAGTACAACCCAGGAACCGAGTAACTCCTCTTATGGAAGTTGTTAATATTACTAGTATTATCATCACCTTCATGCACTTGACTACTTAAAGGGTCAAATATCAACTCTTCATTTTTAGATTCGTTGAGGAAAGAAAGATGGTCTTGAAGCTGGTACTCATCAATGATGTCAGTGACCGTGCCGTTGTTGACGTTAGCACCAGCACCAGTAACAACGCTCGTAGCAGCAGAAGTAGCAGTACTCGACCCGTTTAAGATATTGGCATAAGAAAGAGAGTTAGAACTAGAATTTCGAAGACTTGAAAAGCCACTAGACCATGGAGAAGACAACGAGCTCGAATTATTACTACTACTACTAATATTACTACTGTTGCTGCTAGTGATACTCGGGATTGTGTTTGAGAAGTCAAAGCTGTGTCTAGAGGGTCTGGAGATAATTGGGTTGGTGGTGAAAGGCGAAGGAGAGGAAGGTGTAGAAGGAGTTGATGGGGTAGAAGTAGAAGAAGAAGAAGAAGAAGAAAGACCCAAATGGGATTTTGCTTTGAAGATGATGTTTTGAAGTAGGGTTTCAGGCCCAAAAGCAAGCCTTATCATTTCCTTGTCACCGTGGCCTTGTATGAGGATATAACCCATTATTTTAGAAGCATTTTCTGAGTCTAGACTTTGAATTCTTGAGAACACTATCCTAGTTGCTTCATAGGAGTCCATTGCGAGGACAGTGTGAGTGAGTGTGTGTGTGTGTGTTATGTGTGTAAAAGAGAGTGAAGATGAGGGTTGGACTGTATTGACCAGAAGAGATTGGTGTATTAATAGAGTGTAATGATTGTAGTGAATTTATGATAGATAGAAAGAGAGAGAGAAACAAAAACATTCAAACTCTCTCATCTTGCCGTAATTATATTAAGTGGGGTTTCCTTTTCTTCTTCTTTGTTTTGGAGGAAGAGAGAGAAAGATTGCAATATTCATCTGAATTACTCGTAAACGTGGTTTCTTTTCTTTTTTAATAACGTTGATAAGTATCTCAAGTATAACTGTTACTATATCAAATAAAAAAAATGTCATGGTTTTATGTAATTATTATTAAATAAAATATATATTAATATTACAAATATAAAAAAAAATTATTTTAAATTCTAAACAAATATTTCGAATACTGAAATGTTAAGAGAGTGGTTTTGATGTTTTTGAATATTGTTTGCATGTTGGGTTACCCGATCACTCTGTATTTCTTCTATCTCTTGAACTTAGAGCCACAACTTTTGAAGAAGACGGGCAGGCAGGCAGGCAGGCAGGCAGTGCAAATACTGCAACAGCTTTGGGAAATAAAATCCAACAAACACACACATACATTACACATAAACATCTCACTGTTTTTGTTTCTCTTTCTCTCTCTCACACACACACACACACTCGCTGTTATTTTAGTAGTTGTTAATTTTTCTCTCTCATTGGGGTTTGTCTTTTACATAAATGGACAAAATAAGCCTCAGTGGGAAGGCAGATTCAGATCTAACTTCAAAATATTTTTGAAGTAGAGGGAGGAAAGAGATTAAAAAGGGATGCCATAACATCATTTCACTTCACTTCACTTCATTCACCGTACCACTCGTGTAATATTAGCATCTGTATGTGAATATTTATTTAAAATCTTAAAAAACATATTTTTTACTCTTATATTCTAACTTGTAGATTTCTTTTGAATAATCTCTTAATAAATATTCAAACATTCGTTATTAAGGATATGAATTTACTTTCAAAGCATTTGAATCCAACTTGGTATTTATTCAAATTCAACTAAAAAACAATCTATTTTAAACTCTTCAATTAACTTATCAAGTTGTGCTCAAATTTTATGATATTTGGCTCAATTGGCGTGTTAATCAATTTGGAATCAAACTTGTATTTTGGTCAGAGTTTAAATCAGGTTGAATACTAACATAATAGTGATCCAAAAGGATTCATTTAATTTAGCCTATCTAATTTGATTCATATATGATTAGTCAGGTTTTTCTTATTAGAATATATAATTAGTTTTGATGTTTTAGGAGAGAATGCATCAATCCATATATTAAAAAATAAATTTAGATTTAAGGAAAATAAAAGTAAATAATAAAAAATTCTCAACTTTAAAATCTTAATAATATTAATAATTTCATTACTTTATAAATAAATATAAATTATATCTTAATATTTTTTAATACCTATTCAACCTCTCTGACTCTTGATTTATTCTCATTTTCCGATCAGCATCCTGATTAGTCTAATAAGACCGCTTGAAATATTTAAATATCTCGTTAAAAATAAAATAAAGATTGCACTTTTCAAATTTGATCGTACAATTTAAGCATAAAATAAGTATATAGAAATATGAAGATCTTTTCGGTTCACCTCTAGTTTCTAATCAGCATTCATTAACAATTCACCTTTTTCCGCACTATTGTACTGACTTTTCATTTACTGTTCACTGGATCGTAGAGCAGAGTTGGCATTTTGAAATACATTTTCGTTAGGTTCAAAAGTACGTGGAAATAATTAATTAATTAATTGCATTAGACTAAATAGTACTACTAAGAGCAAAGACTATCTAGCTAGTGATATTATTTAATGATTGATTATTATTTATTCCGTCTGTTTCGTGTTATTTAAAATAAGATTTTCAATCTGGACTAGAATAAATAAATTAGGTTGACGATTGGTTCCATTATTAATTTAGCTTTGATTTTTTTTTCCCTGAACATTAGCTCTCTTATTAATTATCAAGACGATTGTTAAAGAAAAAGTTATGATAATTTCACTTATTGACAGGACTCTTTAGATACGAAACCTTTAAGCCTGATCGAATTTGACAAGTCTTATCGCATAAAACTTGCTTCTATTAGCCTATACTTTAAGATACCTTAGACACTACGATACCATAATCTCACACTTCTATACTTGCAAAAAAAGATCTCTCTCTATTACCTAATAATAAATCATTTTATATCCTGTATAATAAGCTTACTTATTAATTAAAACGCTCTCTATTTTTTAAAGTATTCATTACTCACTTAAGTATCGAAATGATTACATCGAATAACACTCTATCATCTCCTCACAGCATCTTATTTTGTAAACTTATTATATGTAGAGCTCAATAACTATCAACAAATCCTCAAAGCCGACAACACCTTTTAATTTTTAAAATTCACGTTTTCAAATTGGACCATCCATATTGTTTACTTATATTTAATGATATTTCCAGCATTTAATTCATGCAATGTCTTGTTGTTTTATATATATATAGCTCTTTATAAATCAATGGAGTTACAAGCTGTTCAATAAGCGGTCCATTAATAGGTGAAGAAAATGAAGACGTAAACGAGTCGAAATCGGGAATTTGCAGTTGACATGAAATATTAAAACTTGACCTCCGTTCAAACTCATCAATTGAGTTTTAAATTAAACTCGAGCTTAAATCAAAGTGATTCCTAACAAAATCCTATTCAATTCAATTAAATTTATTTATGTATAATTTTTTATAAAAAGGTATTCTTTTTCTATTTAAAATAAAAAATACAAACTCGACTCTTACTCAATTAACATCAAATCTTTACATGAATTTAATTTAATTTATGCTTTAATGGAGTTAAATGATAATATGAAGTTCAAGCTCAAATTAACTATTATTGAATTAAAATTGACTAAATATGGAACTAATTTTAAGTGAATCTTGAGTAGACCTAACTTATCTATATTTTAATGGCGAAAATACTTGTTAATTGTTTTAAATAAACTTTTGATATCTTTTAAAATTCATTACAAGAAGAGTGGTAAATGGCGCGTGGTGGAAACGCGCACCAAGGAGGGCGGGTGGTGATACGACTCATTTGGCTGGAGTAGAGCACGTTCACATGCCCATCAATACTGACAAGCTTGGGTCTCCCCCGTACGGTGGTGTAAATTTGTATAAAGATTTCATTCACTCTCACTCATATCATATTCATATTTCATATTCGTATGGTCATACTCATATTTTTCCGATGAAGACACCAACATGGTCCTTAATCACACATGTCTTTATGCCGGCCAAACCCTGGGTGCTTCCCACTTTGTTTGGTAGGAAGATTTTTTCCGTCGGGAAATTGTGGTGAGTGAAAAAGAATGTATTCTTTTTATTTATTATGAAAGATACACGTATGAGTTGACTTTATAGTAATGTTCTTTCAATCTTAATTTTAATTCAAAATACATTATATGAATACAAAAAGGTTCTTAGTAAAATCCCATGGTGTTATTTTATCCCATTTTAATTTTATGTGTTTTAATTAAAAGTCTCATCCCATAAGTGGAAAATATTGAGTAACAAGTCCAAGAAACTAGTAGATCAGATGGTAGAGTTAAACTCAATAAAACTAGTGATATAAGTAATTTTTATATGTGATATTGAAAGGTTTGTTAATATAAAACTCAAAATAGAAATAGTATGAGTAATATGCATATTAATCCAAAATAACACTAATAATTATAATAATAAAAGAAACTGATTATACAAATTTACTTAACGGTTATGAAGATTCCATATTAACCAAAATTTAGCATATAGTATAAAATAAACCAAATAGGATATCTTCTATAATAACATAAATTTTAAATTCCAATATAGAAAGACTAAATCACATTCGAAGGTTTGAAGGATATGTGCTATTGCAAAAAAAAAAAAAAAAAAAAGGAAATATTTAGAATAAAAATTTAGAATCAATATAATGCAACAAAAATTATTGAATAATATTAACAAATGATAATATTATATTTTCAAGCAATAACTATTTTAGTAAAAAGAAAAAGAAAAAGAAAAAGTCCAAGACCATAACTTAATAACTCTAAACGACTAAACCTAATACCGCCTCTCTTACTTTACGTTTTTCATTTTTTCCTTTATTTTTTCTTATTTATTATGTAATAAGATTACATAAACTTGAAATTGTGAAGATGGAAAATTATTTTATTTTAAGGAAAAAATGCAAATAAACCTTTTAAACTTTGCTTAGGTGCAGATTAGCCACCTAAACTTTTAGTTATGTCTTAAGACCCCTTAAATTTTGATGAATTAGCAAATAACTCCTAAAGATTAAAAATAATCTTCTTAAACTATGATTTTAGTATATAAATATCTCATAAACTTATAAAATCATACTTTAAAACCCCTTAAACTTTAATAATAATATGACTTTTCTAACTAAAAAATGAAATATCCTTTATATTACCAATTTATTACAGTTCAAGGAGATTTAAAGTACACTTTGAAAGTTCAATTATTTAATTTGTACGTAAGTCAACTTTCTATAAGTATCCATAGTTTGTATATATATATTAATAACTTGTAATATCATATATAAATTACACTTTTGATGTTACATAAAATTAAAATTTAAGAGAAAAGAGGTAGAATTTACAAATTCCACAAAGTACCCTATATGGTGTAAGTTTTACAAGGTATAATTCTTAAGGTGATTCCAAGATACTATAAAGTAGATTCTAGTTTCAATTGGGAATCTATACTTATAAGATAGGATATAAGTAAGTTCTGGTACTCTATCCTTGTATCATCTCACATATACTCTATACAACAAGGTTATCTACTCTTTGTAATTTGAGGTTTGACTTAAAATATATAGAAAAATTTACACAAAAAAGGATCAATATTTTCATAAATTCAAATAAAAGATCGAACTTTCAAGTTGTTAAAAAAAAAAAAGATCAATGTTATACTAAATCATTCAAATATGGGATTTCGTCAATTAACAACCATAATATTGTTAAAATGATATGACATAGTCGTTATATAACATTTGGCACTGGCATGGTGCTTTTACATGTCATTTTTTTTGCAAATGAAAAAGAGAAAAAGAATAATAATATAAAAAAAGAAAAAAAAATTGGAGAAATGGAAAAATGTGCTAAAATTATAAACTAAATAAATATAATTATGTATTTAATCAATTTAATAAGTATACAAATCATAAAAATAAAAATAAAAAAAAAGGGAAGGAAAAACGAGTGCCCAATTTAGCTACAATTACCTAGGTAGGTTGTGACTTACTTAGAAAACCAGGTCATTCAATCCACCTACCCCTTAAGGTGGCTATCTTTTACCTAAGCTGCCATATTAAAAAAAAAAAAAAAAGAAGAGAGGAAGAAGAAGGGAAACCTAAAGAGATTGGACAATTCAATTGTGACCTTACCAGTATTCTATCCTTTTTTGTTAAACAAAAAGGGTAGGTACACATTATCCCTTCCTTTGGTAGGTTGTAACTCACCACTTGTTTCCAGAGCTAATATAGCCATCTCAAGAAGGCCATAACTACTTAAAGGGGTTTACACATCTCTTTTTAGGTAGTTATGATTGTCCCTTAGTTTTAAGGTAATTGATTTTAAGTTTTTTTTTTTCTTCTTTTTAGTTTTTCTTTTATTTTTTTTTATTAATAGGATGATAGGTGCTTTTTTTTTTTAATTTTTCCTCCTTTTTTTAATTTTCCTTTTTTAATAATTAAAAACTATATATAATTATATGTTTAATTTGCTAATAAATGTAGCTTTTAACCAAATAAAGTATTTGTCAAAGTTCTCACTATGGATAAAAAACGAACACCATTATATTGGATGGAATAAGTCCAATTTTTCCATTCCTATCCATGAAAATAGTTGACTAGGAAAAAAGAATTGTTCCTTTATTAGTCATTACTAATTTTTATTAGAAATGGAAATCAATCTTACTAAATGTTGCTCATTAGATAACAATCACCATTGTCAGCTATGCCCATCTTCTATAAAGTGACACTAGTGTTATCATTAACTATTAGTGGTAAGGAGAGCGACTAAAGTATTGCATTGGCTATCTACTCATACTTTACTCAAATAAATAGGTTTTAAATGGATATTAATTGACATATGATAAGTTCTTAGTAGCTTTTTTGGAACTTATTATTACAAGATAGGAAGGGTATTGGGTCTTCCTATATTGTCTCAATCTTAGTACTTATTCTCTATGGTTAAAGTATGTATCGATATTATGAAAATTTATTAAATAATATTAATAAACGATAATATTGTTTTTTTCAACCAATAAATGTTTTAGTAAAAAAAGGGAAAAAAAAAAGGGACCCAAGTTCATAAGTTAATAACCTTATACGATAAAACCTAATGTCGCCATTTTCATGCAACATTTTCTATTTTTCCCTTATTTCCTCCCTTTTTTTTCTCACTTTATATTTTGTATTCTTTCCTTTCGTTCCCTTGCATTTGTTAAGTAGTGAGATTACATAAACGTGAAATAATGAAGATAAGAATTTTATTTTTTTTCAATTTTACAAATTTTGTTGTAGCTTTCATAAGAAAAAACCTATAATATCATATATAAATTACTTTTTTAATATTACATAAATTTGAAATTTGTAGTTGGAAGGACAATTTTATAGGTTCCATTAGGTACTTTGTATTTTGTAAGTTTTACAAGGTATAAATTCCAAGGTAATTTTGGATACTATAGGACAAGTTTTAATCCCAAAACTTGAGAACCTATTCCTTATAAGGATAGGCTACAAAGGGGGTTTCATATCTTATCCAACTTATATTCACTTATTCTTAATTAGCAGTGTCATATTTGAGATAGTATCAAACTATCAAAAAACACTTGCAATGTGCCATGCAACTCTTATAGCTCCTTATCCACTCATCTAAAGTTAAGGGCAATCATAATTCTTACATTATAAATCCAAATAATCTAGATTAAGAGTTAATTTATGTGATACGTATTAGCAATAGGCAAGTGTATTATTGATATAAGGGTTAATATATCTCAAAATATAAATATATATGAATTAGACCAAATCGGACCAAATCAAAATGTGAATCGAATCGAATCATAAACTATATTTGTTTATGGTCTCAACATTCATAATCCATTCAGAGAATTGAACTAAACTTTAATAAAGATTTAAAATGAAAAGTTTTAATTTTTTTTTTTCCCATAACAACTAACTCTAAATCTCTAACTCGCAACACCAACTTTCATATTTTATTTCGTTTAATATCTCCACTTGTCGTTCTTTCTTAACCCTAACTCTCTACCTTGATCCCTCAACAATCATTACTTACAGTGTTACATCTATATCTTATTATCTCTGATTATCCAATAATAATAACCAACCTATGTTTGATGCCATCGAATCTCTAATGTCAATACATTTTTCATGATACTTTTTCTTAGGATTTATGATTTAACCTAGCAAGAGAAGCACCTAATCAATAACTCAAGTAAAATTATCCATTTGGTTGTCACATAGCTTCATATTGTATCTATTTTGGTTTATCTATTCTATTTTTATCAATTTTTTTTTTCTTTATCATATTGGTGACACCATAGAAAGAATTACATTAAAAATCTTTAGAATACAATTATGTGTTTTTGAAAGCAATTTGAATGGAATTAAACGAATTTGACCTTCAATTGATGCGGTTTGCTTTTCAACCTTGAGTCGTTAAAAGTGGTGTTGGAACCAAATCGAGTCATGAAATCCCCTTCAAAGACAGCTATAGGAGTATTCATTATGGAAAACAATATTGGCCACCTTAATTGGTACTATCAGTTTGGTACACATTGTTTCTTAAACCCTTTTTTCTTTTTGGTGAAAGTTTAGGTAAGTAATCGATGTTATTCATTAGACCGGAAGACTTGCTTCTAATAGTTGCATTTATTTAATGGTTTTTGCTAAATCATCACCATGACCTTTTTCATGGAGGCATAATTGGAAAAAGAAAAAGTGAAATCTAACCCAAATGGAATTAATCATTGATGTTTTATTAGGAGTACAAAGTATATTTGTTTGTGGGCCCCCACATAACATGAAGCCCAATCGGCCTTTTAGCAAGCCTTTTGCGGTTTACATGGAGTGAGCCGAGCTGATTAGTCATCCCTCAGAGTACTTTCGTGAGAGGTTGATCTTATTTGGCCGCTAACGGTAAACGTCGATCCGATGCGTTCGATGGTGTCGGGACCAATGGTTCCTATATGATATCGGTTTTATCAATCCAGCCATTTTATTATTTCCTTCTATCTTTTCTATTTTTCTCTAAAGTTCAATTCGATTCTTACCCTTCGTGAGGTCTAACTAATGGTTAAGCACTTAAACACGCTCTCGTAGATTTTATACAGTCAAGGGTGGATGTAAAATCGTAAGATCGAGAGGGCTAAATTTATCATATTTAAATTACAATTAAAATTATTCATATGTATTTTTTATACAAAATTATTTTGTGAATAAGTGTACAACACTACTTTACAATATTTAATAGGAAGGAAATTTTAAATTTTTTAAAAAATAATTAAAGGCATTTGGTATATATTCTAATAAACTAAAAGAATAAATTTCTTTATTTTTATTGCTGCAAATATTAAATGAAATTTAACCATTATTTTATAAAGAAAGTAAATTAATATATAAAACTCATATAAGATTTTATCATCAATCAAAATATAACACAAAAATACTTAAAAGAGTAAACCACAAAATTATGAAAAGAAAAATTTATTATTTATTTATTTATACCATGCCCCTTCTGATTAAAAAAAATGTTAATATTTTATAATATATATCAAATACATAACTAAAAAGTTTAATTAGTTGGTAATTTGTTGTTTAAAAGATCTAAACAAAGGTCTTGTCTTGAGGAGCTAAACGATGAGAATAGCAAAAATTGATATTAGCTAGAGTATAAATAGAACCAAATCTCTCTTAATTCTTTGTCATTTATTTATTTTTCATATCTATTTATTTATTCTTTCCTACATGACCTTATAAAATATGTACATGACATATGTATAGTACAAAGTTTCATGATATAAAACTCTTTTAATTCATCCTATTAACTTTGTCTTAATATAAGCATTCTTTATTATTATTTTTTTTTTTTTAATGATGACATTGTAACATTATATCATTGGAAATATTACAAAAATTATCAATTTTAATATAAATGACAGATAATTAATAATTCAGTAATTTTCATTTACTTTTATAATATTAATTATAAGAAAAATACACCAAGTAATATATTGTTATTATATACTTATACATTATGCAATAAGTTAGAATATTTATAGCATTAGCATTAAAATTATTATTATTGTGATGTAAAAATATTAAATAAATAGCAATTCAAGAGAATTTAGTTATTTTTATAATGAATGACTTTAATGTTATTACTTGTTCTAAAAAAAAAAAGGAAAAAATAAAAATGAAAATATCATTTAAGCAATATAGTAGTAAATGTATACTAGAAAAAAATAAAATAAAATGACTATTATAGGAATTGAACCTATAACCTCTTATTTTTAAGTACTTCACTCTCTATATGTATCATTTTATTAAATTTTACTCTTAAATTATACATATAGCGTATATAATTTCTCATTTTTTACTAAATTTTCCTAATTGATTAAGAGTTAGATGATTCAGAGATTGGCAGTTTTTCTTAGTTCCTCCACTAATTTTTGCTAAATCACAATGTGGAACTCACACACATGATAATAAGAATCTTTTTTCCTATTTGATAAAAAGCTAACAGAAGGACTACTATGGAATAGATAGTTTTCAGACCACTTAACTTATTAGTAATTTTACACGTGCAATTTCCTGTTTTATAAACTAATAGTTCAATATCTATTCTTGAAGTTTTACAAAACTTAATGCAGCCAGTGATTTTCCATATTGACATAATCAACTAACCTAGTACTAAATTTTAAATGGATGTGCATTTTATCTCAAGAAAAACCATTTCGCTATTTTTCTATATATATATATATATATATCTTATATGATTTACCATTGATATTGGAGTAATTAAGAGCGGAAATATTTGTTAGGCCAAAGTAAATAACTAAAAAAGTTTCCAATAGATTATATTCTAAATGTATTTAATTCGTTTGTCTTTATTTGATTGGTAATATATTTTTCCAATGCATACTCGGTCTTAAAAAACTCGACCCATGAATCATTCCTTAGCTAAGAGTAGATATAATTTCTAGTGATGTTTAATAATAAGTGACGGTGGGGGCATAGCAATAATACAAAACATTATTTACGGTTATTTATTATGGAAATTATTAACAAAAATTAGGGGGATCACGACACTAATAGCCAATAATTATTGCCGTGTCCTTCAGTCGTCTATTACTAGGTACTATACCTCTGGAGATCATTACATTAACGGGCTGTTTAGGGATTTATTTAAAAGAATAGAATTTTAAAAATTAAGTTAAAATTTTCTATTCTCAATAACTTTTCCGTTCAATCTTTAGAGGGAATAATTATTATTTTATGTTGGATGGAATCCTTTATTCACTCTCCATAAGGAACAAAAAATTCATGTAATTAACAATTATATCCCTATTAATAAGAGAAGTTATTTAACCTTCAATTATTTTGTGAGAAGATCAAATAAGAACATATTGGTATTTTTCATTATGGAAAACTACACTTTTAGTTCTCAAACTTTACCATCTTTTTTTAATTAAGTTTTTGAGCTTTTATTTTTTCTATTTTAGTTCTCAAAATTTTTAAAAGATTGCACAAAAATCTTCTGTTAGTAAACTGTTAGTTTTTCTATTAATGGAGTAATCTTTTACAAACTTTTTGAAAGTTTGATGACCGAAATAAAATAAAAATAAAAGTTCAAGAACTCAATTAGAAAAAGTAGTAAAGTTCGAGGATTAAAAGTGTAATTTTTCATTTTTTTTTTTTCCATCCTTTGTTAATTTTTCTACAAAAAAAAAAAGAGTTAATGAATCAAAATAGTTAATGAATAAAAAAAAAGAGTTACAACTTAATAAATAAGAATAGTTAATTGTATTGTTAGATAAAATATTGGTAAAAAAATTTATTTATCTTACCTTAAATGTAATTATTATTTATATTTTTCTATTTATAAATGTATAATGATATTTTAACTAATTTTACATAATATCATTAAATTAAATATAATAATTATTTGTAATTGCTATTATTAAATACAAGAGTTTCTTCTTAACAACAAAACTAACAATTTACTAACGGATAACTTTTTTGCAAACTTTTGAATAGTTTGAGGATTAAAATAGAAAAAATTAAAGTTCGAGGACTCAATTAGAAAAAATGGCAAAATTTGAAGACTAAAAGTATAGTTTTTCCTTTTTATTATATTTTCCAATTTAATATTATGATAAATGAGGCAAAGTAAATGTTAGAAAAAGGATTCTTTATAATAAAAAAAAAATTAGACAAAGTAAACAATGGAATATAAATTTATAGTATATTCCTAATAATAATTATTGTTAAGGTATAATTTTTCTATTCCCTTATTATTATATTCTGGAAAGTAAACGGGTCGTAGGATTCTATAATTGTAAAGATTATAATTAATAATGTTAAAATATGTTGAGAAAATGTTTTTGAGAAATCAATGCATTCATAACTTGTTTTATATTTATTTGAATCATCACTCTTTTTTCTAGTGAATATTGGGTGAAAGTTGGTTTTGAAGAATGTAGGAAAAGAAATATGGATGATAGTATATCATATTTTAATGAAAAATAAATAGTTACATTCAATTGTAGTAATTTTTTTTTTTTTTGCAACTTCCAGCATGTACATAGACTAATCTAAGCTTATAATTGAAAAATTAAGAGAAAAGTACAGAAAGAGTCCTCGATATTTACCTTATTTTTTATTTCAAACCTTAACGTTTTAAAATTTTTATTTTAGTTCTTAACGTTTACAAAAGTTTACACATAAGTCATTTTAACTGATATTGTTAGATTTTAAATTAGAAAAGTACAAAAATATCTTCAAAATTTACTTCTTTTTCTATCTTAGTCCTTAATGTTTCAAAATTTTCATTTAAGTCCTTAACGTTTGCAAAAATTCATAAAATAGTCCTTTTAATTAATGGCGTTAAATTATCATTTATACATTGATAGATAACAACAATCTATTGGTCCACATATTTCTTTTAAATAAATAATATAATAAAATATTAAACATTAATTAAAGTATTAAAAAAGTTATAGAACAATATTAAGAAAAAATGAAAAATTATAAAAAATATTGAAAAAATGGAAAATAAGAAAAATATGTAAAATTGAAAAAAAAAACAATTACCAAGATAATAAATTTATATACATATATATTAATATTAATATTAATTTTAAAATAAATTAATAAGATAAAGATTTCTAATGAAATATCTATATATATATATAAAGCAAACTCAATCATCAAAGCATAAGGAGGCTTGCAACTTTTATTAATTTAGTTTAAAATTAATATTAATATATATATGTATCTAAGTGTATATATATATATATATATATTATTAAATGTATTGTCTTGGTAATCTTTCTTAGTTTTGCTTTATTTTCCCAATTTTTTAATAAATTTTCATTATTTTTAATATTTTTGTATATTTTTTTAATTAATTAATTTTAAAATTTTATTATATTAGTTATATAAAAGAAATACGTAGATTAATAGAATGTTTCTACGTGTCAATGTGTAAATAATAATTTAATGTTATAAGTGAAAATGACTAATCTATAAATTTTTATAAATATCGAGAACTCGAATGAAAATCTTCAAACGTTAAGAATTAAAATAAAAAAAGGAGCAAACGTTTAAGACATTTTTGTACTCTTCTAATTTAAAATCTAATACTGTTAGTTAAAAGGACTTATTTGTAAACTTTTACAAACATTAAAGACTTAAATTAAAATTTTGACATGTTGAGAACCAAAATAGAAAATGATGTAAATGTTGAGGACTTTTTTGTATTTTTCCTAAAAATTAAACTTATACGGACTTATGGATGAATACACGAACCCAATATCACGTGTAACCAAAAGAGTGAGTTCACATCGTAAGATGTCTTGAAAAGTAAATGATAGTCAAAGGTTAAATAAGGAGTTTCTGTGCATCGATGAAAGATATGACACACCAACACCTTATACAAGCTCAGATCACATTTAATATGACGTACAACTATGACCGGAGGTCACTCGCTACTAGTCCACGCTAAGAAGGGTTAGATAAAAGTAGCTCAAGAGTGAAAGGGACACTTAGCTTAAGAGAGTGAAAAGTTCAGTATATTCTTTATATTATGATATGATTTCAACTTTTACAATATGACGGTATTTATATCATTCCATAAGGGCAAATCTTAAGTTACAGAAATTACAAAAGAATAGTCTTTATTTGCTAAAAACAAAAAAAGAACAATTTACAAGGAAAATATAAAATCATGTAAAAGAAGGAACGTGAACGTCTTTTGTTAGAAAAAAGAGTACGGATGTCAATAAAGGACAGTGCGCACGTATTTTTACTGTGATTTTGATAGTATTGTGGTCCGAGCAGGGGTGGACCTTGGTTCAGGCTTGTTCGGCATCGGAAGAGGCTAAAAAGTGGTTGGTTTAAGGATGGCTCACATTGGGGTTGGCTCCTGACAATTCTGCTTGACTTCGGTATAATGGGGATTGCTACATTCAGATTTGGCGCTTGGACTACGGTTTAGTGGAGGGTTCGATTCGGTATGCTGGTTGATCACCTCGATAACATCTTGGATGGTATGGAGAGCAAAATAGCTCGTTAGATCAGACTGAGGCAAGTACTGCTCCTCGGCACTTAACTCATCTCGGACAGCTTAGTGGACCACCTGAGAGAAGCCTTGGGCTCAGGAGTGTGTAATTGGTCCTTGATCCCTATCATCTCCTCCGAGTTGTTTGAGATTTGGGATCAAATATGGTTTAAGTCTAGTTTGCTCATCTTCAAGAGTGTAAGGTTAGAGGTTGGAAATGTTGAAAGAGTTTGAGACTCTATATTCGTATCCTTCAAGTAATTTAATCTTATAGGCGTTAAGATTAATCTTTTCAAGCACTCTGAAAGGTTCATTAGCTTTGGGAGACAATTTACTCTTCCTCAAATTTGAGAATCGTCCCTTGCTAAGGTGTATCCAGACCAAATCGCCTAATCAAAATTCTCTCTTCTTCCGTCATCAGCTTCGCTTCTCAAGCTTAATAGCAGCTCGACCTGTTGCTCTACAACCTTCTGGTGCATGGTTTTAATGGCTTCAACTTTCTTGATGGCTGGCTGATCATCATCATCAGTTTTCGATTGGGGTACTTGGTCTAATGGGAGCTTGGAGTTAAATCCATAGGCGACTTCAAATGGAGACATGCTTGTAATACTGTAGGCAGTCTGATTGTAGGCAAATTCGATGATCAGTAGACACAAATCCCAATCAGCCAGGTTTTGTCCGATAGCAACCCGTAACAAAGTTCCCACAGTTTAGTTGACAACTTTAGTCTGCCTATCGGTCTGTAGATGGCAGGACATGCTGTATAGTAACTTTGTTCCCAGTTGCCTCTAAAGTGTCTTCCAAAAGTGGCTCATGAACTTGGGGTCTCAATATGAAACTATGGTTCTAAGCACGGCATGAAGTTTAATACCTCCTGCAAGAAAAGAAAAGAGATAGCTGAAGTATCGTTAGTTTTGAAATAAGGCACGAAATGTGCCATCTTGCTAAATCGATCCATAACCACCATGATGGAGTCCTTCCTTAGGGACGTCCTTGGTAATCCTAACATGAAGTCCATACTCAACTTGAACCATGGTTTGGTTAGGATCGGTAAGGGTTGGTAATGTCCCTGCTCGGCTTAACTCTTCGCTTTTTGGTAGGTTGCACACTTTACTAGATGGATTGGACATTTCTCTTCATTCTTGGCCAAAAGAATTTGGAAGATAATACCTCATAAGTTCAGTGCTAACCAAAGTGTCTTGTCAATCCCCTTCCATGCGCCTCATACATTAGCAGTTCTCGCATATAACAGGTCGGGATACATAGCCTCCGTCCTCCTTGTAGTAATTGTCTAGCATCCGTCCTTCCTCACAATGGGTGTAGATAGGACTAAAGTGCGGGTCCTTAGCATACAAATTCTTGATGGTTGAAAAACCAAGTAACATCGTCTGTAATTTGGTTAGGAGGGTATATCATCTCGATAAGGCGTCGGCTACTACATTATTCTTTCCGTTCTTGTATTTTATGACATAAGAAAAACCCTTCCATGAACTTAACCCACTTGGCCTGTCTCCAGGACAACTTCAGTTGGCTCTTTAGATATCTCAAGGATTCATGATCGGTGTAGATCATAAATTCCTTGGGCAATAGGTAGTGTTGCCACACTGTTAAGGTTTGAATTAAAGAGTAGAACTCCTTGTCGTAGATGGAATAGTTGAGTGTGGCTCCTTGATGTTTCTCACTGAAGTAAGTAATAGGTCGGCCTTCTTACATCAGCACAACACCTATGCCTAGTCCGGACGCATCACACTCTACCTCAAATACTTTGTCGAAGCTTAACAGTGCTAAGACAGGGGCTGTAGTTAGCTTCTCCTTCACGTCTTTAAAACTCCTCCTCTCTTTCTTACCTCATCTGAATTCAACATTCTTCTTCGAAAGTTTGGTGAGTAGGGCTACAATCGTATTGAAATTCTTCATGAATCAGTGATAGAATGATCTAAGTCATGGAAACTTCTCAATTTAGCAGAATAGGTCGGCTCAAGCCATTCTATAATTGCTCTTATCTTCTCCTCATCAACTCAAATGCCACCTCCGTTCACAATAAATCCCAAGAAGATCACTTCGGATTGGTAGAAATCGCACTTCTTCAGATTGGAGTAGAGCTGTTCAACTTGGAGTTTTGCAAGCACTTATTAGAGATGCTTTCAGTACGTCTCCAAGTCAGGACTGTATACTAGAATGTCGTCAAAATAAACCACAACAAACCTTTCCAATAACTCTTGGAGCATGTGATTCATAAGTCGTATGAATGTGCTTGGTGCATTGGATAGCCCAAATGGCATTACAAGCCACTCATATAAACCATGTCATGTCTTGAATGCGATTTTCCACTCATCTCCTTCACGCATTCGAATCTGATGGTATCCAAATTTGAGATCGATCTTGGAGAACACTCTTGCTTCGCTTAACTCGTCTAGCATATCATCAAGCTTGGGTATGGGATACTTGTACTTGATGGTGATTCGATTGATGGCTCGGCTATCCATACACATTGATGAACTATCAACCAACAATCCCATTACTCGCGCATGGCTTCGAGGACTCCAATCCCTCACCCAGCGAATTCTCTCTTAGCAACCTACTGATGATGAGAAAGTTTATGCCAAAGGAATGTAGTTGAACTCTTTGAGCTCCGTTAATTGTCGTACGCTGATTGGTACACTCGATAGTGACAATGCCGACCATTCCCTTGCTAAAGACCTTATACTGAGTAACCCGACCAAATACTGCCATGAAGTTCCTACCGAATGACGAGAAACTCACTTAAACGGCCAAATGACGAGAGACTCACTTAAACGGCCTAATAGTTTTCTCTCGGCATACCATCATCTCTCTTGTCCCGGCCCTTTATTGCTGCAACATTTTGACCCCTCTTGTCTACTATACTCAGAGAATAATCGTATGGGATCAATGTTACACTGCTACCTCATTTGACATTATACTACTTTTCCATTTTTTATTTTTGTCCTTTTTATCCTTTTTGGTATGTACTAGAAATCCCCTTTTTGTATATACTTTCTTATCGTTTTATTATTTGTAATGCTGCCCTATGAACTTACTATAAATAGCTCTTTTCTTTTGTAAGCAATAGAAAACTTACATTTTAATACTAAATAGTCTGTTCTTGTGAGACAACCTTCTTCAAGTCCATATTTCATACACTCTTATCTAATCTTGCTAAGTAGCTCAGAATTAGTGACGGGTGGACCTTGACATTAACTTGTGCATCATATTAAGTGTGGTGTCAAGTCGTGTTTTGTTCATTAATGAGTCATATGCTCCGAGCAGTTTTATGTTAGCTACTTTTGTTCGATTGTAGACCATTTCTCTTTAATTTTCTTCAATACCTCAAAAGACCCATTTTAGTTCAAATCTGCTTCGGTAAGTCCTAGTGATAACTGTGCTCCTAAGCACATCATACATCCTTCAAGAACTATCCTTCTTCGGCACTAACAGGGTCGGCATAACATAGGGGTTGAGGAACTCGCACACATACCCTTTCTTCAAGATGTCGTCTACTTGCCTCTACAGCTCAATAGCCTGTTCAAGGTTTAGCCTATAGGTAAGCTTGTTCAACAGAGTTGCCCCTGGCTATAAGTCGATCACATGCTCGATGCTTCGGATTGGGGATAGACCCTCTAGTAGCTCTTCCGAAAACTAGTTGGTAAAGTCCTCCAGTAGGGTTTTTACCTTAGTCGGCAGCTCTTCCACCCCAAGTCTCATCTCCAGAAGCCTCCCGATAAGCAAATAGTTTTGTCCCTCTAACTCCATTTCTCTTTTCAGTTTGGCCCGGGTCAGTACCAAAGCTTCCTTCTTCAAGGTTCGACTAAGCTGGGACTGCATGATTTTTACTTACTCGATAGTCATGGGACCTAATTTCAACCTTCTCCCTTCATGCTCTATAGAACATATGTTCCTCCCGCCATCATATATAACTGCTCGGTTAAACATCCATGGTCGTCCAAGTAGAAGGTGGGATGCACTTATAGGTAGCACATCACAAAGTACTTCATCTTAATACCAGCCTATATAGATCGGCACAAATACCTGTTTGTTCACTTATAAGACTCTCTTATCATTGAGCCAATGAAGCTTGTAAGGTTTCGAGCAGAGCATGGTCAGCAATTTTAGCTGTTGAACCATAAATGCAAAGGCTACATTGGTGTAGATTCTACTATTAACAACCAGCGCACATAGTGATTCATTTACCTTATACCCAATATGGAAAAGATTTTCTCTCTGTTTATCTTTAGGTACAGGACTGACACTTATCAGCCTCCTCAACACTAAAGCAGTCGACATGAAGTTACCTTCTTCGCTGTAGATGACATCCTCATCAGACAGCTTAGCTTGTCCGTCCTCTTTCAGCTCCTCTGCTTCTTCATCTATACTATCAACCTCTACGATTGGTGCTTCGCCTCTGATCACCATTGTTCGCCTGTTCGGACACTAAGTAGCCATGTGTCCAAATCCTTGGCATTTGAAACACTTGATCTTACTCGTCTTCCTCCTTGAACTTTAGCCCTTCTCAAACTTCCTTGGGGGTTCCTTCTCCTCTACTCGGGTAATATGAGCAGGTCGGGTATCGATGACCTTGCTTGGTTCTGTTCATACAGGTTTACTCAGAATAAGTCGGTTATTGTCAGGACAGTTGATCGGTGGTCAGAATCTTCCTGTTCAGCACCTTTCTATCCTTTGGGCGGCTTAGATTGCATCATCAAGCGTTCTAATGTTCAAGGTTTTCAAGATATCCCTAATCTCATATTTCAATCTGCTAATGAATCAAAACGTAGTTTGATCTTCTAGCTCTACGACTTTGCATCGAATCATTAACATCTGTAATTCTTTAACGTAAGCGTCTACACTTGATCCTCCCTACCTCAGTTCTTGCAGTCTCTTGGAGGCATCCTACAGATAATAGCTTGGCATAAATCTTCTCTGCATGACTCTCTTCATATCATCCCAACTCCTAATTTCTTATTTTCCTTCCCTTCTTCTAATGGCTTGCAAGTTCTTCCACTGTAAGGTAGCATAACTAATGAACTTCAACACAAATATCTAACCTTTGCATTGTCAGGCACTTCGTGGTATTCAAACTGCTTTTCAATTTTGTTTACCCAATATAGGTAATCTTCAGCATCACCACTTCCAAAAAAACTTGGGATACGCATCCTGAGTCCTTCGACTCTAAGGGCCCACACATTTCTTTCTTCAGCTCCGTAGTACTCTTCAGCATCATCATTTCCTTCAACTTCTTCCTTAATCTCTTTAAGTGCTAACCTACGTTTAGCATCCCTACCAACTCCTTCAGCTAGAGGTGGTTGAACTGGGGCATTAGCTTGGCCAAATTGTCCATTGGCTCATTGTTGTTGCTCATGTTCCCTAATGGGGTTATTCCTAGCTCGCTGTCTATCTTCTTATATGATAATCACCAAACTAGCTACCAAATCGGTAAGCCTATCCAAGCAGTCGCCTATCCAAGCAGTCACCTATTGACTGAGGTGAGAAGCTTCCTTCCTGTCCTTGACTATGTTGAGTATCACTTTTTTGATTTCCTAAAGTTCCTTGCACACTTGAATTTAACATTAATGTTTACTTCACAATGACAATTTCTCAACAAACACACAGTCAACCACACTTTGTTTTGGAGTATCGAAAACAGGGGAAAACAGAGTATAAAACACTTCTCATTACTAAACTTCAAAGCTAACAATATAATCACTATCACACGAGAGCAGTGACAAACTATTAAAAGACCACTAATAGAATCTAGCTTCGAACGTAGCCAAACTCTAATACCAAGATGATACGGACTCATGGATGAACACATGAACTCGATATCACGTGTAACCAAAGGGATAGGTCCAGGCTGTAAGATGGCTTGAAAAGTAAATGATAGTCGAAGGTTAAACAGAGAGTTCCCGTGCACCGACGAAAGATATAACATACCAATGCCTCATACGAGCTCAAGTTATACTTGATATGACATACCGGTATAATTGGAGATCACTCGCCACTAGTCTACGCTCGGAAGGGCTAAATAAGAGTAGCTTAAGAGGAGGAGGGACACTTAACTCAAGAGGAGGAGGGACACTTAGCTCAAGAGAGTGAAAAGTTCAGTATATTCTCTGTATTATGATATGATTTCAACTTTTACAGAATGACGGTATTTATATCATCCTATTATGGCAAATCCTAGGTTACAAAAATTAAAAAAGAATGGTTTTTATTTGCTAAAAACAAAGATAATAATTTACAAGGAAAATATGAAATCATGTAAAAGAAGGAACATTGACGTCCTTTGTCAGAAAGAACAGTACGTATGTCAGTAAAGGACAATGTGCGCGTGTTTTTACTGTAATTCTGATAGTATTATGGTTCGGGCAAGGGTAGACCTTAGTTCAGGCTTATTCAGCATCAAAAGGGGCTGCATAGTGGTTGGTTTAGGGACAACTCACATTGGGGTTAGCTTCAGATGATCGGCTCCTAATAATTCTACTTAACCTCGGTACAGTGGAGATTGCTGCATTCAAATTTGGCGCTTGGATTGCGGTTTAGTGAAGGGTTCGGCTCAGTATGCTGGTTGATCACTTCAGCAACATCTTAGATGGTATGGAGAGAAAAGTAGCTTGGCAGATCGAATTAGGGCAAGCACTGCTTCTTGACGCTTAAATCTCCTCGGATAACTCGATAGACCACTTAAGAAAGCCCTCGGGCTCGAGAGCATGTAATCGGTCCTTGATCCCTATCATAAACCATACATAGAATGTGTTTTACATGTAAGCATACCCGCATATTTAGTTGTTACAATGGAGGATTCTGGCTTAGGGGCTTTTTACCAAAGATAAATTTCGAAGGAGAGGAACGAATGTGAGTAAAGATTGCTCGTTATGTGGAAATGATAAAGAGATTATTTGGCATCTACTTTGCCGAAGTAGCGTAAGTAAGGAGGTATCACAAGCCTTTAGAATCCATAGCATTGATGAAGGTCAACAACAGGGAACAAATTGAGGGATGGTTAAAGAAAGAAGTAAGGTGGAGAAAAGGGAACTAAAGGGAAGTCTTAGTACCAAAGCAATCTCTCATCTCTTTTGTCTTGGGGGGTATTCGGAGGGAAAGAAATTGAACGATGTTTAATCACACAAATCTATGAGAACATTAGGTCTAAAGGGTAAGAGCAAGAGAGAATGAATGGTGGGCTACCCATAGAGTAAGTAAGATGGTGGATGGGAAGAAAAATATGTTAACTGGGAGGAAGCCTGCACGAGGGTGGTGAAAATAAATTGTGATGGGGCAGTAGAAGAAGAAAATAAATTAGGAGGTGTAGGGGTGATAGTAAGGGATGAAGATGTTAGAGTGCTTAAAGGAGTGATGTTTCTCCACTAGAAGTTTTGGGTGATCCTTAAAGGAATGAAATGGGTACAGGTGAAAGGGCTGAAAAATTTTATTATTGAGACTGATTCCTTTGTGGCTATAGACTAGATATAAAGATTTGAAGTAAATAAGCAACTACGCCATCTAGCGTTAGCTGGGTATATTGAATCTCTTTCTCACTCTGATAATGTTTTCAATTGCAGGGTAAGCCATGAACAAAACTAAATAGTGGATGCTCTAGCAAAGGAAGGATTGATGGCTATGGAATGTGTTGAATTCTCTAATGTTGCTCCTACTTTTTTGTCTAATTTTCTTTTCAAAGATAACTATGATAGTCAAACTATTGGTGGTGCTATGATTGCATAAGGTTGATTTTCATTATTGTTTTTTATGTAATTAGACTTATCGTTTTATGAGTATATGTTTACCACCGAAAAAAAAAAGAATGCATTTTTCTAATGTATCAAAACATTAGCAAAATTTAAGACCTACTTATTTAAATTTTTCCCTAAGCTATGATTGCAAATTTATGTGTTGTTGTTTTTAGGTCTTTGTCAGTAGAGTCCTTAGACCTTAATAGGCTTTAGGAAATGTATATGGGACTTCAAATCACTTAGGCTAACCTGCCATAGATAATACATGAGTAAGGCACTAAAAGTTGCTCTATCGTGACTATTAAGAATGTTCATCAAGCTGAATCGAATTGAACTAAGAATCGAACAGAACTAGATCAAACCACAAAATGCAATTCTTTTATATTTTGGATTTGTTTAGTCGTTTTGAAGAGAGTTTCAAACAGTTTATGATTTAGTTCAAAGGGGTCGAACATAACTGAATCAATTGAACCTGAACCAAATTATTTCTAATTAAAGAATAAAAGATAAACCATGTATTTTAGTCTTAAACTCCATTGCCATTTTAATTTAACCTTATTCACATTTTCCTTTTTGTTGCCTTTGATCTTACTTTTGATGTCTACTCCTTTTCTTTCATCCCTCAAGCTGACCCCTGTGCCTTCATAATCACTTAAGATACAATGTCACAAAGATATAATGTTGTATGTCTTAGTTTTTGTGTAATGTTCCTCAATTTAAACATCTACGTTTAGTTGGAAACTCTAATGACTATCAATATTGTCAAATAGAACAATGTGCTTTTCGGACCAAATCATACTGCATTCAAAGCTATTCAGTTCATCAAAGGTTTAAAAAATAATTGTTTCAAATGAGATTCAATTTGGTTGACCCTTAAACCGAACCAAGAATACTCGTAGTGGCCACTTAATGCTTAGGTTAGTCTCAAGTGGTGGAGAGTAAAAAGGTAATTTAGGTAGAGAGTATGTTGGGTTATATTTTTCACTTACCATATAGAAGGGGGGATGTGGACTATTTTATAGACATGGTTAACTCATAGCTCATAACCTATAACTTCCTGTTCAAGTTTTTATGAGTTTGAAATTGATGAGATCTTCTAACACGATTAGGGTATGTTTGTTGTGTGTTTCGTGCTTGTCTTCTTGCATTTAATGCTCTATAAGCGCAGTAAGGTTAGGCCATGTGATCCTTTGCAGGAGAGCTCCATCCATCATGTTGTATTTAATGAATTGTGGCATCATACGAACAGGTACATGGGCTTCCATTATAGGACATGTGGATATTATTAAGCTATATTAAGAGGTCCGTGGCTTATAGGGCATGGAAATCATGCCTACTTCCTTAGAGAGATTGGCTCAAGCATTAGAAAGCTCAATTTAAGGCCAAGACCAAGGGATATTTGCTTGAGCATAGAGAGCTTAGCCCATGAATTAAAAAAGTTGGTTTTGACTTAAGGATCCATATCCAAAACTAACCATCAACACTTCTATAGCCAATAAAAAAGGAACTTCAACGTTTATCGATTTCTTGCGTTAGGCACTAAAGGACCATCATCTATATGTATATGTATTTTTTAACTAATACAGTGTTTTCTAGTTGTCCGTCACCATGATTGCAACAAAATACTCTCCATACATTCTTTATTTCTCCCATTGAGCTAAAGTATGCTTGAAATTAAAAGCGTGCTGGTTCGCTGTGATTTTCAACTGAAAATATAAAAGGTTTAATACAAGATAGTGAATTTTCGGTCACTTTTCCTGGTAGTTACTAATTACTATGAAATTAATATAGTTTGATATAATAAAATAAAATAAATTGCAAACATTTGTCTTGATATTTGTCTCGTGTATGCTTGACCCTTCTATTCTTGAGTTTTTGGACCCCGGATCACTAAAAGAGATGCTTTTTAACCTCTTATATGACTATTTAGGCATTAAGTTATGTTATTTTATTTTTCTTTTCACTATTTTAAACTAGGGAAAATAGTAAAATAGGGATCAAAAGCTCCTTTCAAGGAAATATAAAGTCTAAATACCAAAATTTAAAGACAAAGATTGAACGTATGTGAAATAAATATAAGATATGTATTTTAAAATTATTTAATATAGCTTCCAGCTCATAAATTGGTTAAATATGTTTCAATTTAGAAATCATGATAGTTTAACAATTTTAACACAACTAGTTTGAGGTTTTCGGATTTTGCCTAACTTAAGGATACGTGACAATTTAAATACATGCTGCATTTCTAAGTAAAATTATCGAAAATCCTCACACAAGTTTTATGAATTTGAGAATGGTGGAATGTCCACCGATCCTAAAAAAATAAAAATAAAAAAAATTACTTAATATTAATTGCATGAAATTAATTATATAAATGACAATATTAAATCGCTTTTAGAAGATACGATATTAAAAATTATAAGAAAATCTTATGTATAAACTGCGATTTCATGTTTTTCCTACCGTGACTATATCACATCTTTTAAATGTGATATATATACATATACTAATCTCTATAGTGATGTTACATATTCTACATGCGACGTATATATAATTTTAATATTATATGTATAACATGCGATATAATATTAGTATTTTTGTAATTTTCTTATATAGTTAATATTTGTATAATATTAATCTATTTCAATGGTAAAAGTGCAAATTCCTCATTTGAGAATCATATTTACCTTTAAGGGAGATAGTTGCAAAGAATAATATAAAATTGGATGTGATATTTATGTATCTAAAAGTGGGATTTACGACATTATTAATTTACATAAAATAGGGTCTAAAAATATAAAATGAGTGTGAAAATATTATGAAAATTCATGAATAAAATACACTACTTAATCATTGAAGTTTCAAGTGTTATGTTTTTTTTTGTTTTTTCCTTGATAATTTTTCCTTAGGACATGGAACAAAGAAAATTACAAAATAGGCCGAGGTGCACTTATTAACTTCGGTAATTAGACAACAATGAATTCATAAAATTTTAACATAGTTGGCACAAACTTTATTAGTGGAGACAACGGAAATGAGTTGAATCGAATCATATAAAAGAATTTATAAAATAGACAAATAACTAAAAGAAAGGGAAATGAATACAATTATTTAATATGGAAAGCCATAGGTAGGAAGAAGAATCACATTTAAGCAGGAAGGGTCACATTTCGTTATAGAGTACAAATGAGAATATACAAGAAATGGTATGGTATAACTTATAAGAAGTTAAAAACTTAACACGTGTGTTTGACAATCTCAATTATGTACAAAACTAACGGGCAATACTAAAAGCCTCTCTACACCAAATTCAAGTCCCAAGGGGTACCCTAAAAATTTATTTATGAGTATAAGTATAGATACTAAGCCAACTATAATGCCCCAAAATCTTAATGGGTGCCATAAATTGCCATGTATCCTTAATTTTCTAATAATACGTTAAGACATTAAAACTAACTATAATTTTTAAAATCACCTCCAAACCCATTAACAAAATACTAATAATATATCTTCAAATTTTCTACATATTAAATGCCTCACAAGTGAGCCATTCCGTCCACAAATATTTCTATCAACAGATTTTTCTAATCCTACACTAACAAAACATACTACCCAAAAAGTATTCCATATAATAAATATCATCTCCATAACTCACTCAACAACTTTCTCAATGCTAAACGTTTCGCTTTCTAAACCTGGTATTAATTGCCTTAACCCACAAATAGCAAACTTTATCTTAATCATATGTGGTTGTAAAAATAAAAGAATGAGTTGAAGTTTAGTACATAATGCACGAACACATACTACTACCAAACCAAGTCATAAATATGCATATAATGTAGGTTACATCAAGTATAAGCAAATAGGTCTAGAGTTTAAAGTCTAGAGTTTAGAGTCCTTAGTTCTTGAAACCTAGTTTTCTAGCTGTGTCATCTCATATACGAGTTGACTAATGAAACTTTACATATGATCAACAGTTGCCCCCTAGGGATATGCTATTGCAGGCCCTTAAGAGAAGTGAGTCAAGTACAATTAGCAAACCATTCATTTAGGCCAATTATATATTAGTTCAGTTAGATCTTTTCTATCTTAGTGAGAATAATCATACAAAAAAGCACTATGTACCTGAAAAGTTGAACCAAAACTAATTTCAAAGCCTAAGTTTTACTCAAAGTCCAACTAAACTCACAAGTCTGAATTCAATCTCAAGGTCCAAACTATACTCAACAAGGAACCCGAATCAAGAATCTAACAATTAGAACAACAAGGTTTCCTTAGTCCATCATAAATCCAATTCAACATAAAATTTCTAGTTTAAAACTCCTTACTTGACTTTATTTACACTCCCCTAAACTTCATTCTAACTCCTAAGGGTACTATAACTAAGGTTAAGGGTAAAGTTTGAAACTCTAATTAAAAATAAGTTGAAGGAAATATTTGAAAGAAGAATTGAAAGCCTGAAGTAGTAAAGGAAATTTAGATGGAGTATAGGTTAAAAAATACTATTTCTTGTATTAGAGTGGTAAAGTAAAGTAAAGTAAAGTTCGTTAAAATTGGTTAAAATGATATTCGGAAGTAAAAAGTGTTTAAAACCAATTAAAATGCTAAATTAAGCATAAAGAACTTAAAAATTCTAGGTAAAGGTTGGAACTTTTACACAAGAAGGCTAAGTGGAACTCAATTAATGTTACGAAAATGTTTGAATGATTTTGGTTAAGAAAAACAACAAGAAATGGTTTACTGCTTGGAGTTTGGTCAGTAATATGACCATGTTGCTTAGTCATGTCAAAATTCAACTATTTTCATGAAAGTTAGAATTTTTGTATAAAAAAAGTTAGTTGAAAGTAAATATTAAGGGTGGGAAAAGGTTTGAATAAGATTAATTAAGAAAATCATAAGAAAAGAACACTTTGAGTTCTCTACTCAACATGGTTAGCAACATGACCATGTTGTCCAGTCGTGTCACTTTCTAAGCAATTTTCCCCTTATTGGACATAGTTAATGATATGATCATGTCGTTGGTTATGTTCCTTCCAGCAGCAAACTAGAATCTTTTTTCCTTTGAAAAACACTCTAATCCAACTATTTCCTTTTCAATCTTCAACCCAACGTTAAATATACTTCAATCTCTCAATTACCTATCACTTAAACTCCTTTTAATCCATCAAAACCACAATTTTCAATTCACATACTCACTTAATTATCAAACCCATCAATAATTTCAACACCAACTTCAAACTAAAGAACAAGATATTAGAATGAATGATACTTACTTGCAATAAGAGAATCCGAGCTTTAAATCCCAAACACAAACTAAACCAAAGAGGAAAAGCTGTAATTTACACATTTGAATTCGGATTACTAAATAAATACTAAAAAGCTCCATGAAAATAAAGGGTTTTCACTAGGAAAAAAAAATTAGAAAGAGACTAGAAGGTTACCTTACCTTTGGAAGAGCTTAGAAATGGGTTTCTCTTGAATATTTGAAATTTTAAGAGCTTGTTTTAACTTAAAGAAATGGGGATGACGAAAATGGAAAGAAAATAAGTAAACTATAATGGTTTTGGCATGGTTTAAGGCCATAGGGTTTCAGATAAAGGGGTAATATGGTTGAGTTTTAGGGTAAATGGAGTTTAGGCTTATAGAAGATATTACAATCAAGCCATTTACTTTAAAATCATTTTCTTGAATTTTTCTTAGGTAGTACACCAACAAAATAAAAAAAAAATTAAAAAAGAAATAGAGCCAAAAAAAGGAAATCAAATAAAACAACTTTTGTTAAGATTGTTGTAGTCTTGTTTTATGAACATTAGTTTTCCAAGAACATATATCAAGTTCAAGTCACTTTTTCCTAACTTATGATATTTAGTGTTGTTGGTTAAAAAAAAAACAACAACCAACTTTTAGCTAGTTTAGTTGAGGATTCTGCACCATCAATTTATTATTTCTCATATAATTATCTAGTTCAATTGATATTTCTCAACCCATAGACTATTTTACAATTTTGGGTCTTTATAGAAATGAACCATGTCAGGCTTATATCGAAAACATATTATGTTATTCCTATTCTATGAAAAGTATTACCGAGGTTCCGGTACCTATGATCAAACAAGAAAGAATATTATAGTCATACCATGAAAATCTTCACCTTCTATAGTAATTTTATGAAAAAGACCTGAAAAAAAAAAAAAAAAAAAAAACCTTTCAACTTATTCCCACCTATGGACCTAAACTCTATGGCTCCACCTTCTCTAAAACACGCAACCATAGGTAAAACTATAAGTACTAGTAAGTCCTGCTAAAATGGGATAAAACCAACAAAGGGAAGGTAATTTTATAATAGAAAACGACATGAAAAAGAATACTAAGCAAAACGGATTAGCATTAACTCGGTCGTCCAATTTCGCCATCAGCTGATTTGTATCGATTGCTGTCTAATTCGGTCGTTTTGTCAAAAAGCCATCTGCCATTCTACCATGTCCTTGTCCAATCATGTCTTTTCCTCTTCTATTGAAATTAAATTAGGTTATTCTTATACCACATAAAGTGTTAATGCTTTGGCCTTAAGAGGTGCCATACTATATGAGATTGCAAATAAGCTGAGCCACTTATGAAATACTTTAATTTGAGTTCAATTTATAATGAATGAAGCTCAAACAAAAAATAAAACTCTTTTATTTAGGTTTTATTTAAGTTTACAAGTCTACTTATTTATGAGCTTTATATATAATATATAATATATATAGTATAATACGATTATTATATTAAATTATAATATAATGTAATCCTTAATATACAGAGTCACAAATGAGTCGAGCTGCTGGCGAGTTGTTTGACTCAATCTTGATTAGTAAATTGAGTTTAAGCTCGAGCTCCAGTTTAGTCTCACGAGACTATTCGTTTAGGCTCGTGAGTAAACTTATAAGTTTTATATATATTATAAATATTATAAATTAACTCACGANTTTAAGCTCGAGCTCCAGTTTAGTCTCACGAGACTATTCGTTTAGGCTCGTGAGTAAACTTATAAGTTTTATATATATTATAAATATTATATACTATTAAGATTTAAAGGCTAATATCTATATATTATATATAAATATATAATATGTTACATGATAATATATAATATATAATGTAATCCTTATTCGCTATTTGTTAATCTATTTATTTATATATTTTTTTATATTGTACATTTGGGCTCATAAGTAGGTTCGAGATCAGCTCACTTTAGATTCAATTAGATTCGAGCTCGATTAATAAACAAATCAAGTTTGTGTTTAATTAATAAATGAGTTGAAGTTGAGCTCAAACTCAAGATAAAGCTCGTTTATCTAAATAAGCTGAACTTGAGTTTCAATTGCAAGCTCGATAGAAAGCTCAGCTCGAGCTCGAGCTCGAGCTTGATAATTTTTAAATGAGTTAAGCTTAAACTTTCAAAAACTCAATTTAATTCGACTTGCCTCAGTTGTAGCCTTAATAATATATGATTTTATAAATATAATATTATATGTATGCTTGTGAGTAAGCTTAGGAGCTTAACCTTGTTTAAGCTCAATAATGCATATGAGCTTTTAAACCAAGTTTATGCTTAAGATTTCTTAATGAGCTCGAATATAAGCTTGTAATTTTCACCTTAACAAAAGCTTGGCTTAATTTTAGGTTGATAATCTTTTAAACTATGAGACTCCTTAGTTAAGTTTCTTACATAGATGATGGGAGATTATGATACTAGTTTATAAGGCCATAATTATGAATATTTTATCAATATAAGCTTGAAACTTTTGGGTTAAGTAATTAAAATGAGTCAATTAGTATTTGTTAAGTTAGCTATTCACTATTTTTGATTCGAGGCATTACAAATAGTATTGAAGCGAACCCACTACTAATAGATGGATGTTCAAGTTTAGCTTTGGTTAAAAGAAAAGGTCTGAAGAAAGTAAGGAGTGTCACTAAGGTATGATTTCTTATATATTTTCAAAATGATTTATAAATAGTAAGTGACTTGAATCATACACCCAAAAAGAGGGAGGATTTAGACTTAATTGTAAGGTCTTGCGACAAGAACATCGCGTATTTAAAGAGAAGAAATTACGAGATCCTATAGTTAAATGTTTTATATGGATTGTAAAAAGTTATGATATTAGTTTATAAAACTATAATTGTAAATATCCTATCAATACAAACTTAAAATTTTCGAGCTAAATAGTTAAAATTAACTCATTAATATTTGTTGGCTTAACTTGACCTAGCTATTCACTGCTTTTAACTTGGAGTGTGACATAAACAAACCTAACTTGAGTTTTCAAAAGTTTAACTTGACTTGCCTTATTAACAACTGTATTGCTACAAACATTGAAACGTCCTACTATAGGCACCAAACTAGCAAAGCATGAGCACTTATACCCCAAGACGCGTTCCCGTTGTCTTCTGAACAGCAAAATTCTTTATAGTTACCAAAAGGACTAGGCCGATATGTTAAGAACACAGCAGGGCCCTAACATTGTCCGATAAGGATGAGATCCTGGATTAAATCACGTAGGCACCTGACAAAACCCGAGACAATCCACTTAAGGACATGCCTTGTGTTAAAACATCCAACAGTGCAAATTTTGGCATTTTTGAAATTACGCAATTGAAGATCGAATCACATCAAAACAACAAAGATAAGAAAGAAGAAATTAAACCCCCAAAAAAAAAAATCAACACGAAGAAACTCAATTTTTGGTTAAAAAAAAAAAAAAATTAAGGGCGAAGGATCAACTATGATTCTTCACAAAGCACAAAAGAGGGTACACAAGAAAACGGAAGACAAATTCACTATATAGAGGCTATTGGAAATCCACTTAACAAATCTTAGTATAGGATATAACCATGGAACATTGGGGCCCTAAACCAAATTTCAAATAAAAATTTAAACACTACTTTATAAATCTTAGCAAGAATAGTAAATAATTTCATGTGGAAAAGCATAAAATAGGAAATAGAAATGAAATACGAAACTGAATAAAATAAATTGGAGTGAATTTAATCAACCAATATGCACCATTAATTGTTTTCTATAATTGGCTAGCTCGGACAATCATTCTACTTCATTTATAATATTCACTTATTGAAATTCTACTCTATTATATCAAAATCACTTTGGACAGCTCCTATTCCACGGAAAGTTTTACCAACATTCAAATTATTAGATCTAAGTAATACAAAATTTTAGTCATTCTTGATAAACCCATAAACATGAAGAAGAAAAGGGCACCCAAAATATCTAAAGTGTGAGGGAATGTTCTAACTGCTTAAGTAAAGCAAATAAATGAAGGGATCAAATTCTGAAATCCTATTCCTTGTTACCAAAGAATCATCCAAGGATTCTTCTTGCTGAAATAAAAAAATAAAAAAGAAAGAAAGAAAGTAGAAAGGATTTCCAATTTTATAAATTCTCCACTCTTTAGCAACATGTCTTCACTTTTATGAGTGTTGTTGCCATTTTTCTTGTCAGTAGAAAAGGAAATCCTTCACTTCACACTCGGCACAAGAAAAGGGAGAGCGTGTGGAACAGAAAGACCAAATAATTCACTTATCCATAAATATTACGAACACAGATAAAGGAGGGAATTTGGGTATATTCAAAGACCATCCCTTTCTTTCTATTGTGGACTCATGGCCCAACAAAGTGAAAAGATCATATTATATAACCCCACCACTGAAAAAGAATAGATTTTCTGCTGATTTGGTTCTGATGCGTGCGCCCACTTTACTCAGAAAAAGAAAAGTAAAAAAAAAAAAAAAAAGTAATAACAATAATATATAATAACTGAAAATAAAGAAAATTTATTGATTAAATATATATATATATATATAAACTCTCTAAATTTTTAAAATATGATTTTCCAACACTGTGACTTTCAAAAATTTGCACAACTCCCAAATCATTCCAGATATCTTAAAAAACAAGTTGCTAGGAGAACTATAAATACTGACAGTTTTAACTTTTTAGCAAGAGTTTAAGAATTATGCGTATATTTATTAAAGTTACATAAAGAGTTCATAGTATGCTTTTAGAATTTGGAAATTTATCTAAATCTGACCAATAATTTTTAGAAGTGTGTTTGCAATTTCCAAGAGGGAAAAGAAAATGCTGCAATGTAGCACAAGTTTCTTGGATACATGCATCGTTTCATACAATTCATATATCAGTCCGACTTAAACTTGCATTGTGTAGCAAATAAAACAAGCCATTTTAATGGAGATTGAAAAACAAAGGGAGAAGAACGTTTACCTAATTCTCTATTTTGGTCTTTAATATTTTAAAATTTTCATTTAAGTTCTTATGTTTATAAAAGTTTATAAATAAGTTCTTTTTACTGACGGTATTAAATTTTAAATCGAAAAAGTATAAAAAAATATACATATATTAGTAAATATTAGTTTGTTAGTAATTAATTTGTTATAATTTGGTTTCAATTTAGAGTCTGAGTTTGATTCCGAGTTAACTTTTTAAACAGTTTCTTATTTCACTATCTTTTTTCACAAATCATAATTTCTTGATTAATCAATAAATTTTGTAAGTTTTCTAAAATTGCCAAATCCTTTGAGTTTAGTTCTAAGCAATTCTATAGCAATTTTCTTTAGTCGAAAATCCTCTAAGTTATCATCTAGGCTACACTAGAGTCACTCATAATATCAATTTTATTCTCTAATACAGCTTTTGAGTTTCTTTAGTTTAAAGCTCTTATTAAATTATCCTTTAAAGTATCTTCTAACTTTATTAGTTATAAGATTTTTAATAAATGAATCCTCTGTTTCTCTTGTTTTCACATTACTTGATAATTCATGCCTTTGATGTACTCTTTGAACATCAATTTAATGCACATTATCAAAAGCCTTTAAGTCATACTTTGCCTTTTAATAATCTTAATGTTTGTTTCTTTTTTTTATTTCAATCCTTAAGGTTTTCAAACATTAAAGAATCAAATAAAAATTTTAAAATGTTAAGGGCTAAAATAAAAAAGAAAACAAATGTTAAGAATTTCTTTTATACTTTTTCAGTTCAAAATTTAATACAATCAATTAAAAGAACTTATTTATAAACTTTTATAAATATTAAGGATTAAAATAAAAGTTTTAAAACATTAAGAATTAAAATAAAAAATAAAAGAGCGTTGTTTTCTAAAAAACAAAGTCTCATGCAATTCAATACAGTTAGCTTTAGTTTTCATCCAAGAGATCAATGATTTAAGGCCTTGAAATAGGGGAAATTCTTAGCTATTATGTGCACGGGTTTTCCTGTTTATCGATAGCTATAGAAATCAATCCGATGATACTTTAATGGTTAAATGAAAGGCTAAATGATCTAATGATGGAGCCAGAAAATAATCTTCTTCATCGAAAAAAGGAAAAAAAAAAAAGTAGAAATAAGAAAATCAATGCCATCAGTAGGCATCAAAATCAATGCAATGGTACGTGATCAATCATAACCACACTTGGAAATTGTCCGACACGTTCGAACAAGTCTCTTTCTGTGTAGGAAGAAACAAACAACAAGGCCTGCTATGTAAAAATGTGTCCATGTCAAATATCTGGATGCACCTTTATTTTATTTTCAGGAAAAGCCTGTCCAAAAATGGACCATGTTTGTTGAATAATTGAGATACAGTTATCAACAAAAGAAATATTGCTTTGTAGGGGTAGACGCCATTTGATATAGTACGGTACACCTTTTTTTTATTAAATTTAATTTAATATAATGGTTCGATTTTTTTTAAATCTAATATAATCATACGGTTTGTTTCATAAATTTTTCAAATATAAATAAAACATGTTCAGATCGGTATTTGAACCATTTATATCAAATTTTTTCTAGATATTTTTATCTTTAATAATATGTTTTTATGTTTTTGTTTCCATTGAACTCTCAAATGTTTCTAATAAATTTCTCATATATTTATTATATATAATGATATTCAATAAAATATTGCATAAGATTTTAATAAACTTAACTTGATTAAATGAGAGTAAGAGATTTCATTTTAATGAATAAATAATGATGAGGGAAAAATAGATCTATCTATTAAAAAGCAATATGAAAAAAACAAAAAAAAGATACATTAAAGATTGAAAAAGAAATTAGAAACACGTAAAAAATATTAAGATAAGACTCTTGATTTAAAAATATATAAGAAAATGATGATTTAGAAAAGAAAAATTTTTTATATATAAAATTTTAGATGGAATTTACTCAACTTGATCTTAATAATTTACCCAAAAATAAGAAGAAGAAGATATAAAAAATTTAATGAAATTCATAATGATTGATAAAAAAAAAAGTTACATAAAATTATTTTTATTTAACAAAACGGTTCGATTCTAAACAATTTGATTTGATTTGCTTTTTTGAATTAAACTGCAAATTGATTATACATAACCAAATCAATCCGTAACTAAATGATTTGTAAAAAAAAAAAGCCCCTTTTTTTCAGTTTGATCCGATTTGATCCGTAGTTTGCGGTTTTTTTGCCCAACTATATTGCTTAGTAATACGTCTAAGGTCCTACACAACAATTGTTTACATGAGAAAGAAAGTGTACATAATATTATTATTGTTAGAGCTATCTTATAAATGTCATCATGCGAAAATGAAGTACAATAGATTGTGAATTGAATTCCTGTAACTTGCTCCTTTATAGAATAGTAACGAAGAATATAAGGGTTGAGAGTTCAATCTAACAATAACTTCTAATTGATACCACTTCTATATATGTAAGTACTAAAGCTAATTAACTAAAACATAACAATATGTCCAGCTATCATTTATGTATCAAATCGGCTGCTATTAACAAGATGGATTTGTTATCACAAAATAAGGAAATAAGCAAAGTGAATGAAATATTAGGATCCTCCAAGATATAAGTGGTCCACAACAATTCTTTAATTACTATTGCCATACTCCCATATTCAGCTTTCGTAGTTAAAGTGGACATTTTAGTTTGCTGTTTAGTTTTTGTGTGGTAGGGTTACTGTAACTAGCCAATTATGAACAACAAGCGTACCAGTTAACCTGGGAGACGTGTTAAGCTAATGCCACATGGAGGGATATCGTTAGGAGGATGTGTGGGATAAAGAACGAGCAAACTCGGTATCATGAGTGTGCATACAAGACAGTGAATTAAACTCGATGGTCTTGATCTTTCTTGGATTGTTCTTGATAAAATTACTTGTTTAATCTTCTCTAGAGTGATTTCAGCAAAGCTATAGTGTTTATCTCAAGCTTATAAATATTTTGAATGAATCAAATGAGAAGAGAAGCCTTTTATTTATAGAGTTTAGAGATTAATTTTATCTGTTGGATGGTTTTAAGCTAGACGGCTGAAATTAAGTTCATTTGTTAAAGCTTATCCTCTCCTTTAGCCTTCATAGGTTTAGATATGGGCCCAAGTATGCTTAAGGCTTTTGTTAGCTAGAGAAAGCCTATTATCATTATTATAAAGCTTAAAAACCAACTAAACCTCCTCAAAATCCAATAAGATCAAATGAAGCCTAAATAAAGTCTAAATAGGCTCAAAAAAACAGTTTCCGAGACTTTTTGCCCACGAGATAACCAGGTAAAGTCGAGAGTAGAACATCTAATCTGATAATTCTCGTTCTGAGCCTACCAAGTTAGATCTCTTTAAAATATCCATAAATAAGCTAATTTCCCAAGCTTTATCATTAGCTTAAGATATTGGTCTATGGCGTTAAATTAGGTTAAAGGCTTAATTACTGAAATGATCCTCTACAGTTTTCTAAGTAATTAAGGAATTTCCTAAGAAAGCATAATACCTAGATATTGATTTGCAATCACCAACGCAACCTCCCTAATCATTGTTGGAATAAGCCATTGGTTGTAATGAATTGTCTTATAATAAAAGATGCCCAAAAGTTGCTATCCCTTTGATGTATTTAAGAACATGGAACAAAGTTGACGAGTGAGAAATACTTAGATAAGTTAAAAACTAACTCAATATGTGAACTGGGAACAAAATATCTGATCTTGTTAGAAATAAGTACGATTGCTTGCCAACAATACATCAATAAAAAGAAGGATTATCAACATTGTCTCCTATTTCATTATCGAGTTTCAAACTAATAGGCAAAGGAAATTTAGTGTGCCACACCATAAATTTCTAGTAGCTAAGCATAGTATTAGTTATGTTTAGCAATTTCTAAACTAAGGAAAAATCTTGTAATTCCCAAGTCTTTGATGGTGAATTAACTATGAAGCTTCCGTTTCAACTAGGTAATCAAGTCATCATCTATCCCTGTGAGAAGCGTATCATCGACATACAATAGAGCAACAACAAAGCCTCTAGAAATATGTTTTTGAATAAGGAGTAGTCACTTTTTAATCGAATGAAACCATCAGTAATCAATGACTTAGAAATTTCAATGTTCCATTTCCTTAAGGCTTGTTTCAAACTATACAATGAACATTTCAATTAACACACTTGATTAGGTCATGCTTTTCCATATCCTTTAGGAGGAATCATGTCGATTTTCTCATCCAAATAACCATGTGGAAAGGTGTTATTAATTCCTATTTGGTGCAAGTGCTATTTTTGTACAATAGCAACTGCTATGAGGACTCTTACGATGCTCAATTTTACAATTGTTAAGAATATATTATCATAATTCTTACCCTCAACTTAATTGTATCTCATAGCTATCGATCTAGCCTTATACCACTTAATAGTTCTATGTAGGTGATATTTAATCATATATACCCATTTAGAACCAATTTCTTTCTTATCCTTTAGTAATGTAGTAAGTTCCCATGTATAGTTGTTTTTAAGAGTTTGTAATTTTTGTTGCATTGCCTTAACCTATTATTTATATTTAGAAGCTTAGGAGTAATTAGATGGTTCTTCAGTAGGTAATAGATTTGCTAAAGATGTAACATAATCCCTAGGATAATGATTGCATATATGACTATCAAACAATGGATAAATGGAAGTACTAGCCAAATGATTTTAAATATAACAAGTAACATAAGCTCTTTGGAACTTATTATTTGTTGTATGAACAAAGTCTTGAAGCCAATAAGGAGTACTTCATTTTCTATTGAATCTTCTTAAAGGTTGAGTGGAATAATTTGACTCAATATATCATGTGAAGTGGAGGAAGAATTATGAGTGGTGATTAATTGTTGTGTGTGATTGATAGAAATTGTAAGTTGATCTGCAAATTGATCACATTGTCTTATACTTTTATCAATGAATAGAGGATATTCAAATGAAGGATTAGAAGGAGATTTATAAGGGGATTTTAGAACAAATTCAAATGGCAAAAGTTCTTTTTTGAATGGAAACAATTGTTCAAAGAACACTACATCATGATTGATAAGAACACATTGATGAACAAGATAAAAAACATCATATCCTTTTTGTCCATGTCCGTAGCCTAAGAAAACACATTTAATGCCTCTAGGATTAAACTTATCCTTGTAATTGGAATGATTAGCCACAAACACAACCAACTCATGACTTGCAAATCACCATAATTTGGTGGTATTTTGAAAACTATTTCACGAGTTGTTTTCCACCCTATGGACTCCATGGGCATTTTATTAGTCAAGTAAGTAATTGTAAGCAAACATTTTCCTCAAAGATTCTTAGGTAAATTGGCATAAATTCTCAAGGCCCTTGATGTGTCCAATAAATGTTAGGGTTTATGTTCAACTTGTCTGTTTTGTTGTGAACTGTAAGACATTGCTCTTTGGTATATAATTCCTAGGCCATAGAACTTGGACTAATATGATCTCGAAATGAAATCAGAACCATTAGGGGATCTAACAAATTTAAGAATAACATGAAAATGATTGAAGATGTATTTCAAGAATTTATCGAGTATAGCACGTGTTTGGTACTTATGATTAAGTAAATAAATCCATGTGAATTTCGTAAAATCATCTATAATAATCAAGAAGAACTAAGAACCAAATAGTAATGGATCATTATATAGGTCCCAAACATCAACTTAAAGCAATTAAAAGGCAAAGCAAGAGTTGAATGTGCTTCTAAGAAAAGGTAGTTGATAGAAATTTAATTACTTTACATGTATCATATACAACTTGTTTTAGGTCCAAACCCCTACAAACATCTAAGTGTTTCAACTTTGATGTCAAACCATGACCCAATCTTTTTGTGAAACAAATGAAACATGTATCATCATTATAAAAACTGGACTTATAAGAAAACAAATGCTTGTTAAATCAAAAGAGACTTTAGAATTATTAACAGCTATAGACAAAAGAACATATAACCCATTGAGCATCTGAGCCTTAGCTACTCGTTTATTCACTTTATGGTCTAAGAAATAATAATGGAAATGATAAAAAACAACAAAAAGATTACGGTGAGAAATGAGCTTTTAAACAAAAAGAACGTCGTATGTAAACTGAGGTACAAATAAGACATTGTGTATGGTTAATTGTATGCTAATCTTGACAAATCCAACACAGTAAACATTAATCATTTGGCCATCTAGGGGTTTTATTAGTTTTAGTGAAACTAAAGTACAAATATCATGAAAACAAGTATAATAGGATGTCATGTGATCAGTTCCATTTGTATCTACTATCCAAGATCCCATAGAATTACTTGAAGCATTAAAGCGCAATGAATGAAAAGGGGACCTATCTGTAAAGTGAACTATATTTATAGTTGCTTCTATGCATCTTTAGCTTTCATCATGTACACAATTTCATTAAAAACATAATCAAATGTCTATCATTTTTTCTAAGCGATTATTTAGAATTTGAATATCATTTGCATCTATGTCAACGTAATCAAAAGGTGTATTATAAATTATTTTTGTTTTTTTTTTAGACTAGAATAAATTGTTTTTGTTGAAGACTTATAGAAATATACTAAGGTCAATGTGTTCAGTATCCTTTCATCCTTCCCTTTGTAATTACTTTTTCCTTTAGACCAATCAAAGTATTTAATAATTAAAAACAAGTTTTCATAGTATACCCTTTATTCTTATAGTTTTCACAAACAACTTCTTATTATGTCCTTTGAATCATTTTCTATCATTCTTATTAATAAGTAATACAAATGCCTTCACCTTAAAAGCAAATGTTAAAGTAACTTCCTTTTGTGTTTCTACTTATTAAATCGAGTAGAATGCTTTGTTAACCGAAGATATTGGATTCATATAAAGCATTTAGTTCCTACATTCTCATATCCTTCATTAAGATCCATTAAGAATTGCATTAATTTGGTGTAAGATTCAAATTCCAGAATATAATCCTTTAAAGCACAAGTATAGTAAAACATCTAACTACAATCACAAGAGGGATAACTATGGATTGGTTGTAATTCATCTTAGTATCTCTTGATTTTCCTATAATATGAACTCATAGACATGTTATTTTGCCTTAAGTTTGCTATTTCATGTTGAATTCGAAACACAATGGGTGCATTTGTAGTACTATGGATTTCAATAATTTCATTTTACAATTTACCAGTTGATTATATACACAAGAATCCCTAAGCAAGATCACTATGCGTTGAGTTGAGAATCTAGCAACAAACCATGTAGTCACATCTTATCCACTTAGTAAAATGTAATGAATCTTTTGCTATTTTTTTTTTTATAGTATCATTGTCAACAAACCTTAGCTTCAATTTGGTCTTGAATCCTAATCTTAAAGAATATCTCCAATGAAGAAAATTTGATGGGAAACAAGTTAAGGTGGATTCAACTAGTCAGTTACAAGTTCCAATTAGGGCTATTACTCCAGATTAAGCCAAAAAACTTTATGCGGAATTTAACAAATTCACAAGCAAAACAATGAAGACCATTAGCAATTATTTTGAGACCATTTTGAAAAGAAATGGAAGTCTATTTAACTTGTTAATTGTTCAAGAGGGATGAACAAGTATGAATCCATGCCAGAGTTACATGACATAACTGAAATAAGGTTGGGTGGGTATAAGAGGATATATACCATGTATGTTAGAATCCATGTCGTGTATCTCAAGTTCAACATGCTGTATGTTCCATTGTTATCTCAAATATACGCCATGTATTGATGTTGAGGGGTTGAACACATCGTGTTTCTCCATGTTAGCTTTAAACACTTCGTATGTTTGAAATACACATAAGTTATATGCTATATACAATGCTCTTCGACATGTTCTTGTATTTTAATTGATTCTCATTTCTTGTTGTATTTTAAACATATCTAAAATTATGTTTATGTCCTTGCCTAGGATTATGTATAAATATTTTAACTTATTCTCATGTAAGAAACCTTTTTGATCACTTGATAATATTGAATTCTTTTAAGAGAGAATCTTATCTCTTTGTTTGGGTTCTTTTGAGAACTTCTAAACTCGTTAAGAATATTGTTCTTGTTGTGTTCTTTATCATATTGAGGTTATTCGGTTGGTATAATTCATTAGTTCAAGTCTTATACCAAGATTTGTGAATTTACCCAAGCAAAGGGCTTAAGTCAACATTATCGCATTATACTGAGGTTCTTGGGATTCTTAATATTAAGTTTAAGTTCAATTACACCTCTAATTTTATGTTAGATTTCTCAACGAGTCGAGGTATGCCTATTGATTCTTAGAGATCTAAGATTTCATATTAGTGATCACGTATTAAAATTGTTTCCATCAAATATAATATTTTCTATTGATATTTTAGGATTATTTGTGGTATATGGATCATTAATTGATGGATCGATCACTAATCCTATATTTCGAGAAAAGGAAAAAAAAAATCCTAAAAGTACTGCTTTTAGGAAAATATTTTTAGAAATATAACACTTTCATTTTGAACTTAGATCGCCTCTTTAAGACGTGACGTTAGTTCAAACAAGATAAATTGAATCTTAATAAGTAAGTGCCGTATTTTTTGGAATATTTTCTCAGAAGTAGCATTTGTATAATATATATATATATATATATTTGCATTTTTTTCCTTTTTCCCATATATTTCTATCATTTACGATTCTTTAATGAAGAAAAATCAAGAGATAACCTGAACAATGATTGAAAAGAATCAAGATCGGTGCCTAGTGATGCAAATACCATGTGAAAATCAAGCTTAATTGGTTGCGAATTGAATTTCTATAAAGTTCCTCCATTATAGAATAGTAACAAAGAATAAAAGAGCTGAAGAGTTCAATCTAATAGTAATTATTAATTGATACAACTTCTATATATATACAAGTCCTAAAGCTATTCAACTAAACATAACAAAATGTCCAACTTCATCTACGTATCAATTAACACTGGCAATCCTTGTGTATGATAAATCGCAAGTGTACATGTATAATATAAGTCTTCACAAATCAAAAGAACGTAGTCAAATTCGTTGAATAACACTTTGAATAGATTGGAAGTGAATAAATAAACTTCATCGAGTATATACATTAAATTTTCAAAATGAGTTTGAATTTAAATTTAATTTCATATTACTTGGCTTAATTCAACTCATCTACACCTCGATATTTAACATATATAAGGTCAATGTCATGGAATATGGGCTATCATATCAAATAACTATAAAATACAACAATCTACAAATTCATCTTCTACATTGACTATGATTTTTTTTTTTCCAATTTTATGTCCTTTAAGAATATCATTAAGAAGAGCATGCCAAAAAAACTTTGTAAATGTAAAAATTATTTTATTAACAATGGCATGTACTTTTCGTATATTTATTTGTGTATCTACTTACATTTATTTTACTATGATAATTAGATGCAAGATGAGAATAGGGTAAGTTATAATAATAATAATGTTCTACTAAAATCAGTCATAAGAATGCTATGAAATCCCAAAAGTTAAGAGTGCATAATAATGCAACTTGTTTTATAAGATATATATCTAGCATCATTGCTCCCTTCTTGAAGAGAATATAGGGAAATTTTTAATTTGAGATCTTCATATATCTTACCACAAAGTGGAAAGTCTTTATAGTCGTCAAATATAACTCTATTAAGATGTGCAAGTCATAGAGTTGTCTTATAAGGCACAAAGTGTTAAAAGAATAATAAGGATTTGTGCCAAATTCATCACCTTATAAGATTAGAGAGTTGAGATCTTAAGTGTTTATCCAAAATAAAAGTGACTTAGAATCACTAGGCGACGATAAAAGAGAGTGTAAATATATTGTATAACCTTAATTAATGATTAAATTTACTGATAATGCAACATGTGTTAAGTAAATCTAAGATATAGATACTATCTCTGAAGGGGCAATATGAGAGATTGTATGTAATAGCACAAATGGTGGGAAAAAGTATTAAGTTGTTAAGAAAATAATAATAATAAACCGAAAATAAAAAACAAAAATATCAAGATTTAACATGAAAATTTTCAATATGAGAAAAAAACCACAAGATCGCGCTGCGTAAAATCTTTCACTACCTACAAAAATGGGCTTACAGAGTTTTTATTCACCAATTACATTAGTAGATAAGCAATCTTTATAAATGGTGGATATCTACAAAATCTCAATATAAATTAAATGAACGAAATTACAAAAATGCAAATTCAATCTCAACAATCGAGAAGGATTTACTAGGAACGAAAATAAAATCTTCTACAGCTCCATGCTATAAATTCAATAGCTAAGGTTTCATCATAATCGGGATTCAATAAACCATCCGATCTTTCATCTAAAGTTGCTCCACCAAATTAGTTTTCACTTCCGTAATCGTAGATATGCCTCATCGATATTGTATAGTAACGTCACTTTTATATTGTCTCTTTTCCAAGGGTTCATTTCCTTGTCTTCTCCATCAATTCTCCAATGCAGCTGTAATCTCCAATCCTTTTATTTATTTATTTTTAAATGTATCCTTTTATTTCTCACTCTCTTTTTTTATCTTTCAATATATTTACATATATATATGGTTTTTTTTCTATACATTTTTTATTATTTATTAATAACTATGGGTCTACATATGAGTTGGACTCAATAATAAGTTTTTCCCCAGATAGGGTTTTAGTTATCATATGTGAACCATTATCATTAATGCAGATATTCTCTAATTTTAAAATCATCTCTTCTAATATATATCTAATCCAATGATATCTTACATCAATATGTTTTGATTTGTAATGAAAAGCGGGATTCTTACTAAGATGTATTGTACTCTGGCTATTACAATATAAATTTAAATTTTCTTGAGCTTAACCTAGCTCTTCCGAAAATTTCTTCATTCACACAACTTCATTGCAGGCTTCTGTAATAGCAATATATTCAATTTCAGTGGTGGATAATGCAACATATTTTTGCAATTTAGATTGCCAAGATACTGCTTCCCTTACATAAGTAATCAAGTAACGGGATGTGGACTTCCTGGAATCAAGATCTCCAGCCATATCAGCATTTGTAAACCCCTACAATGCTAATTTACAACCAAACATAATATGGAAGTGCTCTAATATACCAGAGAATCCGTTTAATTGCACTCCAATGCTCTTTACCTGGATTTGGGAGATAATGGTTAAAAACACCAACAACATGAACAACATTTGGTCTAGTGCTTACCATGGCATACATTAGACTACCAATAGTTGAAGGATATGGTATCTTTTTTATGTCTTCTTTATCTACCTCTCTTGGGACTCTGCTAAGAACTAAGTTTGAAGTAACCTATAAGTGGAGAATAGACAAGTGTTGCCTTACTCATGTTGAATCTCTCTAACACCTTCTGTAAGTATCTCTCTTATGATAATCACAATTTTTAACTCTTCTTGTCACATATGATTCTGATACCAAGAATCTGGTATGCTGGTTATAAGCCCCACAACCAGTCACTCAAGGTTTCGATCGACTGAAAAATCCGATCAAACCTAAATTATAAGGTAAAGCTATAGATATTAGTAAAAATGACCTCGTAAACGTGAATTTAAGAAAATAAGTAATAAAATAGGAGACTATAAAATTTTCAAATTTTAAGCATAATAATTGCTAATTACTGAAAAGGCAAAAAGTGTAATCTAATAACTAATAAATTATTAGAGATAGATTATATGTATACTAAAAATAATAGAATGATCTAAATAATATTTAAGAATATTTATTTGTACTATATATGAATTTACATGTAAGTATAAATACGCGTAATTACTTAAAATACGCGAAATGTGCTAAAATAATACTAAATGCTTAAAGAAAATTCATAATTAATTAAGGAAAAATCATGAATCATCTAGAATTAGGTTGTGGCAGCTAGGAAAAATAAGAAAAAATTTGGCCAATTAAATTAAGACAACACAAAAGCCAAAAATTAAGGGATAAAGCAATTATCTTGTCCTATTTAATGCACAATAAATCCCATAAAGCCATATAAATAGCAGGAAAAATCACAGAGCTCATTTGGGCAGTTTGGAAAGTGAGAAAAATAGAGAAAGATGAAAATTGAGAGAAAAATTTGGTTTAGAAAAAAATTAGAAAAAACTGTGTAATTAAGGCTTTCAAAGGGAACCCACATCAGACGAGCAGCTGGGAGTAGACGGCCACCACCACCACATGGTGGTGGCAATGCCCAGGCCGGCCGACAAGGCCACGGCGGCCGGCGATGGCCGGAGCCACCCAAATCGGTGAGTCCAATTTCCAGCCCGATTCTTGTGTAATTTTGTAAAAATAGTAAATAATTTTAGAAAATTATGAAACTTGTTATTCTGAGGTTTTATTGTATGTAGATTTAGGGAAAAATAGTGATTTAGTTTAATCACATCTAAAAATATAGGGTCCTTAAGAAATTGTGCAAAATCGAGTATTATTAGAACGGAAAATAAATAGACTTAGGAGTGTAGTTTGGAGCTCAATTTTTTTCCGTAGGATTCTCATGTGATATAAAACAGTGCTATGAAGCCATTTTTTTAAAATTAATTTTTGAAAATTTTTAAGTTAATTTTTAGCCCTAAAACAATGGAAAAATTGGGTAATTTGGAGTTAATTAGGTGATTAAGATATTAATTACTAATTTAGATAGTAATTAGATGTTTAGGAATGTTAATCTTTGATGTGAAACCCTAATCCTAACCTTTGGAGTATTAAGTATGGTTAATTTAGGAAATTAGGTAATTAATATAAGAAATTAGTAATATGTGAAATTGTAAATTAATAAATTTAAAAAAATAGGGTTATTTAGATAATATTAGAGTAAAAATCAGAATAATATTAAATCTAAATTAAGGTTGAATTTTAGGTAATTATATAAAAAAGTAAGATTTTCTCACATCAGGAATAAATCCGATACCTTAATTAGGACTAGCGTGTACCGAATAGCTTAGAATACTAAATTATGACCCAATAGGATATTTGAATACTCGAGCTTAATGTGATTAATTTCACATTAGGATTCGAGCATGTTTAGGACTTAGAAATCGAACTAAAACCTAATTTAGAAATTGATGCGGAAACCGAACCCGAACCTAACCCCAAACCTAGAATAATTATAAAAGACTTAAGACTTGGATAATTAGGTATATTAAACCCTAAACAAAACATAACAATAAGCGTTATAGGATAAAATGAACCTATAATAGTTATATGAAAAGCTGAAACCACGTTTGAGTTATAGGGATGATCGGCGATGGCCTGAGCAAATCGGACCTCAAGTGAGTGAGCAAGGAGTCAAGGTAAGTTAGGATTAATACGATGTTGTATTTTGGAGGCTTAAGATTATGCTTGGTTGTGCTTGTTAGATAGCTGGATGTGTGCATGTGCTTGATTATGGGTGATACTATGATTCTGTTTGTTGCTCTGACACGTATTGTATGATTTGTATGAAATGATTGATCACGCTAAACTGGACTTAATCTAATATACGACCAGTAATCATAATCGGACATGCATGGCAACTCGTTAGGCGAACTTAGGACTCTCCGGCCAAATACCGACCCCTTCGGAAGGGATAGCGCAGGATTGCAAAATGGTCCCTTCTTCATCCTCAGTTGAACTAAGTGATAAGAGAGGAGATCACGGCGAGGGTGAAGACAGTGGTTCGAAGGTAGTCGCGGGAGGAGTAAGGTCTCCATTACACAAGCCTGGGTTTGGTCGTGAGCTGTTGCATTAACGGCAACTCCTCAACCCGGATTAGACCGAGCGCAATTTCTCTAATCTCACGACGGGCCAGACAATGTCGTGCGATGGCATTTACTTGCACATGCATTGCACCTAATAAGTAATTGAAAACCTTGTGGTGTTGTTGGTATAGTTTTAAGTCCTCCGTCCTAACTTACTGAGCTGTGGTCGCTTACATCTCTATAGACGTTGTGCAGGTGCCGGCTAAGAAGCGGTAAACAATTACTCTGAAGCTAGCAACTGCTGGATCCTAGAGAGTGAGGAAAAACATTTGAAGAATGAACATATCTTTTTGAGGTTTAAGCTTTTACTTTAGGACTTCTCATTTTTTTTTTTAATAATGTAATAACTAGGAAATATATTTCGGAGAAATATTACAAACGATAATTGTAATAACTAAATTATAATGAATATATATATTTCTTCACTTTCTTAAATGAATGATTTATTTAAATTACAAATTGTTTACTTCAAAGCGGGTTAGTCGTTGACGCCTTGTGTAGATCAGGTCTAAGATAACAGTTGTAAGGCCAACTTTTATCTTAGGATGGTTTACACGGCGGGACTGTTACGACTCTGCCGCTTTGGGGCGTGACACTGGTCCTAGATCTTTTATGGAAAAAAACTTAATGCAATCTTTAGATCTTGAATCTTCTCAGTATCATGGCCAACAATCAACATATCATCCACATATAATAAAAAAACAAAAAGCTCACTATTATCAAGCTTCTTTATAAAAATACAATGGTCTGATGCAGTCTTAGTATATCCCTGGTCAATTATGAAAGAGTCAAATTTCTTGTACCATTACCTTAGAGCCTGTTTCAACCCATACAAGCTCTTTTTTAATTTGCAAACTAGTTGCTCCTTACCTTTGACACAAAATCGTTCAAGCTGCTCCATGTAAATTTCTTCCTCAAAGTTACCATGAAAGAATGTTGTCTTCACATCAACTATTCATTTCCAAATTTAAACTAGCCACAATCCTAAGAATAATGCAAATGGAAGATATCTTCACTACTGGTGAAAAAATTTCATCAAAGTCAATATCTTTCTTTTAGCTAAATCCTTTCACAACTGATCTTGCCTTGTACCTTGGTTGTGAGCTATTATATTCAATCTTCAACCTATATACCCACTTATTTTTCAAAGTTCGCTTGCCCTTAGACAATTTAAATAAATCATAAGTCTAATTCTTACACAAGGATTTCATCCCTTCTTATATGGCTTTCAACTATTCTTTCTTCTACCCATGTAATATAGCTTCCTCATAATATTCTGGCTCTCCCCAATTTGTCAATATCACGTACTCATGTGGACTATATTTAGTGGATGGTCTTTGTTCTCTTGAGGATCTCTTCAACTCTATCTACTGATTAGGTTCTTGAGGTGTTATCTCATCTTCAACTGAATCTTGAACATCTCCCTCATTCATTAGTACAATCTTTAGGTATGGACATTGGATCTACTTCAGTAAGGATCTCAATTGAAGATTTAGATTTCTTTAACTTCTTTATATCTTCAATAATTTAATCTTCTAAGAAGACCACATTTATACTTCTAGTAATTTTCTTCTCCACTAGATCCTATAATCTATACCCATATTCAACATGTGCATAACCTAAAAAAATACACTGCTTTAAATTTGTATCAAGTTTTGTTCTTTCATCCTTGAGAATATGCACAAATACCCTACAACCAAATACTTGCAAATGGTTATAAAAAACATCTTTACATGTCCATACTCTCTCTAAGATATCACCATCCAAAGTATAAGAAAGAGATAGATTGATCAAGTCAATTGTTGTTCTCATTGCTTATCCCCAAAATGATTTAGGCAATCTAGCATGAGCAACATATACTTAAGTCTCTCTATAATAGTGTGGTTCATCCTTTCAGCGATATTATTCTGTTGTGGAGTCTTTGGCATTGTCTTCTCAAGTTTAATACTATAAGTTCTACAATAGTCCTCAAATGGACCTCTATATTCACTACCATTATTTGTTCGAACACATTTCAACTATTTTCTTGTTTCTCTCTCTACTTTAGTATGGAATTGCTTAAACACATCTAAAACATGATCTTTACATTTCAAATAAAAAATATACAACTTTCTAATGTGATCATCAATAAAAGTTGCAAAATAAAGTGCACCACCAAATATTCTATCTTTCACGTAAAACAAATCAGTATAAATTAAATCAAGTACATGAGATTTCCTAGGAGGTGATATCTATGAAATGCAATCCTGTGTTGCTTACTAGCAAGACAATTAATATAAGTTTTTAAAGGAGTACCTTTTACATTAAGAAGAAGTTGCTTCTTGGCAAGTAATTGTAGTCCTTTCTCACTTATTTGACTGAGCCATTTATGCTATACTTCAATTGATGTCTCATCTATCATATTCACCTCTTATTTACTTAACTTTGATGACATTAAGTAAATGATATTACTCTTATTTCTTTTAGCCACAATTAGAGAACCATTGATAAGCTTCCAATTACCTTCACTAAAATAGTTATTATATCCTTTATCATCAAGTTTTCCTTGAGATACAAGCTTTAGACGAATATTTGGAACATGTATAATATCTCTGAGAACGAGTTTGTAACCAATGTTAGTTTTCAAATTAATATCTCTAATGCTAATAATTTTAGATATCCTTTCGTTTTTCATCCTAACATTACTAAAATCACTAATAGTGTAGGTTGAAAAGAATTCACTATGTGATGTTACGTGAAAAGAAGCACTAGAGTCAATAACCCAATCACTATCATGGCATGCAAAACTAACACAATCATCATCTCAGGCAGCAACAATAACTTTACCATCTGCTGCTACAATTGTCACGTCTTCACTTTTTCCAATCACTTTTTACCTTTATCCTATTCTCTTTTTTACATTCTGCACTCTAACTTTATATGTCCTAATTTGTCATAATAATAACATTTAATATTTCTTCTTCTTGAGTTGGACCTTCTCTTAGATTTATCATATGAACCCTTGTCTTACTTCTCTTACGTTTTTCTTGTTTATTAGTAATGAGTGCTTAAGTCTTAGAATTAATACCTTGCTCTTTTCTTTTAGTTTCTTCGTTCATTAAGCTATTTTTTACCATTGTAAGGGTGAGCTTTCCTTTTGGAGCAAAATTGCTAATAGACACTACAAGTGTCTCGTGTCTCGTGTCTCTTATCGAGTTTGAATTTTTGGTTTTTTTTATGTTAATTTTTTTCTCGTTTTCCAACTAATATTGAACTTCAACTCATTCAATATTAATCTTTTATTAGAGAAATTCGAAAATTCTATTTCTTTTTTATTTAAAAAAAATTTAGAGTCACTATCCAACTAGAGTCAAGAAAAAGAGAAATCATAATCAACTGGTGAATTAACTACAATTTAGCTACCAGTCCTTAATTTTGATTTGATAAAAACTAGAGAGTTTTGAATTCGGGGACTACCAATTAAACCCTAATAAGTATCACTATTATTTTTCTAAAATTAGGCTTATTTTGCAAAATTATCCATTTTTTTATATTTAAAAAAAATAAAACAAAATAATTCAGGTTTTTACAAATTTTTATGTTGCCCAAAGGTACCTGCTAGTCCACATAAGACGTTCGTAAGTTTTTTGAAAACTTTAGTTCTTTTTATAATTTTGAAAATCAGTTGGTTTTATGTTTTTAATTTATTTATTTTGAGAAAAGAAAAATCACTAAAAGGGTCCTAATTTATTTATAAAAGAAAAATTCTAAAAGAAGTCTAATTTTTACTATTTTAAAACGGATTGATTAAATCTTTATTTTTTAAAAATAATTTTTCTAAGTGAATAAAAATTTTATTTTTATTTTCTTTATTTATTTATTTTTTTAAACTTTCACAAAATGACATAAGAAAAGAAAGAAAAAGAAATAAAATAAAAGAAAAACAAGAGGAAACAAATTGGAACTAAATTGAGAAAGGCATTGGTCAAAGCAAGCGAACGGTCGGTCAGGAGCGGTACGGGTTGGATATGGAATCAGGTCGCAGAGAGGGTCACACTTCAACGTCTAAATGGGATAATTCTCAGCCAAATTCTTGCCAAAACAAATGGGAAAAATCACTTTTGTGTGTCTTTTATTAATCTTAGGGGGGGTAGACTTAATGCCGTTGACTGTGGTGGTGATTTCGAGGACTTTTGAAGTTGGTCACAAGTGAAGGGTGGTGTTTGGCTTTAGATTTGGATGGTAGCATAGACGTGCGTGGTTTGGTATGGCTGTGCGTGGTCGGTGTGGTAAGGCGTGTTTGTCAAGATGTGCGTTGCCATCCGTGTTTGTCGGTGTGGTCACTGTGTTGCGTTGCACACAGTGGGTGAGGATTATTGGGTTTACTGCTGCTGTTCGGTAGTGACAATAGTGTGGGGATGTGTAGTTGAGGATTAGGAGATTGGTGTGGGTGTTTGATTGCCGGCACTGTGGTGTTTGGGCGTGAGTGTGCTGTCGGTTAGGACTGGGCTACTGTGATTGCTGTTGCTTTCGTGTTGCACAGGGGAGTCTAGCCGTGTGTGTAGTAGTGGATGTGCATGAGTCATGGAGTTCAGTTTGCACGGAGCTTCCTGGTCATAGCCGGGGCAACAAGGGCTGTTTGTATAGTATTGCTGGGGACGCGTGTGTTGTGGGTTGCTACAGATTAGTGTTGGATGATTGGTAGAAGGATTGGCTTTGCGTTTGGTGTAGCTAAGTGTGGGCAGTGGCATGTAGAAGATGAGCTTCAACGGTGTGGTTTGTGTGTGCTGCAACGGAGTTGTTGGTTGACAATCGGGCGAGGGTAGCGTGGGTCTATGCTACCACGAGTGTGTTCAGTAATGGCGTGTGACGTAAAGTGCTCATGAGTGGAATCGATGTGTGCTGTTCGTGGCTAGACATGCGGGATAGTGAGTGAGCTACTATCATGGGCGTGTTTTTGCGATAGTGGAGGGGTGTAGGTGTTACAAGAAAGAAGACAGGTGAGAGGATGTTAGATTGGGTTGCGACTGTTGATGGTGGCGATGAGTATAGAAGATGGGTCTTGGTTTGAGTTCTTGGCGGTCGTGTGGCGATCAGCTTGTATAAAAGTTTAATTCACACTTTATCTTCAATTTTTCAAATCACAACACATCCGATTTTTTTTAGATTCAAACCCATTTAAGCTTATCAGATCCTCCATTCATGAATCTTTGTTAAACTTTAGTTTTTTATCAATGATTTTGTCGAGATTCTCCTAAATCCACCTAAAAATAACAAAGATTTGAGTCATGCCAGCCTGTTAGAGAAGAAGATACGATCACCTGCCTAGCATATGACCTTAGGAGAAGACAAAAATAAAAAAAAAAAACATGTTTAGTGCCAATGTGAATCGAACTCGCAACGCGAAGATTCTTCGTATCATATGCTCGAGCACGTAGCCAATTGAATCTATTTGTACTTAAAATATGACACTGGGACTAGTCTTAATTTCATATTCAAGTTTAAGCTCAACTTGATCTAATTTGCCTTAAAATAATCCAAGTCTTTTAAAATAGCTCAAAATATACATGTTAAATATATTCTAATATCACTTTTGAACTTTTAAATTTACCAAATCATATGTATATTTTGAACTTTACCTAATATGGCCCTAAACTACTAATTAACTTGATTTAAACACTTTTGATACTTTGTATTTTTAAAATTTTTTTTTGTATTTTTCTCTTTTTTCAAATTTTCTTATCTTTTTTGAATTAGGACCCTCTCTCTAAATACATAGGGACAAAAATAGGGTATTTATAGCTGTCCCTTTTTATAGTGAAGTCTGAGTAAAACTTTATCATAAAAATAGAAGATACACTATTTTTTTCTCGGGGAGAACTCTATCCTAAAAAGTGCTATAATTAGCTAACTATTTTAAGTCCGATCTACTAAGGGTTTGGTGACAAAAAGTTTGAAAAGAACGGTAATGAGATTAGCGCTTCTATGGGTTAGCAAGAACCCCAAAAGTACTAAAAGAATGGTAGCACCTTATGAGCTAGTTATCCTAAATGAATGGGTAAAGCGCTCTTTGAGCTAATTAAAACCTTAAAAGATATTAAAAAAGAGGATAACGCCTTATGAGCTAGCTAACCTAAGTGAATAGGCAAAGAGCTCTTTTGGCTAGTTAAAACCTTAAATGATAACTTGGTAATGCTTTTCTGAACTAACTAACCTCGGTAATTGGGTAAAGCACTCCTTGAGCGAGCTAAGATCCTAAACAAGAATTTGGCAATGCCCTTCTAAACTAACTGACTTAAGTGAATGGGCAAAGTGCTCCTCGAGTTGGCTGAGTCTCTAAATGAAAACCCGATCGTGCTCTTCTGAATTGACTAACCTAGGTGAATGGGCAAAGTGCTTCTTGAGCTGGTTAAGACCCTAAATGAAAATCTAATCGTGTTCCTCTAAGTTGACTAACCTAGGTAAATAGGCAAAGCGCTTCTTAAGCTAACTAAGACCCTAAATGAAAACCCGGTCGTGCTTCTCTAAGTTGACTTACTTGAGTGGATGGGCAAAGCATTCCTTGAGCTAGCTAAAGCCCTATATGAGAATTAAGTTAGGTTAGTGTTCTATGAGCTGACTAGAACCCTAAGAAAATGTGGATTGGGATAACACTCTATGAGTTGGTTGAAGCCCTAAAAGAGAAATATAAATCAGGGCAGCATTCTATGAGCTGGCTAGACCCTAAATGAGAATGTGAATCGGGACAACGCTCTATAAGCTGGTTAGAACCCTAAAAGAGAATATTGATGAGGACAACACTTTATAAGCTGGCTAAAACTTTAAAAGAGATAGACAAAGGGTAAGCGTCCTATGAGCTAACTAAGAACCCTAAGAAACAAAATAGGGGGATGTAACCTTTTGAAAAACCTCTTAACCTAAGAAATTTACAAAAACAAGGAATTTTGGTAAAAATCATTTATAACAAAAAAGGCATTAGGGATAAGGTTTCTTAATTTGAAAAAGAATTAATAAACATAAAAAACTACATCAAGGAGGATGACTTAGAAGTAGATGACATGAATCGTAGATTTGGTTACTTGAGCCAATATGGATGAAAAACTTGTAACAAGCCTTTACTTTCTCTTCCTCTTTTTCCTTTCTTCTATCTCTCTTCTCATTTTTTTTTTTTTGTCTTTTCTCTTCTTCTTCTTTTTGAAATCTACTAACAAATACAAATTCTTATCTAAGACACAAATGCTATAACTATCCCCTTCTTTGGTAATCATGTGGGGCATCTCATATCTGTCTTGGCTTCTAGCCCTGATGCTGAGCTTCTTAGTGAGACCTTATAATTTTAAAAATTTATTTCTTAAGGAAAAGGTAACTTACGATTAGTCTAGTCGAAGAGGACTTCTTTACGTACTCTCGATGTAGATTTTCACTCTTGACTATTATTTCAAAAATTATAGTTAAGTTTGCAAGTGATATGCTTTGATCAATTTGTTAGGTCTTTTTAGGTTCGGTATTATGAGTCAGACTTTTGGTCAAATGATTTCAAAAGAGATTAATAAGAGAGCTTATTTTGAAAGAAATACTTTTATCCAACCCGAGTGTACAAGTCAAGAACCCTTAAGAAAAAATTAGATGTGTGATTGCTTTAGTTTCAAAAATAATTTTTAATTTAGATAAATTATTCTTTAAGATTAAAAGAGCCTTAAGTAGGGAGGTACTGTAGGTGGGGAGGTCTTATGTGATTCAAGATGGATAGAAAGTTTTTGTGTTCGTGATTTGGAGTGTGATTTCGAAATGGATATAGAGTTTTGTGTTGGTGGTGGGGAATATGATTTAGGACCTTGTGTTTTTAGAGCAATTTGGGCTTCTGAGCCTTCTTTGGTTAGGCCTTTTCTCAAGCCTGATGTTTGGGCCTTTCTTCCTTTTTCTTTCTTCTGTTTTTTTTTTTTTTTCTTTCTTAGCTCATCATTTCTTTCTTTTCGCTCCCTAAAGGTAATGATCTCTTTTGTCGAGTCTTTATCTTTAGATGAATCAAGGCCCTAAATCCATAGGTTCCAAGTATATGGGCTTTAGGAAGGTATGTGTAGTCTTGAGGTATTTGGAAAAGTATTGGCTCCTCTTTAAAGGGAACAATTTATCGAAAACAAAAGTTATCCTTTAATTGTTATTATTAAGGTAAGCATAAACCGGTTTTATCCTTTTCTCCTAATCAATGACTCTAACCTCCGAATTGCCCCACTATGGGGTTGTTCTTGATAGGGTTTTCATTTTAAAAGTACTCAAAATTGGTTCAATAGGGTTAACAAATGATAATTGTATTTGGAATTTGAAAATATATACTTAACTTCATTTTAATCTATGTATTACATTCAAAACGAACCTCCTTTAAAAAATGAGTCTAAAAATCCCTTACCATGATGTTTCTCATCCCTCAAAGTGTTTTACGGATTAGTGTGTGGGATGCAATTTACTTTTTTTTTATTCTAAACTTTTTTTAAAAAAAAATGAGTTACCAGTTCTCTACATAAGGATTGATTTTCCATAAGGTAGAGATTGACTTTGCCCCTAATTTCTCGAAACATGCCCCAGTTGTAAAAAAATACCTTTCATTCGATTTGAGTTTAAAATAAAAGACCAAATGCCATGTACCTTCCATGTTCTTGTTTAAATTGCCTCAGACTTATAGGTCTTAATGTCTCTTGGCTTCCATGTGTGATTTTGGACCCAATTCTTTAGAGTCGAATGGGCCAACATCAATGTCTTTTGAGGTGGAAGAGATTGTAAATTGCCCTTTTTGTTTGTACCAAGGATCAAACTCAGGATGGTATTTCATGGCTTTGTGTTTTGACTTAGTTTATGGTTGGACTTGATGACCTTGGGGTTTTGAGTTGGTTTGGCTACTTTAAAGGGCTAAGGGTTTATGTTTGGTTAGCTGCCTTAACGAGCTATGTGGTTCGTGTTTGTCCTGAGTCCCATAAGGATTTGTAACCGTTAGTAACTTTCTTTCATTTTTCTTCTTCTTTTTTTTTTCTTTTTGAGAAAAAGAGAGAGAGAGAGAGAGAAAAAAAGATAGGGCTTTATTGTTACAGAGACCGAGTGATCAAATTATAAATGGGGTATTGCTTTCTTAAGATTCTTTATATAAGCCTGTAAAATTTATTTACATATATAACAACCTTATTTAGGGTCTATTTACAAAAGAGGAATACTAGAGAATAAAGAATAATAGACTAAAGGATTATGGAAGAAAGAAACAAAGAAAATAGAGCTTAACATTGTGTTCGATTATTATTCAATGGAATTAAGGATAACTTCTTAAATCTTATTTATTCTAAATGAGAAAGCCTATTTATAAGGTGTTAATCTGTCTAAAAAAATGAATATTCCTGGCTTGTAGAATACTTAACAAAATGGCAAGTACCTAAAATTATTTTACAAGGTTGATTTGCTCTAGTTCTTTTTTTTCTTTTTTTTTTTTTTTGATCACTTAAGAATAAGTTTTCAAAAGAAGTGTACTATTTTACAAGGTAGCAAAATGTGATTATTTGTGAGCCTAACTTTTAGAAATTAAGACAATAATTATGAAGCATGAATATTTACAGATGAATAAAGATAAAAATGTAAAATGAAGACACATAGATGCAAGGAAATTTAAATCGACAAGAGACCCTTAATGTGGTAGAACCTAACTAATGTTTATTAATCTTTGCAATTGTGAAGCTTTACATAACTTATTTCATTTGAAAAAGAATTCCTAAAAAAGCAAAAAACTATGTCCTATTCTTCTTATGGTTAGTGAGCTCGTCTTGAGTTTTCTTCATCTTCCAAATTTTGGGAGTTTTCTCTTCCTTGTCCTTAATCTTTCTCAGTTGCGCTTCTAATACTTTTATCTTCTGATGATACTTCTCAAAGTAGACTTTCAACTCCTGCTCTCTTGATCTCTCAGGTTTAACTTCAACTTGAATTTCTTCTTTCTTCTTTGTCTCTTCCATATCTTTTATCTTCTTCCGTTGGCGATAGAGAAGTCCTTTAGTTGTCTGACTTTTGCTTGGTATCCCCTTAGTGGTAGTGGTGGTCTTCCTTTTGCACCAAAGAGCTTGAATGCTTAGAAGTTTGACCACTTTGTCAACCACCAACATGTTAGGGTCATGAAAGTTAAGCGAGATAGGTTCCAACGATGGCCTGGGAATCATGTCTTAAGTAAGTCCATTGGTTAGAATGCATCTGATATAGAGGTTAAAGTTGATTAGAGGTACTGCTTTGAAACCTTCACATTCTTTTATCATTTCCCTGTTTGTAAACTACCTAAGCGTTGAAAGTAGTTCTTCGGCTTTCATACCTTGAAAGTATTGAACCTAGTAATGAGTGGCTATGCCTTTAGGGCAGCTCAATTCGTTCTTCAAAAGACTTGATGAGGTCATATCGTTGTGTAAAGTTAGCCCGATTGAAATTGAGTTGATAGCTCCTCATGTGGCTAACGAACCAGACCACAAGTAAAGCCATATTGGTCTTTAGATCTCCATGTTTCTTCTTTTTAAGATGATTAAGTGATCAAATTTGTTCAACCAAGACGATAAGGACGTATAAGTTCCCTTGAAGAAACTAGGTTACAATTTTTACAACTCTAAAGTGGGCCCGGTGTTTAAAATCAAGGAATAAGATCATATTGAAGACCACCAAGATATAAGCATTGACTCGATGCTAGTGCTAGGCTTCCAGGTTTGTATAAAAAATGTCTTGTTTATCTTTATGCTTCAGTTCGGTAGAAAATCAATCCATGATGTCCTCTATTCGAATGGTCTTCCCTTAAATTGAAACCTGATTTATCTTAAGGTCTTCCTTTGAACTGAAACCTGATTTATCTTAACTTTTTTGACTCCTAATAACTTACTAAAGATCTTTGGTATGATAGTTTATAAATCTGGCACATAGCAAAGGCCCATAATAATTGGGAGTACTCTTTAAGGGTTAGGTTTAACTGATGCGGGCTTAAACAAAAAGCGACAAATTCGAGCTCTCATAGATGTACTAAGGCCCATACTAAGGTAATATTCACATGGATCTTCTATAGGGATAAGATGGACTCAATCTTGTTTTTAATAAATTATTGCTTATCTAGGTTGAAAAGTTGAAACCACGTTTGGAGTAATTTTTTAGGCCAATGAGGTGGGTGGACATTGATTTCTTCGAAAGCCCCTTGACTTGATCTAACCATACCTATTTAAAGAGAAACGTAATCAATAGGATGGATTAACTACAATTTACCTACCGATCCTTAATTTCAATTTATTAAACCTTAATAGGTACCATTATTACTTTTCCAAAATTATGCTTATTTTTTAAAATTATCCCTTTTTTATATTTAAAAAAAATTAAAAAAAAAACCTAAATTTTTAGGTCATCTCAAAAGTGTCTAAGATTAGACATCTATAGTTTTTTTGAAAACTTTAGTCTTTTTATAATTTTGAAAATCAATTGACTTTACTTTTTTAATTTATTTATTTTGAGAAAGGAAAAATCGCTAAAAAGGGTCCAAATTTATTTATAATAGAAAAATTCTAAAAGAAGTTCAATTTTCATTTTTTAAAAAACAGATTGATTAAATCTTTATTTTTTGAAAATAATTTTTCTAAGTGAATAAAATTTTATTTTTATTTTCTTTCTTTATTTATTTTTTTTAACTTTCACAAAATGACATAAGAAAAGAAATGAAATAAAATAAAAGAAAAAATAAGAGGAAACAAATTAGACCTAAATTGAGAGAGGTGTGGTCAAAGCAAGCGAAAGGGTCGATCAGAGCGGTACGGGTCGGATATGGAATCAGGTCGCGGAGAAGGTCACACTGCAACGTCTGGAAGAGCTGATTCAAAGCCACGTCCATGCCAAAATGAGCGGGAAAAATCGCTTTTGTGTGTCTTTTATTGATCTTGGGGGTGGTAAACTTAATGCCGTTGACTGTGGTGGTGATTTGGAGGACTTTTGAAGTTGGCCGCCGGTGAAGGGTGGTGTTTGGCTTCAAGTCTGGACGGTAGCACGGACGTGCGTGGTTTGGTATGGTTGTGTATGGATATTCGTTCTGGGTTTGGGTGTCACTGGGTCGAGGATGTGTGTTGCCAGGTCTGTTTGTCGGTGTAGTCACTGTGTTGCACTGCACACAGTGGGTGAGGATTGTTGGGTTTGCTGTTGCTGTTTGGTAGCGACAGCAGTGTGGGGTGTGGCCATGAGTGTGGGGATGTGCAGTTGAGGATTAGGAGCTTGGTGTGGGTGTTTGGTTGCTGGCACTGCAATGTTTGGGCGTGAATGTGCTATCGGTTGGGACTGGGCTACTGTGATTGTTGTTGCTTTCGTGCTGCGTAGGGGAGTCTAGCCGTGTGTGTAGTAGTGGATGTGTGTGAGGAGTGGAGTTCGGTTTGTACGGAGCTTGCTAGCCATAGCAGGGGCGACAAGGGCTGTTTGTGTAGGATTGCTGGGGATGCATGTGTCGTAAGTTGTTGCAGATTAGTGTTGCATGAGTGGTGGAAGGATTGGCATCGCGTTTGGTGTAGCTGAGCGTGGGTAGTGGCGTGTGGAAGATGAGCTTCGACAATGTGGTTTGTGTGTGCTGCAACGGAGTTGTTGGCTGACAATCAGGCGAGGGTGGCGTATGTCTATGCTACTACGTGCGTGTTCAGCAGTGGCATGTGACGTGAAGTGCTCGTGAGTAGAATCGGTGTGTGCTGTTCGTGGCTAGACACGCAGGACAATGAGTGAGCTGTTGCTATGGGTGTGTTTTCGCGACAGTGGAGGGGTATAGGTGTTGCAAGAAAGAAGACGAGTGAGAGGATGTTGGATTGGGTTAAGGCTATTGATGGTGGCGACGAGTATAGAAGATGGGTCTTGGTCAAGGTTCTTGGGGGTCGTGTGGCGATCAGCTTTTATAAAAGTTTAATTTGGATTTTAATTTTTCAAATCATAACACATCTGATTTTTTTTTTTTTTTTTGTTAGATTCAAATCCATCCAAACTTATCAAATTCTTCATTTATGAATCTTTGTTAAACTTGGGTTTTTTATAAACAATTTTGTTATGATTCTCCTAAATCCATCTAAAAATAATAAAGATTTGAATCACGAGAGAAAGAAGACACGATCACATGCCTAAGCACCTAATCAATCGAGTTAAGCTTTTTTCTCATCAATTCATTCAATCCATTTGTACTTAAAATACAATACTAAACCTAGCTTTAATTTCATATTCAAGTCCAAAACCAACTTAATCCAACTTACCTTAAAATATTTCGAGCCTTTTAAAATGGCCCAAAATATATATATTAAATATATTTTAATATCACTTTTGAATTCAATAAATACAGTCTTATTTTAATCAACCCCATTAAAATATTTTCAAATTGGATTAAAAAAATCCATTTAAATATTTTACTGGAATATTTTCCAATGAAATCCAAAATTTTGAAGATTCTAAATTTATTAAATTACATAAATATTTTGAACTTTACCTGATATGATCCTAAACTACTAACTAACTCGATTCAAACACTTTTGATGCTTTATTTTTTTCTTTCCATATTTTTCTTCTTTTTTTTGAATTTTTCTTCTCTTTTCTGAATTAGAATCCTTTCTCTAAATACATGAGGGCAAAAAATGAGGTGTTTATATTTCCTAACTATCTAACAATGAACTTAATAATAATAATAATGCTTGGATCTAATCATTTATCAACTCATTCATAAGACCTTGAAAATCATTCAAGTGCTCTATTATTTTTAATCTATCCTTATACTTTAAATTCACTACTTTTCTTATTAAGGAGGTTTTATTTAAGGTAATTTGTTTTTCATATATTAATTACAATATCCTCCATAGAGCATTTGTTTTAGTTTTCTAAATAACATGATGATAGGCACTTTGATCCACTTATTATTGAATATAATCGATAGTTTTTCTACGCATAGTCACTTAATCTTGATCAGATTTATTCTTAAGCTTCACACTATTACTACCTAAAGGTGCATATAAATCTTTACAATATAAAAAGTTCTCTATCATTGATTTCTAAATTAAATAATTTGATAAATTTAATTTTATTATAGAACCCGATGCCTCTATCATACTTGTAACATAAAAGACCAATAATATATATTTTTTCGATTTTATTTATGATACCACTTGTTAAGAAAACAATAATAATAAACTAAAAATAAAACATAAAACATCGGGATTTAACATGAGAAACCCTAATGTAGCGAAAAAATCTTAAGATCGAGCAACACAAAAAATCTTTTACTATCAATAATAATTTACTTACAAAATATCTCTTCATTAGTTACATCAGTGGATAAACAATCTTCATTATAAATGATGGATATCTACGAAATCTCAATACAAATTAAATTAGCAAATTTTAAACATATTTAATTTGAACAATCGAAAAAAATTTATCGAAAACAAAAATAACAATCTTTTAAAATTTTATGCTGTGGATTCAACGGCTAAAATTTTACCACAATCGAGATTCGATTAGTGGTCCGATCATCGACCCAAAATCGCTTCACCGAACTAGCTTTCATCTCGGTTATCGTAGATACGCCTCATCGATATTGCAGAGTGTCATGACTTTTGTTCGTCCTTTTCCACCAGGAGTTCGTTTCCTCGTATTCTCGATCAATTCTCCAACGCGGCCCAATCTCCGATCCTTTTAAGTATTTTATTTTATTTTTTTCACTGTATCCTCTTGTTTCTTTTTCTTTTTTATTTTATATCTTTCATTATATATACATATAAATATGGTTTCCTTTCTATATATTTTTATTATTTATTAATAATTACGGGTTCACATGAGTTGGACTCATATGCTCAACATTAATCGATCAAGACCTTTGGATTATTCAAGGATCACATTGGAATTATTTTGATAATAAAATTAATAAATCTTTTAATTTAATAAAAACAAGGGATAATTACAAATACGTAGTTAGGTATGGATAGATTTTTTAAACTTCCAATTGTGACTCCAATTCTCCATTATTCTGAACATATTCAAATAAACTCTAAATCATTACTAAAACCCCAAAAATATTACTAAAACAATAAAATATAGGGACCGATTGGGGTATATTTATATACTTTCAAAAGTCATGAAATTGTAAAGTTATGCTTTGAGTGGATTTACTAGCACTTAAACAATAACTTAAGCGATATACACCATTTTGCCATAAAAATAATCCTATATTGGAGCACAAGATCCAAAGAAATAGAACTTGAGCAAGTGGGTTGAACACTTAAAAAATGCCTTTATGTATGGCACGAGACTACTAAGATTTTAAAACTTTTGGAAACTAAGAGCTCATGTGTTAAGCAAGAATTCTAAACTGACTATTAGCCAAGTTATCTTAACATTTCATATGGAAGAGGGTTTCTTTAAACATTTTATGGATTGTGAGTTCCGAAAGAAATTCGTGCTAGTGGCTCTTGTACACTAGGTGATGGTTGTAGCAACGTACTAGTTAAGGTTGAGCAAATAACTATATTGTACAGACTATTTATCCATAACTGCTCAGTTGGGTAGCTTGTAGATGTGTATTGAGGGTTATAGAGAGTAGATTTTGTATAACAATTTTTTTGAAACTTATTCTTTTAGGGTAGAGTATAAATATAATATTTTCTTACCCCACACTCACCCTAAAAATTTGTATTCTAATATATATAGGGTATAAGTTTTAAGTTTTTGGTACCTACCTTGTAAAATTTATTAACTAATATAATATATATTCATTAATAAAAAATAATCTTATATTTTTTCTATTGTATAAACTTTTTCTTTTAATATCTATGAAAGTTGTACACAACATCATGTGGCTAATGAATACAAGTGTCTCAAAAGTGATTTCAAAATTATAGATGAATCAATCTTTAATTTGTATACCATATTTTAACTTCTATAAATGATAATTTTTATTCTAATTTAATACAGGTTCTATAGATTCTATTTAATATCACATAAACTTAAAACAACGAAGATAAGAAAAAGTAAATTTTTTTATATCACAAATTTGACTACAAGTTCCACAGCTTTTGCTACATGTATAAAAGGTTATGTATATAGAAGAATTTGTTTGAAATCTATAGGAAAATAAGGAATATTTACATGTTCCACGGGATATCCTATACCTTATAAGTTTTGCAGGACATAGGTTTTAAGGTGGTTCTTACATGTTATAGGGTAAATTTCCGATTCCAAATTTTGGAAACTTATACTTTATAAAGTAGAATATGCTATAGGATAAATTCATCCTATACTAACTTATCCCTAATATTAGTAGGTTCCCACAAGTTTTAGTCGGTTCATTTGTTGCAAAATTGCAACCTTATCGTATGGAAAAATGATAACGGGTAATTAAAATACTTATAGTTGTAATTGATGTCGTAGTTATTCATTAGTAATAAGTAGTACGTTATTAAGAGAATTTGATTTAGTTATCTAATACTTTCAATTAAAACATTTTTCTTGAAAATTTATTGTATATATTACCCATGTAATTCTACTAATGAAATCATTTAAAAATGTGTAGAAAGTATTTAAATTGATTATAACTCAAAACAATATAATTATGAAAACAATTAAAAAAGAAGTAAAAAATAGAAATAGAGATATAAATATATTATTGGGAATCATGTGAAATAAAGAAAAGAAGGAAAAAAAAAAAAAACGAGAAAGCGAAAAATAGAAAAGCAAAGAAGAGAAAGGAAAATGAAAAGTAAAAAGTGTGCTTAATGAAAATTAATCCCGTACCCTTAAGCTTTCAAACGCAAGCTTTAATTACTTAGACGTGTGACATATCATATTGTTTATTACTTTTAAAAGTATAAACATAACACTTGCCAAATAAATATAATAATTAACTTCTTTTTTTTTTCTAACTTAGGGTTCGAGAGCTTTGCCATTGAAGAAACCATTCAGTCCATTATATTACTATTGAGATATCAATATATTAATATAATAAGAATTTCAACCATCCGATTAAAGTATCGAACTTGATTGCAGCGCACATCACATATTCCCCTGCTACATTGAAATAACGCTCAATCCAGAGGACGAGTAGAAAGTGATTAGAGAAGTGCGATAAGCAATTCTAGCAGGTACTGAGTACCTATGAGTATATGACATGTGAAATCACAGGAGATAGGTCAAAAGTCCTTTCATAACCAATATTAGATGTCATTAATGAGATTAGTGGTAAATTGCGGTTGTACTTATTCCAACTATGACAAGATTTATTAGGAGGCTTAATAAAGGAATTCCAAGATCTTACAATATATCAATATATAGAATATTTATAATATAACCAATATAATCTCCATACACTAAATACACATTAAGAGGTAATATACATTGAGATTTGTTGACTACTAACAAATGATAACATTAATCACATGTAAGGCTGCAAATGAGTTAAGTTGAGCCGAGTTGAGTTTTTAAAAGTTAAGACTCGACTCATTTAAAAATTATAAAGCTTAAACTTGAGCAAAATTTTTTATTAAGCCTGCAAATTGAGACTTGAGCTCTACCTGTGTAGATAAACAAATTCTATCTTAAGTTTAAACTTAGCTTATTTATTAATTGAGTTTGAGTAGAGCTAAGATTAAAGCGAGCCAATCTCGAGTTTGTTTACGAGTTTAAGTATACAAAATAAAAAAAATACATAAATAAATTAACAAATAGTATAATAAGTATTAGATTACATATTATATATTATCGTATAATACATTATATATTTATATATATTATATAGATATTTACATTTAGATTTTAATAATATATATAAAATATTTATAATATGTATCAAGCAAATAAGTTTACTCATAGGCTTAAATAAGTCAGCTTGCAAGTTTAAGTGAATAAGTTCGCGATCTTGAATTGAAACTCAAGTTTGCTCGACTTGGGCTCATTTATTCATTGAGTTCAAGCCGAGCCAAAATGAAAACGAGTTGAGATTGAGCAACTCACAAGTAGCTTAGCTCATTTTTAGCCTTAGTCGTATGAACGCGAACAATAACTTTTAGTTCTTTTGCAAGCTTATATTGAGAAATGTATTTTAAATTAAAAAAAAAATTAGAGACTTTGTTTCTTAACATTATTCATGAAATAAAAAGGTTATTTATTTAAATTATTGTAGTAGTAAACAATTTATTTAATTATTGTAGATATTCTATATATTGAATCTGGATTAAGATGGGCTATTGTGTGAAAAACTTCTTAGGAAAGTTCAATTACATTCCCATGTTCTAATTATTATGAGAAATATGAAGTTAGGAACTGAAAGAAGTTTGTTCCTGGCGCGTTTGTTGCATCTGGCCCAGTACGTTACTTTCTCCTTTCCAAAAATTAATATCCTCCCGATTGATTCTGGGCTTTAATAGATTGTTCAAAGTTCCTTGCAATGACATTAGCACTTTAGTTATTCCATGTCACCTAATGATATTAATACTTTGCATGGATGAATAAGTGATATATAAATATTAATAAAATTTTTATATATTTCCTTAATAACATATAAAATTTTTTTATTAATATTTATACGTTATTCATCGATTCACGTAACATATTAATATCATTAAAAAAAAATTTTCACCTCAATGTGCCATCCCATATATTATTCGACTATTAAAATCCTTATAACAATAATAATAAAATATTTAAGTAAAACAAACGAAACTGAAATTATTTCGGTTAGTTTAGTGTTTGCACCAAAATAAACTAATAAAAGGATAAAAATTATGAATTGCATCTATTGAATGACAAGTGATAAATGGAATCCTTGGAAGGAAAAATGAATAAAATTATATCATAAATGTAAAAGAAAACAAGTAAAAAAATCATATAATTACGGCCTAATTTCAATTCATTAATGATCAAATAGAACTATGAGCCATTTAAGCATTTTCAATACTAAATGATTTAAGAATTATTTTTACAATTGGGTTGTCACTGGAAGAAGCAAATCAAATTTCAAGAAAATGAGAATACATGCAATCAAATTCATAATTCATCCATTCCATTTAGGGTTGAACAGGTAACTCTATCATATAAGGTATCCACCCAACTCTTATTCTATTGAGTAGGTTCTAAATAGATAATTAAGACTACATAATAAGTTTCGGAATCCCGATAGTAATTTTCCGAAATATACTCTTATAGGATAAGATATAGGTAAAAAGTCAAGATAACTCATATTTATCCTAAAATCTATACTTTAAAGTATATAAGATATAAGTTATAGGATCCTCGCGTTATAATAGTAACTAAATAAAATCAATAAATAACGTATATCCTCTTATGACAATTGAAGAATAACACTTCAACTTGTGGGTATTTAAAAGGTTAACGACTATTTGGAAGTGGAGAAAATTTCCAAGAGGGTACAGGTAACTACCTAAAAGGAGAAAAAAGGAAAAATACTATTCGAGAAATTCTAAGATCTATAAAATATTAACAAAAGGAGGAAAATCTAAGATTGAATTAAGGACATGAACATTTATTTGAAAAACTAAATATTTTACAATGTTTAGAGAAATGAAGCATTTTTTTTTAAATGAAAGTAGGATTGGAATGGGATTTATTTACATGATAAAATAATAGGGTCCTAAAAAATGTAAGGACTAACAAATAATGGAAAACGTAGAACACGAATGCAAATGCAAAAGCACAGTGATAAAATAATAATGTAGCAGTTTGAAAAAAAATAAAGGGTTATGACTTTATTGGAATTTGACTATTACAACAATTATTTTAAATTGTTATATAGAAATATAATTTATAAGAAAATTCTATATTTACAAAAAGAAAATTGCAAATTTACAATTAAAGTAGAAAGAATTTATATGGGTAGCCTAAAGAAATTATATTACAAGATATAGAGAAATTCTAATAGAGTTATAACCTTTGGTTAACGGCATGCCACATTACTACTTGTAGGGATTCGTGTATGGAAAAAAGATGGGTCCTAAAGGTCCTTAAATTCTATGTCTCACAAGTTTTTTTTTAAAAAAAGATTCCTTAATCACATCAAAGTTTAAGTAGGGTAGCCTAATCAACCTCGAGTGGTGGTTACCTCGCTACACCCGGAGCTTACACAATGACCCTCCTCTTAGGGTGCTAAGACGGTTTAGGTTTGATTGTATCTACCCTGTATATTTGACACAATCAATCCCCAATGTCCTAAGTATGTTACATGCAAAAATGAATACAATAATATAAAAAATAAGCATATTATAATAAATAAATAAATAACATGAGTATTTTGAAAAGTAAATTTAATTTCAGAAAGTTTTTATGTGGCTAGCCTTCTTGACGTTCCTTGTGGAGTTGTTATCTTAACCAAATTAATATTTAACCCTAACCTGTTTAATACTAACCATCGACTAAGAGTTAAAAAAAGCTCGGTTTTTAAATGTATTTGGAAAATCCTTTGGAGTTACCACCCAACCAAAGTCAGGAAAAAGAGGGTTAAGTTAAATCGATTAGGTGGACTAGTTTAACTTAGCTACTAGTCCGCTTAAAAGACCAATTTTTAGAAAAAAGGTTTGAAAATTAAAGATTTTGGATTTGAGGGCTAATTTTTTAAATCCTTAATGGGTACTACTCTTTTATCTATTCGATTTTAATGTCACTTTTCAATATATCTTATTTACAAATCATTCACATGCAACTAAATTAATTAAATTAAACATTTATTTACAAAATATGAAAAAAAAAATTTCATATTTTAAGTTGCCCTGTATTTTTGTATGAGTGTCTACATACTCATTATTTAGGATTAGACGTACGTAGTTCTTTATAACAATATTAGCGAGTTGGTCGATTTTAAATTTAGAAAGTGGCCGAGTTTACGTCTCTTAGCCATTTCATTTTATTTAAGAAAAACACCTAAGATAAAAAGAGTCTTAATTTGGTGATTTTATTTTTAGAAAAATTCTAAAATATCCTAATTTTTGAAAAAAGGTCCATTTATTTTTATTTATTTGGAGAAAAAATTTTCTAAATGATAAAACTTCCTAGAAAAATCCTAAAATACCTAAATGCAACTTTCCATGAAATATGCAATTATTATGGCTAACTAGGCTAGCATGTCTAGCCAAGGAAAATAAACCTAATTATAGAAAAGAAGTTTAAACCATGAAAAAGATGCTTAATTATAGGAAAGGAGTATAAATTATAGAAAAGATATTTGAATCATAGAAAACTTATCTAAAAGGAAAAAAATTCTACAAGAAGTTCTAAGAGTTTATTTACTTTATTGGAAAAAGGATTTTTTTTTATTATTTATTTTTATGATATTTCTTATTATTTTATTTTTGTTGTTTTATGTTTTGGCTAAAAAAAAAAAGAAAATAAATAAACCATGCCTCTCTATCATTTATCTGTTCCTTCTTTTTATCCCTTTTTTTAGTTACAATTATAATACATTACAAGAATAAATAAATAAAAATACAAAATACAAAGAACAAAACACAATTCAAAACCAAAAGTAAAGCTAGACTAAGCTGGAGCTTATACTAATTGGAGCTAGGCGCTAGAACGATTAGGTTAGGTTGGAAAGCTCTTGTTGTGAGGAGTTTCTAGCATAACTTCTCCTAACTTGGAAAGCCTCAAGTTTACATAAATCCTAGAGAGAGAAAAAGAGGCCATGTAGAGAGAAGGAGTAGTGTTGTGAATGGATTTAAGTGATTATGAGTGATGAGTTGATGGTTTGTAGAAAAATGGAATCCCCTATCTACAGATATTATGGTTGAGTTAAGGATGGAAAATATTAAATGCAGTATGATTTTCTTCGATGTTTAGGCTAGATAAGTAAACTATATGTAATGCTAAATATAAAGCTATGTATGGTAAACATAATTAATATGTACCAAAAGTGTGCCTATTACGCGTAAGAGTGTATCGAAGTCTGTTCAACGCGCATAGGAGTGTGCCTACCATATTTAGAAGTGAGTCGGTAAATGATGTCGTGATGATGTGGCCTATGACATAGTGACAATGTGGTAGTGGCGTAGCATGACTTGGTGATGATAAGGCAATGATGACATAATGATGATGTGGCGGTGACATAGTATGGTGACGTGATGGGTAACATAGGTGCATGTATTAATGTGGGATGGATAAGTGTCCAAGTGAGAGAAGAAAATAAAATATACATTTTGCATTTTCTATGGATTGAACCTAAGATTTTCAAGTCATATCATATGCAATATCAAGTCCGAGTATGTTATCATTAGGCTGTTAGCTTGTGCCTTGTTTATATGTATAATCAAATTGTATATATGGACCCGATTAGCTTGAGTTAGATTTAAATGTAAGCCCAAGCCTAGGCTTAATATCTCTCTTCTCTTTTAATTATTTAAGGCCCTAAAAAATACTAAGGCTAAATTAAAAAAAAAAATCTTACTCTATTTAAACTATCTAAAAAACTATCTTATTATTATTTTTTTAATTTTTTTTTTACTTTTCTAAATTTTTTGTTTTTTTACTTTTTTCTAAATTAGAATCATTTGACCTATAATAAAAAACTCTAAAATTACAGGGGGGGAGGTTGGTGCAAAAATGGGATGTCTACAATTGCTCCTCTTTGTGGTAAAGTTTGAATAAAATTTTACCATAATGATAAAAGAGACACTGTTTTTGTCCCAATGATAGATTTCTCCTAAGAAATGTTACAACTAGCTAGTTATCTTAGACTTGGTTTACTAAATAATAAGTGATGAAAATGGAAGACACTTTGATGTGCAATTTAAGTATTTTAAAGTATAACCAAAGTTCCTAGATTTGACTTAACGAAGGATAACAAGGGTGACTTGCACAAGAGCAAAAGATAACCAAAGCTCCTAAGTTTGACTTAACAAAAGATAACTAAGGTTCTTAAAGTTTCAAGGGAGAACAATTGAATGATTAAGATTCATCATCTAAGGATAACTTCAATTCCTTCAGGTTCTTGTGAAATCACCTAAGCTTTTAAACAATAGGATTACTTAGTTTTCAAGACTAGGGACAACTAAAGTTCCTAACTTAAGGATTACTTAGTTTTCAAGACTAAAAATAGCCAAAGTTCCTAATATTAGGATAGCTAAGACTCTTGGATAGCCAAAGTTTCTTTGATAAGAATAATTAAGGTTCTTGTTGAATAGCTAAGTTCCTAAAAGGAAGGATTACTTAGTTTTAGGATCAGAGATGGCCAAAGTTTCTTGATAAGAATGACTAAGGTTCCTATTGAATAGCTAAGTTCCTAAAATGAAGGATTACTTAGTTTTAAGATTAAAGGTAGCCAAAGTTTCTTGACAAGAATAACTAAAGTTCGTATTGAATAATTAAGTTCCTAAAAAGAAGGATTACTTAGTTTCAAGATTGAAGATAACCATAGCTCCTAATTGAGGATAGCTAAGATACCTAGAGTTTCAATATTTTTTCTAAAAGGAATAATAGATGGCCCTAAGTTCCTAAACTTAAGGGTAACTTAGGTTTTCAAAATAATCCTAGGTTCCTAATCTTAAAGATGACTCGTATATTCACAACTTTTCCAAAGATAGCATGTAACCTAAGATTAATCTAATGGATGATAAAGGCAAAATTTCAATTTTTTAAAAAACATACATTTATTCAAAGATAACTTAGAAATTTTTTTTCCTTTTTTAAAGAGTTGCTAATAAGTATGGATTCCTTGTAGGTCCTTATAGCTACAAACAAATGGTGGGCCCACTCCTTTCTTTTCTTACCTTAGGAAAATTGCATGATTGTCTAATAAATCCTCCTTTTAAAAACATCTTTTAAAGCATTCGAGGCATGATAAAAAAATGCTATCTCATAATCGATTGGTTTAATAAAAAAAGATTTCCTTGCACTCTCAATTAAAATTTCACTCTATACCATAATTCCAAAAAATTATGGTTCGTCTTATAAGTGATATACTATGATCAATCTGTTAGGTCTTTTTTTGATGTAATTTAATAAAGGTTTGGTTATTGATTTAAACAAATGGATAATAATGTATAGGTCTTTTAAAAGAATTGATTCGTCTAACCCAGGTTTATAGGTTAAGAACTCTTTAGAACAACTAAAATTGTACTTGCTCCAGTTTCAAATATAACTTTTGCTAATGATAAGTTTTCTTCAATTAGAAGGACCTTTAAGGAAGAGTGGAATTACAGGCGAGCTATGAGCCTTGTGTCGGTTGCAATCTTGGGGGGAAACTTTGGTATTTACCCTGACTTTTTTTAAGCTTAATTGCTTTGCCTATGTTTTTAAGGCCTTTATTTGAAATGTGGGTCTTACTTTAGGAATGGGTTTATATGCCCCATATCCTTTTAGGATTTAGGGCTTTAGACTTGATTACTTCTCGAGCATACTTTTCATTTTTCATTTCATATTTTCTCATTTTCCCTTTCTTTTCCTTTCTTTCTTCTTCTTCTTCTTTTTTTTTTTTTTTCCTTCTTTTTTAATTTTGACTTAAGATAGAGGTGATCATTCTTTCTTTTGGCTTGTAGCTCAAAGTATATAGTGTTTTAGATACAAGCACTTCTCCATTTCAAAGGAAATAAGTTATTAATGATTAAAATTATAGTTGAATTGATCTAACTAGAGCAAGTATAAATTAGTTTTAACCTTTTTTCCTTTTTAATGACCTTAACCTCCAGATTGCTCTCCAGATTGCTCATTGTAGGGTGGTTCTTGATAGGGTTTAAATTTTGAAATACTCCATTAAAAGGCTCAACGAGTTTAGCAAGGGATTTTGTGTTTAAGATATTGAAAAAAATGAATGCTTATTTTCATTTTGATTTGCATATCAAATTCAAGACGAACCTCTTTTAAAGATTGTGTTCGAATCTTCACATTGATGACACTTGACACTCAAGGGTAGGTGTTTGAGATATAATTTGCCTCTTTTCATTTTAAACTTTCAAAATGAGATGCTAAAAATGTATATTCATTTGCCCAATAATAAAAATTTCAAGATGATCATTATTACAGAATATGTTAATTTCCAAATTCTGTCTCTCAAAATACCCTTATCCCATTTATCTTGAGGATATACCCAACCACTTTAAGTGACAGGCTAGCTTATCAGATGGTAGTAATAGATTCTCAAAGTTAGGTGTAGTAGGTAGTCCCTTTGAAGTCCCCCCATGGTTGGCTTGAGAAAAATGGCTTCTAAGATGTCAAGTTGTATTATCTTAGCGTCAATTATATATTGAATTTTGTTCTTCAACCTCCAACATCCTTTAGTAGAATGCCTCTTCTGACTCATATGGTAGTTACATTGTGCTTTTAGGTCAAAGTTTCGTAGTTTATAGTTTGGATTAGGGGCTTCATAAGTTAGGAACTTAGCCTCCTTTAACTGATGAAAGATTTATGTTATTGAAACTTTGAACTGGGTAAATGGTCTTTTCAAGGCATTACAAGTGAGCTTGTCTTGACCTTGTCTTTTTTAGCTTGACATTGGCTTTTTCCCTTTTGGTGACGTTTGAATAGTAACATACGTCGTTTGAAGTCTTTTAAACACAAGACCCATGGCCATTTCTAGATCTGAAATGCCTTTCTGTAATGTTGCCACTTTTTCTTCCATGCTGATAAGTTTTTTTTCCAGACCTAGATCTTAGAATACTTGCAAGCTACTGATTATGGAAACTAAGATCTACAATTGTTGAGCCATTTGATATGCCGTTTTTTGCAGAGATTTGATTTTATCATTAGCCATTTGAACCTGGTTTGAAAGGATCCTTACCCATTAGCAATTATCAAAATTTGTTTCTCTTTTATCTCTCTCTCTTTTTTTTTTTAAATTTGAAAACTTTTAATTTGAAATAAATCAAATCAACTACGTCTAAGAGAAGAAAACTTTAGTGAGGTATTCGGTATTTATAAACTATTTTAGAAAAATGAGGTAGTGGAAATATAAGAATGAGGTTTATTTACATGATGGATAAGAAGATGACTTTTAGTATGGAGAACATTTTGAAAATGAAAGGGAATCTAAAGAAGACTAGGTATGACAACTAAAGAATAACACTTGAACTTTGGTTAATGGCATGCCACATTACAACTTGTCCAGTGGTTTAGAGATTCATGTATGGAAAAAGGGTGAGTTTTAAAGATCTTTAAATTTTATGACCTCACATGTTTTTTTTTTTTTAAAAAAACAGTTATTTGGTTACGTCAAAGTTTAAGAAGAGCAGCTTAATTAACCCTGAGCGGTGGTTATCTTGCTATACTCGGAGCTTATACAATGGCCCCCCCTCTTAAAGTTCTAAGATGACCTAGATCTAATTGTATCTACCCTATATCCTTAATGCAATCAATCCCCTAATGTCCTGAGTATGTTATATGCAAAAATGCAAAAATGGATACAATAATATAAAAACAAGTATATTACAATAAATAAATAAATAACATGCGTATTTTCAAAGGCAAATTTAATTTTGAAAAGTTTTTAAGTGGCTAGCCTTCTTGACGTTTCTAGTGAAGTCACTATCCTATTGAGCCTAATTTTTCTTGGTTTTTAAAATATTTTCCTTAACTAGATTAATATTAAACTCTAACTTGTTTAATACTAATCCTTGACTTAGAGTTAAGAAAGACTCGGTTTTAAATGTATTTGGAAAATCCTTTAGAGTCGTTACCCGACCGGAGTTGGGAAAAAGAGGGTTAAGTTAAATCGATTGGGTGGACTAATTTAACTTAGCCACTAGTTTGCTTAAAAAATCAATTTTTAGAAAAAAGGTTCAAAAACCAAAGATTTTGGATGTAAGAGCTAATTTTTTAAATCCTTAACGGGTACCACTCTTTTAATTTTTCGATTTTAATTTCATTTTTCCTTATACCCTTATTTACAAACTATTCATGTACAACTAAATTAATTAAATTAAACAATTATTTACAAAATATGAGAAAAAAAGAGAAAATTTTCCATATTTTAATTTTTGTTATATTTGTGTATGAATGCCTACATACTCGTTATTTAGGATTAAACGTATATAGTTCTTTGTAAAAATATTAGCGGGTTTGTTAATTTTAAATTTAGAAAGTAGCTAAGTTTATGTATATTAGCCATTTTATTTTATTTAAGAAAAACATCTAAGAGAAAAGGGTTCTAATTTGGTGATTTTATTTTTCAAAAAAATATAAAATATCTTAATTTTTGAAAAAATGTCAATTTATTTTTATTTACTTGGAAAAAAATTTTCCTAAGTAATAAAACTTTTTAGAAAAATCCTAAAATACATAAATGTAACTTTTCATGAAATATGCAATTACCATGGCTAAGATACCTAATTATAAAAAAAAATAACTAAACTATGAAAAAGAAGTCTAATTATAGAAAAGAAGTTTAAACCATAGAAAAAATGTTTGAATCATAAAAAACATATCTAAAAGAAAAAAAATTCTACAAGAAGTTCTAAGAGTTTGTTTATTTTATTAGAAAAAGGATTATTTTATTTTTATTATTTATTTTTATGATTTTTCTTATTATTATTTTTTGTTTTGTTTTTTATGTTTTGGCTAAAATAAATAAATAAACTATGTGTCTCTATCATTTATCTATTTCTTCTTCCCCCCCCCCCCCCCCCCTTTTTTAGTTACAATTATAATATATTACATGAATAAATAAATAAAAATACAAAATATCGAGAACAAAACACAAATAAAAGCCAAAAGCAGAGCTAGACCAAGCTGGAGTTTGTACGAGTTGAAGCTAGGTGTCAGAGCAATTAGGTCGGGTTGGAAAGTTCTTACCGTAAGAAGTTTTTAGCACAACTTGTCCTAACTCGGAAAATCCTAAGTTTGCATGAATCTTAGAGAGAGAAAAAGAGGCCATATAGAGAAAAGTAGTGGTGTTATGAATGGATTTAAGTGATTGTGAGTAATGAGTTGATAGTTTGCAATAAAATTGAATCCCCTATTTATAGGTATTATGGTCAAGTTAAGAATGAAAAATATTAAATGCAATATGATTTTATTTTATATTTGGGTTGGGCGAACTTAGATTATATGTAATGCTAAATACAAAGCTATGCGTGGAAAACATAATTAATATGTATGAAAAGTGTGCTTATTACGTGCAAGAGTGTGTCGAAGTATATTCAATGCGCGTAAGAGTATACCTACCATACTTAAAAGTGAGTCGGTAAATGATGTCGCAATGATATGGCCTATGACATGGTGATGATGTGGCAGTGATGTAACATGACGTAGTAATGATAAGATGATAACATGGTGATGATGTGATGGTGACATAGCATGGTGACGTGACGGGTGACACAGATGCATTTACTAATGTGGGATGGATAAGTTTTCAAGTAAGAGAAGAAAATAAAAGATGTATTTTATATCTTCTATGGATTGAACTTAGAATTTTCAAATCGTATGTAATATTAAGTCTGAATATGTTACCATTAGGCTATTAGCCTACACCTTGTTAATATATGTAATCAAATTGCATATATATGCCAAATTAGCTCGGGTTAGATTCAAATTTAAGCTCAAACCTAGGCCCAATATTCTTCCTCTCTTTTAATCATTTAAGGCCATAAAAAATACTAAGGCTAAATTTAAAAAAATCCTACTCTATTTAAACTATCTAAAAAATCATTTTGTTTTGTTTTGTACTTTTCTAAATTTTCTATTTTTTGTGTTTTTTTTTCTAAATTAGAATCCTTTACCTTATTCTAAAAACTCTAAAATTACAAGGGGGCAAAAAAAAAAAAAAGATATCTACACCACTTTCTCAAGCAAATTAACCATAACCCTAAAATCACCTATTAAAATCTTTTCTCAATAGTATGACCTAAAATTGTATTATTGAATAATGAATTCTCCACACTTTAATTTGAAATCCGAAAGAATCTTACAAGTTATCTTGAATCTTGCAAATTATTTATATCACTTTCTCAAGCCAATTAACCCTAATCCTAGAATCACCTATTAGAATCTCTTCTCAATAGCTTGACCTAAGATTATATTATTGAATAATGAATTCTCTACAATTTAATTTGAAATCCGGAAGAATCTTGAAAGTTATCTCGAATCTTGAAAATTATCTACACCACTTTCTCAAGCCAATTAACCCTAATTCTAGAATCACCTATTAGAATCTCTTCTCAATAGCTTGACCTAATATTGTATTATTGAACAATGAATTCTCTACACTTTAATTTGAAATCCGGAAGAATCTTGCAAATTTTCTTACAACAATTCTCATTAACTATACTTAGATCTAATCTTATAAGAAATCTCTTGATTTTCCTATAAGATATCAAACTCTAAATTACTACTCATGGAAATAATAACGTAAATCATGAAGCAAACATAGTTGAAACAAGAAAAGATTAAAGAATTAAATTAATCAAATACTAATTATATCACATGAATAAACTAGGTTCCACAGGACCTAGATATCAAGATTCTACTCTCTATATATTGCAAAATAGGAATCTAAAAACAAGGTATAGCAAAGAACATAAAGAAGTATCATGAAATCTAAACAAAATTAAATTTTAAAATCTTCTTTTCTCCTTGCTTTCTTGATTGTTCTTAACTTCAAAAACTCCCTCAAAGTCATGCCAAAAAGTTCTTCCTTCAAATAAGCTCTAATAAGGCTTTATATACAAAGAGCTAAAAAAAATAGGTCAATTGGAAAAAACACCACCGGAGACGCCACCATGTCTTTTGGTCATATCCTCGATTGTGCTACGTTGTTTCTCTCCTTTTTTTTCTTTAAACTTGGAAATGACACAACTGAGTACATGGTTGTGTCCTAAGCTATTATAGTAGAAAATTAGCTCCAATTTTGCCTAGAAATGAAACAATCGTGTTGTTCGATTATGTTGATTTTCAAATTTTCATAACTTACTCATTTTAGCTTTAATTTGGATGAAATTTGTTTCATTCATCTCCTTTTCTCATGTAGATCATTTCAAAATCTAGAAAATAAAATTTTACTCAATTAAGTATTATTATCTAAAAATAAACTCAAATATCAAGAAAAATCATTGAAAATCACTAAATAAAATATGTACTATTAGGAACTCATCAAATGTCCCCACACTTAAGAATTTGCTTGTCCTTAAGCAAATAAATCAAAGAAAAGTCAGGAAAAGAATTTTTAAGTTAAAATCCATCATTGCTTAGGAAACTGGTCAACAATTACACTTAATTTGAAAAGATTCAACTTGTAAATCTAATCAATTTTCTTAAATGACTTCCTTAACTCTTGTACTCAATTTTTTTTTTCTCAATATCTATAGGACACAAAGTATTAGAGTTTATAAGCTAATCTATATAAATTAAAGTTTAACTAGATCATTTAATCAAGAATTTCGTACTCAAGATCAGATTTAACATCTCACCAATCAAGAAAGAGTCATAAAAATTTTAACCTATTTAACTAAAACGTACACAACCCTCTCTTTAATCTCACTAAGTGTTATAATTTATAGTAAACACATATTACATTCACCCATCCTTTGATCATTCTTTTAATACATACTTTTGTTGGGAAGGCTTCAAATTTAGTAAATTTATATTATTATTTAAGCACATTATTTAAGGACAATTGTATTGACAGCAGAAATGATCTCACTCTTCTAATGGACCAAAACCGATTCATACTAACCTAGCCGTTATATTGGTAGCGAGAAAGAACCATGCTCTTTTAAAGGACCAAGGCCAATATATGTCAACTTATTTTTTAAATTTACTTTGGCATTAGCAATAGAATTCAACCTTGCTCTTCTGAGGGATTAAGGCGAATTCTTGCCAATTTTTCCCTTTTTTTTTCATTTATATCACTTTTTACCTCTAACTATTTCAAGTTTTCTAGGGTTTCTCAAAAGAGAAATTTCATTTATTTGTTTACTAAGAATTATAGGGCTCTAAAGTCATCTAAAAGGAAAGTATATATCTAAGTAAGATTCGAAACTAGTCATGACTAAAACCTAACTAGTGATGTTGCTCTAATGCTAAGTCATAAAATCCTAGGCTAAATAATACTTGACTTTACTCCACAAAGATTTTACTTATCAATCTGGCATTTTGTAACTTAAACATTAAAGATCAAGTATTCAAATTACATTCAAGTCATTGGAAGTTACCAATTTCCAAGTAACTGTAAGTAAATAAAACAATAAAATTGGGTTAAATACAAAAAAAAATTGGTCTCCTAAGTAGCAAAAATTTCTATAAATTTCTATACCCCCTTCCCCATACTTAAAGTCATACATTGTCCCCAATGTACAAATTAAGTCACATAATAGAAAATGTATCAATAAAAATAATCATGAATAAGACAATATAAAAGTAGGAAAGAAAAAATGATAATCTCCTGAAAATTTGAGTAACATAGTTCATCAATGCAAGAAGTCAAAAGTAATCTAAATCAAATGTAATCTCTAACATGAACTTTAAATTTTCAAGGCCTTGACTTTGCAACAAAACTTAATCAACTTCACAATTCTCCTGATTAGAGGCATCATCTATGAAATCATTCTTATCCTCTTTGTACTCTTCATCCACCTTCTTATCATTGACATCTTTAACCGAACTCTCCTCCTGGGCTCCTTCCTCTTAGCTTGTAATTTAGCTCTTGATATTATGTTTATTAGAGTAGTTGAAGTGAGTGCACTTGAGAAAAACGTAAATTGGTATAAGTAATGAGTTGTGAATCAAAGATGAAAAGTGCAGATATGTTTGCTATTTTGTTTGGTGTGAGTGAGAGAGTAGAGAGAAAGAGAGAATCGTATCTGTTTGTATGATGAGAAGTGAGAGAAAGCTAAAGGGGATGCATACATATATACTGCAGACGACATGACCTAAGATAAGACCATATCTTACAATCGCGTGTCTTTTTGTGGCACAATCAAAATTATATCCTGGTATTGACACGGTTCGAGACATGACTGTATCTTTAGAATATGTAACCTTCCATGGACTGATCATGACAGTCGCTTAAAATTCATACGGACTAAGACATGACTAAGTCCTATGACCATGTACTACATTGGTTTTTTTTTTTTTTTTTGAACTTTTAAATTTTATTATTATTTTTTATTTTAATTTATGCATGCTTAACCTAAATGCAAGAATTGAAAAATAAAAGAAACTTAAGGTAACAAAAGTACAAAAAATTTAATCAAAGAAAGTTAATGCAAAAATTTAACTAAAAGGAAAACTTATTATGTTATACTTATAAATTTTGAAATTTCGTTTAGCTTTCAGGGCGTAAAGTTAACCACTTTCTTAAGCCAATTAACCCTAACCTTAAAATCACCTATTAGAATCTCCTCTCAATAGCATGATATAAGATTGTATTATTGAACAATGAATTCTCTACACTTTAATTTGAAATTCGAAAGAATCTTATAAATTATTTCTAATCTTACAACAATTTTCATCTACTATGCCTATATCTAATCTTATAAGAAATCTCTCAATTCTCTTATAAAATATTAAATTCTAGATTACTACCCAAGGAAATAATAACATAAATCATGAAGCAAACATAGTTGAACCAAGAAAAGACTAAAGAATTAAATTAACTAAATACTAATTATGTTACATGAATAGATCTAGGTTTAACAAAACCTAGATACCAAGGTTTTACTCTCTATACATAGGAATCTAAAAACAAGGTATAGAAAATAATAGAAAGAAGCATTATGAAATTTAAACAAAATTAAAACTTGAAATCTTTTTTTCTCTTCGCTTTCTTGATTGCTCTTAACTTCAAAAACTCTCTCAAAGTTGTGCAAAAAAGTTTTTCCTTCAAATAAACCCTAACAAAACTTTATATATGAAGAGCTAAAAAAAATAAATTGGTTGAAAAAGATATGATCGGGCACACAACTGTATCTTTTAGTTGTGTCTTTGACTGTGCTACATTGTTTCTCTTTATTTTTTTATACCTAGAAACAACATAACCGTAGACATGGTCTTGTCTTAGTTTGTAATAGTAGAAAATTAGCTCTAATTTTGCCTAAAAATGACACAATCATGTCATTCAACTGTGTTGATTTTCAAACCTTCATAACTTGTTTATTTTAGTTTTGATTTGAGTGAAATTTATTTATATCTTCTCGTTTTCTTGTGTAAATTGTTTCAAAACTTAGAAAACAAAATTTTATTCAATTAAGTATTATAATCTAAAAATAAACTCAAATATTAAGGAAATTTATTAAAAATTACTAAATAAAATATATGCAATTAGGAACTCATCACATGGGAAGTAATTTGCTTATGTAATATGGTATTTGTAGAGTTTGGGGTGTATTTGCGTATATTATGCATAGTAGGTAATAACAATAAATGAATTATGGGTAAAAGTGTATAATTAAGTTAAATTTTGTGATTTAGGGATTTAATGGTTATAAATTCTGATTTAGGGGATAATTAGATATTTTGATATATTATTTGGTGATAAAAGATGATATTTGTAGTGTTAAAAATTTTAGAATATGTGTTTTAAGTATAAATTATATAATAGTGTATAATATGTGTATACAGGAAATTAGTGAGTAGAAAATATTAGATTAAAATTGATAATATGATAATAATAATATACAATAAATCTGATATGAAATATAAATTTAGATAATTATATGAAAAATGTAAATTATTCTCATATTGAGAACAAATTTGGTAATTAAATTAGGAATAAGGTGTACCATATGGACTAAAATATTAGATAAGGGTTAAATACAAGATTTAAGATATCCAAGTGTAATGTGACTAATTTCATGTAATGATTCGAAACAAGATCCCAAAGTTCACATATAAAACTTGTAATAAAAAACTAGCTTAGAATAGATTGGTAATAAGTAATATATATATATATATATAACTTGGATAATCGAGTACAATTATAATTTAAAGCCCATCTGTCATAAGGATATAATTACTAAAAGAGTATTGATTTTATAGGATAAGTGGAGACAAGTTAACCTACAGTATGTCAAGTGAACAAATCGAGGATTTTAGGTAGGTTAGGTTCAGATGTTTGTGTGCATGCTTATGTGTCTCTGGTTATTGAACTATATTCTAATGTCTTGTCGTGTTAAATTGTTGTGACTTATATGGAGTGAAATTATTTGATTACCCTAAACCGAATCTAACTATATTTTACCTAATACCTTAATTAGATATGCATTACAACCCTTTAGAGAACAGTTAAGATTCTCCAACTAAATACCAACACCTTTGAAAGGGATAATGTTGGATAGCATAATGATCCCTTCTTTCTTAGTCGAATTAAGTGATAAGAGAAAAGGTGGTAGTAAGGATGGGAGCAATGGTTCAAAGGATTATAAACCTGGATTTGGTTGTGAGCTATTGCATAAACATTGAAATTACTCAACCCGGATTAGAGAGGGTGAAATTACTTTGATTTTACAACATACCAAACCACATTGTGTGATGGCATTTACGTGTTGCATTGCATTTAATTAATGACTTGAATATCTTGTTTGTGTTTAATATGCATTCTTAAGTCTTCATCTCAACTTATTGAGCTATTGGTTGCTCATATCTTTATAGATTTTCTTACAGGTACTGATTGAGATGTCACACTATAACTATCCCAAGGTTAGTTTCTTTTTAAAGTTCCTTAGGGAAGTAAGGATCAAACTGGCTGATCAATCGAGTCTTTAAAGTTTTTCTTATTAACTCTTAGGTTTCTATGATGGTTATGTAATATTTACCTACAAGAATACTATAGTATGAAAATATTTCATGGGATTATAAGACAATATAGGTATATATATGTAAATATGACTTAAAGATTCTGATTCTATATATAAATTTTTATCATTAATCTTGAATAAGTTTTTTACTTCAAAGCAAGGAGTTGTGGACGTTTTGTATAAATCATATCTATGATAGTGACTATGAGGTCAGTTACTATCATAGATTGGTTTATACGACAAGATTATTGCAACTCCATTGCTAAGTGGTGTAACACTTACCATAGCATTCTTCTTCCATTACATCTTCTTCACCTTAGTTATAGCTTCTTCATTCTTTTGCTTAGCACCTATGACTACAACCTTCATTTCGTTTACCTCCTCTTTAGTTGCCTTTGCCTGTGCTTTAGCTTAGGCTAAAACCTAGGAATGCTTAGCTTAAGCCTTCTTCAAGTCGACCTTAGCCTTCACTTTTTGCATCAAAACATGGTTATTATTACTAATGCACTTGACTGACTAGATCAAAGTATCGACATTAGTGGAGGAGAATCGTATCATAAGCTCAACTGCTTCCTAGGCCTTGTATTTTAGCAAGCAACTACACGAAGCAAAAGAAGCACATCTACTGTATCCTAACAATCAAGGCAAAGCAAGTGATGGACACGTACATTATAAAAGCACCCAATGGGTACGTTGTTGAAACTTGCATGATCCTAAGCTCTTAGTTTCCTCCACCATATAATATTTATCCCTTTGCAAAAAAATCTTAGATAGTAGTTCATTTCTCACTTGCTTATCCTCCAAGGTCAAGTCATTAGAGCATATCCTCCAATTCAAAATAAATTTATTCCCTTTAAGTAGGAACATGGGAGACCAAGGGCACTTGGGAGTAGGAGTACCCCCTAATGCCATCTACATTGCTCAGCTTATGTTCTTGTACATCCTATAGTTAGCAACAAGCTCTATATGACTAATTGGAGGAATAAACGCCTCTGCTACAACACTTATTGCTTACACTGCCTCATTGAAGTAGGCTATGTTCTAAGGCCTTCCTTATTCGACCTCTAAGTTCTTTTTCAAGAGATGTTGACCTTCTCTTTCCCTTTACCTGAAATATCATCAAAAGTAAGGAGCACTTGCAAATGGGTTCCTTATCCATACAAGCCTCTCTAAGGCCTTAGTTATTATAACTCCTCTATGCACCCTCTTAGGGGGTAACCCCTGTGCAACTGTGACCTACCTTTGGAAAGCCGCTTGTTTTCTGCTAATCTTGTCTAGCGTCATCTATCGAATGGGGGTTACACTTACAAAGTCAAAAGATGAGAATTAGATTTACAAGGATAAGAACTTGCTTACCATGGTGATCCTAAGCCTAAAGGAGGTTGACCTTCCTATATCACGCGACGATTTACCCTTCCCCCCCGGTTGGTCTTCATCAGTATAGGTACAGGTACTGGTCATACCTTTCGACTCCTTTGACCTCTTTGACTATTCCCTTTAAAAGAGCAGCTATGTGCACACTTGCCAAGTTCCTATCCTATTGCTACCTTACGATTTCACATGCTCAAACAATTCCTTGGCAACTTCCCTCTCATCTCATTGGATCTACCCAACTATGTGGTTGAATGGTATAAACCAATGGGTTTAGAAGTAAAAGCCCCTATCATACTTTACAACTAAATACTTGGGCTTCTACCCTTTACTAAAATAATCTAACCCACAGAACAATCACCTCTTGGGCTCGGCTTGCAAATGGAAGTACCTATTACTCCTTTTAAGCTTGAAGAAATGATAGATGAGCTTAAGAGTAGGCACTTGGATCATTAATCATAGAGTGACTCGAGTGCCATTACCATTGTGTAAGCATTGAGTATCATTTAGGCCAAATTCAACTGGTAGTAGCTTAACATCGCCTTCTTTAAGCTGGAAGAAGGAAACCAAAGGCCAAAACTCTACATGGTGGTAGTATAATTAAAATCCATTTAGTCTCACTAGGGGACCCTATTGTCATCTCATGGATGCTAATACCTCCACCTAATGGAGAGGTTAAGCAATTGAAGCATCTATCTCATCTCCTTTTCCATATGGGTATGCGACCTTATAGATAGGTACCATAACCACATTATTATCACCGTTGCTACATGCTTCTTCATCAAAATTTCTTTGAGCAAAGCCTAATCCAACTCCTTGTTTTGCCTTGTAGTTGGTGTCATGCCCCAAAAAGGTGAAGTAGTAATAGTTCCACCGTATGAGTCATCTTAAGATAGAAACTATCCTTACAGCTATTATCTTAAACCTAGTTCACACTAGGCATACTTAACTCTACCCCTTTAAAGCGTCCAATTCAATACCTGTTTGATATAAACTTGTGGAATAATCCTTCGAAATAATTTATTAAAAATAAACTTGTAATTTGACCTTATAAAAGAGTAGTAATAAATCCCACAGGTACCTATTATTTCATATATAGACCAAAATATTGAAAACTACCAAACCTTTTGAGGATTCCTATATAGTTTTCCTTAAAAGATAAAAAGTTAATACTAAGAGCAATAACCGGCAATTCTTATTATATCTCACTCTCTGTCCCAGTTTACTAATGTTCTGGTGTTAGGTAGGTACTTGTAATCCATTTGAAACCTCTAAAACAAACTATAGGGGAATGAGTAACAACTTGCTTAGTAAGTAGAGTAGAGACAGAAGTATGCATTCAGTATGTCATAAGTAAGGTTTTCAACCAAGTTGATTAGATGCAATACATATACAAGCAAATGCCATCGTATGACGTTATCCGGTCCGTCATGAGATTAAAGGAACTGTACCTACTCTAATTCGGGTTGAGGAGATTAACGTCATATACTCACGAATTAAAACTAAACTAGGGCTTATATAATAGAGAACACTTTCCTTCAATAATCGCTTTCAAACCACGGCCCCTAACCTTACGACAACCTTCTCTCCTATCACTTAGTTCGGCTAAGGGTGAGGAAATAACCATTTCAACTATCTTCATCAAAGGGAGTCTGTGTTTGGCTTGAGAATCCTAGTTGTCACCCCTAATGAGTTGCGATGCAGATTAGGTTAGATGTTAACCCTAGTTTGAGTTAATTCATTGTTACGGTGATCAACCAAGCTCAAATAATTCAAACATAATATTTATGAAACAATTATGACATGGAGCTTAGCTCCCATCACTGCAAATCAAAGCCCAACCACTAGTATTGCATATGTACAAATAGATACCTATAATTACAAGCCAATGCATGCCAAGGTCTTTAGATATTTTGAAATAATATCTCAAAATACTGTAAAGCATTGATCCTACTTACTTGACCTAATACTCACTTCGAAAAACTCATATCGTCAACGGTCTAATTATTGGGAGATCCTATATATACAAAAACTAAATTCAGTTGTCGTAATAGTTAAAAAAACATTAGGATCTTATCTAAAGTATATAATAATAATAATAATAATAATAATAAATAGTTTTATTATATAAGTCAAGTTAAGTTATTACTTATTAATAATATACGTAATTATACTATTACGCATAATATATTATTTCGATTGTATCGAAACATATTTTTAATTGATTAAATCCTATTTCAATCACGGTAGGGTTATCGTAATGCGTAAATTCTCGTAATGTTATATAGATATAAGTTATATTACCTAGGATTGTTCGATTTTTGTAGAAATAATATCGTTGGATTCGTACAAACTTAATGACACATATTACGAGTCCTATTTTTAGAGATGACTTCTAATGGATAGTTCGAATTTTTAACAAAGTTATACGTATCTAAGTAAATATTATCGTATTATACTTATTTTATATAATCAAACCATATTTTACATAATTTGTATACATAACCCTATAATATAGATATTATTTAACCTTGATACACATGCAACATATCCTGGTTATCAAAGTTTCATTAAATATATTAAAAATATACTTTTATCAAATCTGATCAATATACATATAGATAGTGTTTTATTTAATTATTTATCACAATTTAGTTTATTATTACTAAAAATGAGTCTTGATTCATAATTTAAGATATTTTACTACGTAAATTCGTAATAAACAACTCAAGTTACTAGATAATTTTCTAAAAATTTCTATAGAGTCTTAAAAATATGGAGAATTCAGTCATTACTTATTTTCATGTTTTCAATTTATCACCTATATATTCAAATTTACAATTTTACCTCTAAACTATACTTAATTATCCAAATATTATTATTTTTACACAAAATTATTTTTCAACCTATCCTAACATCATTATACTTCACTAGAAATTAGTATAGGTCATTTTCATCGTTTAATTTCATAAAACCTATTTATTTTATATTTTCACCCTAATTTTTAGCTATTTTTAGGTTAAAAAATAAAATAAATATTAAAAATACTCATATAAAAAATTGGGCTACATAGCAATTAGTATATTTATATGTATCTTACACAAAAATTTTGAGTTAGAAACTATATCATTTAGTGTATTCATTTTGAATTTCAAATTTCGGATAAATAGTATATTTATTAAGCAAGTAGATTAAATATTCATAATTTTATAAAAATAAATTTACGAAATGAAAATACATCTAAAATAACCTAGGACTTAATTTTTTTTTATATTTTTCCTGATTAATTTAATAATTTTTTGAAAATAAAGAAAAACAGGATAGAAACTTGAAATCTGAATTCAGTAGAGCTCCGACCACCATTGGCCAGAGAGAGCTTGTTGGATGGCCAAGATGTGGCATGGACTACTAATAGACTATTGGGTTCCGCCATAGACTCTCATTTGGTTTGGTTTCTAGTTGAGCTCTGTAATTCCCTTGTTTTTCTTATTTTATTTTTTAATTTTTATTAATATTTCTAGAAACCCCCTAAGTGTCTAAAGTTTATAATTTGATCATAGGAGTCCTATTTATAATTATTTTGGGTTGATTGAAGTTTTTTCTTAATTATTAAGTAATTTATTTTAATATTTTTCTTGAAAAATGCATAGTAGGAGGTGGCTTAATTAGAAAATTTTCACTTTTGACTCAGCAAAAAATCAACTCCTACAATTTTCCACTTGATTTTTAGCATTTCTAGCAACTTTGAAGGCTATTGGATAAGCTTTAATAGATATTTTGATTAAATACTAGTATTATATATATTATATTAGCATTTAGTTATTTTATTAATATACAAGTGTATATCTTGTGTATATATCAATGTAATGTGTATTTATACTCTTATAATAATGTTTTTAACATATCTTTTATTTTTAAGATATATTCTCTAATTATTTTTATGAATTTAGCACATATTGTATATAATTGTGTAATTTTAGGTTAATTTATGGGTATATTTATTGTATATTTATTATATATACTAGGTATACTCATAAAAATACGTGTATACTCATATAGTATATTATACTATATTATTTTCTTTTATTGCCTAATTAACTTATTTTTAAGTCCTTGTTATATTTCAAGCTTGGTTTTATAGGTTTCGATCATTTTTACATTATATTAAATAAATCACATTTCTAAGGCTAAATTTGGGATTTTGAATCATTATTTTTGAAATCTAATCTTACTAAGTTATTTCAACTAACTTTTCTAACTTAGTTGTAAAGTTTGAATTTAATTGGATATATTTTCCCGAAAACCCTAAATTCGATTTTTGGGTTTTATATAGAGTAAATTCTGACTATTTTTATTGTATTCTTGATATTCTTATTATATTATGAACTTTCCAATGTACAGGAATTCCTTAATTAAAGTTATCATGTCTCTCATAAGTTTCTATCCTAATCGATTTATTTTCCCAAATGTCCTAGATCCATTATTAACCTTAATCATACAAGAACAGGACTTTATCGTAATATTTAGATGTTTATGTCTTGATTACTTATTTATGGGGTATTATAGCTAGCATTACCTTAGAACCAGCTAACCTCGGTAGCTAAGTATCCATTAGCCCTTTACGTGGGAAGAGAGAGTTAGAAGGCTCGCCTTTAGGTACGCTACCTTATTCATCTTTCTTGTAAGAAATTAATGAAGAAGCCATATTTATAAGAGTAAGGAAAGAAAGAAATAGATGGAAAGTGCAAGAGAATGAAACCAAACATCCTAAGAATAAGATATTTTTTTTAAGGTTAAGAAGGCATAAAGCGGGGTATGCAAAACCCTTGTACCCTTTTATATAAGGTATGTGTACTCAAAAAGTTCAAAAGTTGTGACTTCTCATAACCTAATCCCTACAATTATACTCCTTCTTGCCTCACATAACAATCTCAACTAGGGACCATCTCAATGTATGCCTTACATGGTCGTACCCACTACATTGCCACTCTATGGACACAAAATTGAATCATGGCCAACATCGTATTCGAGCTCCAAGTACTTAAGTGCTCTACCTACATAGCCTATCCTTACCAACCAACTACCAATGAAGCAAGGGGTAAGTGTTGATGGCTCATATAACAATGGCCCCCTATGTTCCTAGGGTTAGCCCATATTTGCACCCTGTACCTTAGAAGAAGATGTGAAGAAGGGACATATAGTGTGTGTTGATTGAAGCGGCCTAACCTTAGCCTTATGGGGATTTGTGATTAGAGACATTAGCACTTGTTGGGATCTAGCTAGGAAGAGTTTGCCCATCGCAATCTATTTGTCCTCCTTATTTAAGTCTGTGCCCTGTACCTTAGAAGAAGATGTGAAGAAAGGATATATATTGTATGTTGATGGAAGCAGCCTGACCTTAACCTTATAGGGATTTGCGATTGGAGACATTAGCATTTGTTGGGATGTAGCTAGGAAAAGTTTGCCCATTGCAGTCTATTTGTCCTCTTTATTTAAGCCCATATATGTCTTCAAATATAGGGCCAAATGAACTTGCTTTCTCCTTCCTTTTAGAAAGTTAGTGCTACGTTCTTCTTTCTTTAATTTACTAGAGTGTTAGAGTGGCCACGTAGGAAAAACTTCCAGGGCCCTTCTTAGCTCACATGTGCTTTTTGTGCAAGCCTTTTCTTGCTCTATCAACTAAGAAAACCCTTGAGCCAGGTTTAAATATCCTGTAATGAGAACTAACCTCCAATATGATTCATGTTTTTGGTATTTTACGCATCACTTGACTTATTGCCTCTACATAAATAACAATTTCAACAATGTTGTGATTGCTTTTTTTTTTTTTTTTTACATTAGTTGATAAAAATTAAGTCTTATGCAGTTTGCTGTTGAATGTGTTCATTAGGACCACAAACTAAACTAAAATGCCTATAGTTATAAAAGAAAAGCATTTTTAAATGAAAAGGTAAAAATTCTTTTAAATATTCCAAAACTCCTCTTCTCATCTAAAACCTTCCCTTGTTGTTACAAAACCCCTCATTTTCCTCTTTTCTCTTTTCCTCTTCATTCTCAGAAAAACCTACCTTAAAAATCATTCTCTAACTCAAGGGAGTCACCAATTTGCAAGTTCAAGAGTAATGATGAAAGGGAAGAACCCCTTCAATCTCGTTAAGAAATCTTGCTTTCAACGGGTTTTCAAGGAATTTTATTTAAAAGTTGAATTTAACACTTAATTCTTTTTTAATTCTTCATTTGACTCCGACTCAAATCTTGGATTCTAGGAGTTTATTCATTATTTAAGTATGCAGCCACCTCTTCCTTCTTGTTTATCCACTTTTAAGTAAGTTTTTCTTATAATTGGGTTATGGGCTTGAAGTTTAAGTTAAGTTTGAGCTTTTAGGTTGAGAAAAATCATATATTGATGTTGGTTGAGGAGTTTTTGAAATTGGATTGAAAAAAAATTAAGGTTGAGGTAGCTTTGGTATTGAATTTGAAGATGATTTGTATTGTTCTGTGTAGAACTGTCTGAAACTCCAACCAGTTCTTTGTACATCATTCAAATGGTGACTGAGCTATTAAGGTTAGATCATGTGTAGGCTTATCGTCCTACTTGGTCCTCCTAGCACTATCTAGATGATAAGCCTTGTTTTGGGTCAACTTATTTCTTTCATTTCCTTAAGTCTTAAAACCTTTTATTTAAGTGTTTTTCACTCCATTCTTAAGTAAAAATGTGATCTTTACCCTTACCTAATTTTGGTAACCCTTAGAAGCTTAGAATTTATTAGGACATTAGAATGCCTTTAGAGAGTTTTATTCAAAAACGAATTGGAGTAACTTAAACTCTTGATTTGGATTAATTGAAGTAAAGAATTAAGATGGATTTATTGTTTCAAAAGTCATGTTATATGATTTAGGCTTTTTAGTTGATTCGATTTGACTTACCAGGTGCATGATACTTCTATATTGATTGTGCTTGTTAGGTTAGTAAGAATTAACTAAACTAATTTCAAATCTAGCTATTAAATTGATTGCTATTTGTGCGTAGCTTAGCTTAAGAACCCCCAAGTGGTAAAACCTTAAGAAGCAACTTGATGATAGGTATGTGAAGTTATTCTTAGTGCAGTTGTGTACTAAAAGGATTTGAGGTAAAATTAGGTGACTAATGGACTCATTGGTGTTGGGGCCCATGGTGGCAATTCCGAACTTGATGATCGGTATGTGACATTACTCCTAGTACAGTTATAAACTAAAAGGATTTGAGGTAGAATAAGGTGATTAATGGACTCATGGGTATTGGGGCAAGTTATGTACATATTAAAGCTTAAGTATAAAGATAAATGTATGCATGTATGTATGCATGCACGCATAAGAGGTATGGTAGGGTCAGGAGAGTCCTTTATTGTTTGTCAGCTTAACTTAAAGATAATAAATTAGATGCTTGTTATTTCTTGCATTTGAATGTATGTCAATGATGTTGACTGGTATGCGCATGTGATTGTACATTACGTATGGGGATTCGTTTTGTTCTTTATCTTTTTCAAACGCAACTTTAGAGGACTATGTTATTTACAAGGAGCCTTACATAGATGATGAGTAAGAGGAGGATGGGATTGAGTATCTATATTATTATGATAATTAGAAGTTGAGATGGATTACTAGAGATGATTATTAAGACTTGTTACTATTGTTTAGGAGTTGAGTAGAGCTATGATGCTTGGAGTTCATTTTTGGTATGGAGTTCTATTTATGTTTAGTTTGGTATTATTGGATGTTACTGGTATTAGAGCATGCTGAAGTCCTGACCTTATTGTCTACTTTACCTTGTAGATTTAATGTTATAGAGTGGATTGGTTACCTTATTCAAATTTGTTATTCTAGTTACGATTTATGAGATTTGGCAGTTATTACAAGTATTAATTGAACTTAAGGTAGCTTCAAAAGCCATAGCGTATAGCTAACTAGTAGTGGCATGTGGCCTGGATGTAGGGCTTTACATGAATTAAACTAGAAAATCGTTTTTTTTTTTTTTTTTTTTTTTGTTGCAGTTGGTTCAGTTCGCGATTCAAGTTTGGCCTTCTCCAATCAGTTCAGTTTGCATCTCCAAACCAAATCATCCAGCTATTTAGTTATAAAAAAATAAAAAAAAAACATTCACATACATTTATAAACACTAGCCACCAGTTAGCAAACATGACACAACAATGACCCCAAGAAAAGCTTGTTACATCTTGTAAAAAATATAACATTTTTGAAGCAACTCAAGAATACATCCTTAGAGAAAAACAAGATAACACATCTTCTTAATTCATCTCAAGTAGATATATCAAATACCTTAATATGGCCATCATTGGCAATCAACAAATTACCAGGCTTCGAATCATAATGAACGAGATGAAGAGAATTTAATACTCTAGTGCAAACTTCTTCATCTAGGCACCCCAGATCCCTTAATAATGACTATAGATCTACACCATTAAGATATTTCATCACAAATCACAGGTTCTCACAACACGTGAATGAATAGAAGCAATGGACCACAAAAGCATTAGCACTTATATCAAGATATCACATTCAAGCAAAAAGCTTAGCATTTTTGCAGATCATATCTGCCTTTCGGGGAACCAGTATACAGTCTCTTGTGCCAAAAAAAGAATATGGCGGACAAGTTTGAATTGTAATTGGTATCTCTAGATTTAGTTTTAGATGAATCATGAGAAGCTTCCTAATTCCCCGGTATTTGTAAATAGCCGTGATGGTAATTAACAATAGTGGGGTAAAGTAAGGATGAAAAAAAAAAAGATAAAGGAAAAATTTATTTTGTGGTAACGTTTCGGACCATATAATGAACATTTTTTTAAGTTTAGAAAATATATTAATTTTTAAAAGTTACTCAATTATAATATTATATTGGATTCAATAAGGGTGATAAGTCATACTGAATTAAACCGTGTCTACCTCTAGTGTTTATGATAGAGCAATTATATGTTGGTTTTCATTTTCTTACATGTAACTTTGGACAATATTACTAAAGAATATAGAAGCTCCAGCCTTACATGCTCTTCATAGGGAGAAAAGACACGATTTCAACTATCTCGCCTTTGGATTTAGGATGTCACTCCAAAATAAGGATGATTTATTGTTCGGTCATCTATTTAATGTTCATCTAAATCATTCAAAAACAAAAATGAGAATAAGCAGTTCAATCTCACGTAGTTTTGCTCTATTTAGCATGCTTTAATAACACCTAAAACCAGTATAAAGGCTTTATAACGAGAAAAGCTTCTATAGTACTAATATTTCATGTGAATAAATAAATATGGGTTTAAATACTAATAAAATTTTAATACATAAAAATATAATTAATATTTTTTTTTAAAATATATATTTTCATAATCACATCAAAATTTTATTAATAATTATATACTATTCATCAATTTATATGGTATATTAATATCATTGAATCCTTTTCTCTTTATAACACATCAAAATTAGTTTTTGTTGCATCATTTGCGATAGTTATGACTTAATTTATAAAATAACAGTACAAATAACTATTGCCTAGATGGACAAACTTTGGTTTATGGTCAAATGAAATCATAATTCATAGGATTGTCCTTCCTATGATATGCTTATCCGCCCTAGATGGCAACCGCTCTTTAGATGTTTGGTCAATTCTCTCCTAACTAAAACTGCAACTAGTAACCATTAACAATAGCTGCATGGCAACAAACACAAGATTGTTCGATATGAAGATTTTGCAATCATATTCCACCATGAACTAATTACGTCAGCCTCCTTTATTCCAATAAAAGTCGTGTACTCATTTTAATTTGTTTTAGTCATTCTTCATGTAAGACCTTTGCTGATAAGAGTTCTAAGTTTTCTTCACTGATCATGTAAAATTTTTCGTATTATATCTTCATTGCATGAAAAATGTTCACGTTTTTGGATTGGATCTTACGATACGTAAACTCATCCGGTTATTTTACCAGTCATACATGTTGTTGTATTTGATTATATTATATTGAAAGAAATCCATGTTTCTTTTCAAGCAAAGAGAATTTTAAAGAAGGGAATGATAATTTTTGACGCAAACTGATTCGCTATTTCTGCAACGAAGTTGAAAATTGGCATTAGTATAATGTCAAGCCCTCAAAGTAGACATGGATCCTCATTAACAAACTAACTATCCATGATGTATAATCCCCTCTTAAGGATGTGAACCTTGAATTCAAACTTAAAAAAAAAACAAAAAAAATCGATGGTTGCAGAAATACTTAGATAGACCCACTCTATTTGATTAGGACTATCATATAATTATACATCTGGGAAAAAAAAAAAAAGCGTGATACAAACAGTGAAATAGAGTTTGATATATATTATCTTTATCTTTCTAATACACATGCCCTCATAGGGTTATCCCGATCTAATGGATTCCACTAAAAGAAAATTTCCCTAGTCCATATCTTGACAAAGGCAAGTTGCATGAGGGTTTTTTTTTTTTTTTTTTTCCTTTTTCCTCGATGAATAATTGCAATTCATTCAAAATAAGCAAACTAAAAAGGAAAAGCCCCTTAATTCATGGCAGAACCAGACTCAAGAGTTCAGGAGCTTGAAGCTCCATTTTCCTTACACATAGATAGTAAAGTTACATGATCAGTGAGTACTCAACCAAACGAGAGTTCTTTTGTCTTTATACAAACCAATAGAAAGGAATCCTTCCTAAGATAACATAAATAAAAGGAAGAGGAAATGTTCATGTATCCATTCAGCCAATGCGTCAGCCACAACATTCAATTACCTAGGAATGACTTTAAGGCTCCATTTTCTCAGGAGGGAGAGCTTTTTGTTTCAAGCAAGAATAACGTTATGATATGACAATTTGTAGTTTGACAATTCTGACAATAGATAGAAAGTAGCCCTCAAGACTTATCGTCGCCTATGGTATAGGAACCCCAACATTATTCATGTAAATACTTGGCTGTCGGGCCCCAAAATCCCACTTTAAATGGTGACTGGGTTCACCTATATTAAGTTTACATCATAGAGAAAAGACATTTGCATGCTAACCCTAATGTCAAGCTACATAAACTTTTTCTAAATTATATCGATAACCCATGTTTTGAAAACTCTACACTCATGCCTTTATTTTTGCACACTTGGATACTGACACATTGAGAAAGCTGGAAGGAATTTGATGTTATATATTTATGTTTTAGAAAAAAAAAATTTCAAGGGTTATATAAAATTAAAAATAAATAATTAATGGAGGAAATTTTTTTAGGATTGTTATACAAATATACATAATCACTTTTCCTTAAAAAATAATTATAATTTATTGCTTCATGTCTACCCATTTGTCAAGCTTATCATGGAGCTTGATAGGTGGTTCGTTCATTGATTGCCTCTATCTCGTGGTTTAGCTTAGAGTTATCCATTTATAAACTAGGATGCAATATTAGACACATAATACAATCTACTTTGTCAAAAAATATTAATTTAAATAAATTAAATAATTAGATAACTTTAATTATACAAAATGATAAAATAACAAAAAAGATTAAGAAAATAGAAATGAAAAAAGAAAAGAGCCAAAAGAGTTTCAAAATATATTTTCAATTTGTTACAATAGGGTAGATTACAATTCAATAAATTATTTGACCCATATTTGAACTCACCACCACAGAAGGATGGCACGACCTCATAAGGTGATGGATGGTTATCTATTGCCATCAAAGTTAAAAAAAAAAAAAAAAAAAAAGGGTTAGAAGAAAACACAATCTACTTATGAGGCTTGGTTGGCTTTTCTTTGAATTTATTTGTAATTTTTAAAAGATTTTGGAGGTGGTGGTTGATTGCCTATGATCCTAAAGATCATGCCATATCCTAAGTGGAGGATCGACTTTATCATTGTGGATCGACTTTATCATCGTATATGGGACAAAGATTTACTTTTATATATAGATTGTGATCCATCTTATTGTAAGTGTCTATTCCGAGCATTCCTAATCTTAAGATTATTGGCTCTATTTTTTCCTTAACTTTTAGGCTTTTCTTTCCAATTTTTTATTACTTTTATTAATTTACTTAATTTATTTGTATTTAATTATAATATTTATTTAAACTAATTATTTGGACCAATAGGTTCTACCATGTGTTGTTTACTAATAGAAAAGCTAACAGTATTAAAAGTAAATCCTCGTTTATAAGCATTTAAAAACATTACAAGAGAAAAAAAATGATATGAATAAAAAAATTAGTTAAATATTGAAGGTTAAACATGTACTTTTATTGGTTTCAATCATGAACCTATTTCTTTTTTACGGCAAGACATCGCCGGACTGGTTCGAACTAGCTAGAAGCCAAGAGTGGGTTAGGTCCAGTCACTTTATTGCTGTGGTTAACTGCTCCGCGATAAAACGAGCAAGCGGTCCCTGCCATATCTAATTAAGTGGGGCCCCGTATCTCTTGATGAAACATAAGCAGAGAATATGGTTAACGTTTTCATAATACATTTAGTTCCAAGGGATTATTTCTTAACTTTTGTACGTAAATAAGTCAAGCTTAGATAACATGATATGGAGTTTGTGCTCTAGCCCAATTTAAAAATTCTAAAATTTAAGTTGAACTCAAGTTTAAAGTTCTGTACTCGAGATTAATCCAAAGTGACATTTTAAATGCTCAAACTCCATTTATTTTTAAAGAATTTTTATCTAATTGAAATATATGTTATATTCAAATTAAATTTAAATTGTCTTAAAATTCAAACTTGATTCGAACTTAATTAAATTTATAAGTTGAGGCTTATATTTCAAAGCTAGGACTTGATTTGATGAATTTCTCAAATAACTTAAATTGAGCTTGATTCGTGTATATGGTAAATATCTTTTCAACTGATCATTTACATCTCTCTATAAAATATAATAAAAAATAATATTTATTAGAGCCGTCCCGGATGTGAAAAGGCTCATGACTTGCCCAACTTCTAAGCTGACATCCGTAAAGGTCGTGAGTTTTTATGACGAGAACAAGCTTTTTTAAACTCTATATTGGACATTGATATTTCCTGCTTTACTAGGAAAAGTCACTTCCATTATTCTGCTGACTTCATTATGCAAGTTAGAGATAATGATCTTAAATTAGATACATAAATAGTCTAATATGAAAAATTAAGGGGAAATGCAAGTACAAGTATACCTTCTTAAGTTTTTAAAGCATAACTTTACCTATCTATATTTTGTGAAAATGAACATATAGGTTTTTTCAATTTGGGGATTATATATATGTTTTTAGAGATTACAAAGAGTTGAAGCTATATTTTAAAAGTTTAAGAATCTGTTTATATTTAATAATTAGTTTGAGAGACATATTTGCAATGAATCAACTAGAGACAGGAGCTACGCTTTCTTAATTTTTATTTTTTATTTTTTATTCTTTGGTTTGAAACAAGAGTTAGTTAATAGTAATAATAATGCCATAAGACAATGACTTCTGTAGCGGTGTTAATACACCCCCCTCCCCCATATCTCTCACCATCCCATTTAATTCTCTTACTTGCCACCCATATGACATGATCTGCTAAAATACCTAACTTAATTAATTAAACCCTTCCCTCTCTCTCTATCTCTCTCGTGAGACTTTTTGTAGGCAACTCCTCATTCATGACAAACATAGCTAATAAGTTAGTTGTTTGGTGACTAGTGACAATCACATCATACACAAACACTAATATTATCAATAAAATATAAAAACGCAACTTAATTTTCACATATGGCCATATTTTTCATTTCTCTTCTCTCCCCATTCTTTTGCTCTATTGAGAATTCCACTCCGCTTTGCACTGCTATGGAGATAGAAGTGGCAAGTGGTAGCCATAGTGGAAGTAAAAGCAGTGCGATAGCAGGTGACGGTGGTGGCGGCGGCGGCGGGAGTGGTGGTAGGGGGAATAGGGACACGTATTTGGCTTGGGAAGATTTAACGGTTGTGCTCTCAAACTTTCATGGACGGTCTAGGAGGTTGCTCCAAGGTCTCAATGGGTTCGCTGAGCCGGGTCGAATCATGGCGATTATGGGGCCTTCTGGCTCCGGTAAATCCACCCTTCTTGACGCACTAGCCGGTATGAACTTACTTTATATATATATATATATATATATATATATATATATATATATCATTTTCTAATAAGGAAAAACATGTTATGATTATACTAACATGACCTCTTTTACCTTTAGTTTGCACTATACTTAGCTGAATTCAACAAATGTGTAATTTGGAAAGATTATAACTCCGAGAATCCCAAACGAAGGAATCCTGGGAGAGATGTTGGCATTGGAGGCATTGTGTTCTCATCAATGTTTATGTCCAATGTCATGCTGTACAATAGTTGAGATTTCCATAAGAAGATGTCATTTATGGATATAAGCTTTGCATTAGGATATATCATCAATAATAACAATAACAATCATTTCGTCGAAATAATAATAATAATAATAATGAAAAATAGATAATTTAGATGCAGCAGGTTTTACGAACGGAGTTAATAATTTGGAGAATATATCTCAGTCTCAATTAAAAGGAATAAAATGGAATTAATACGTTATTGACAAAGGGTTGAATTAATATATATAGTTTTCATTTAGGAATGATTTTTTTGCCAATTTGGTTAATTTTCCCATTTATTGTTCCAATGTTTGTACCACAAAAGCAAGTCAATTTAAGATGTATCTGTGATTTCACCAAGAATTTCCAAACTCAGCTAGGGTTGCTTTTAAGTCCCCAAAGAATAGTTATTATAGCATTTAATATCCCAGCATTTAGTAATTCAATTTAAGACTTTAGCATCGAGTAGCTATTCCTCTTTGGCTACACCTGCTACTCAACTTTCTTTCTAGGGTGAAGCTGTAGGATTTTTATAAACAGTCACTTTTGACCAATATATAACTATATATATATATATATATATATATATATATAGGTGATGTAAATAGTGAACCGGATTTATTAAGATCTAACCATAAACTATCCCTCGTATGGGAACACCGCACATAGAAAAATCTTCATGTACTTTTTATTTTACCATTAAAAAGAAATTCTAGTGGATGACTTATATATATAAGAAAATAATTACAAATTTAACTCAACGAAAGCAGAAGGAATTAATCTATAGTCACATTGATTAAACCGTTCAATTTATTATTTAACCATTAAAATCCACTTATTAAATTTGTGAATGACAGACCTAGTGGTCCTGTAAATAAGACCATAAATGTTATCCCAAGACTAGTATTGACCATTGTTGGTAGGGTTATGGAAAATAGGAAATGGAAAGCACGTACCTTAAGACATATACCTAAACGTCTTAAAAGGCACAGCTAGAGCATTAAATTTGAATTGTTGAATATGTGTTGGGATTGTACCCTTAAAATTAATGCAAGGCCGTCCTAGATCAACACCCTTCACACTACACAAAACATAAACAACTTTGATAATGAGCTCCTAATCGATTTTTTCTTTTTCTTTTTCTTTTTTCATTTTATTGTATTGTTTTTCATATGTTGATAGGGTAATAAAATTATATTTGACCTGATTATATTTTCTCTCCTTCTATGAAATATTCATTCAAATGAAAGTCAATGTTGTCAAACTCAATCCAAATAATTAATCTGGGTACATAAGATGGTTAAAGGGATGGATTCAAGTTTAACTGGGGTTAAACTAGGATTGAAATGAACTGATTTCATGATGGAATTAGATTGAACATGATTGAATGAGAGTTTACTCAAATTTGATAACATTGATGAAAGCAAAAATAAAGAATTTTTTTTTTCTAATGGTATGAGGAAATTTCCATTACCAATTAAAATGAGTAATCATGTGAAGTACAACATTATAAGACCAATCAACTGTAGTCCAAACCATTAGGCTAGTCATAAGATTACCTCTTCTCCTATATCGTTATAACTACAAGAAACACCACCACCACCACTAAGACAACATCAAACTCGTCGATAAAACAAATGTTATTAGATCCGGTATGAGTAATTAACTAGATATGTGAAAGAGTTAAAGGTTAAAAAAATAAATTGAAAATCAGACCGTAATTAAACTAAACTAGCTCTATGAAAATGTTAGATTAAACTGAGTTGAACCATATAATTCAACGTGGATTGGCTTATGGATCATGCAAGCTACCCAATTCAAGTAAGTTGTTGTGTAGGCGTTGCGATGGTGTAACTCGCCACCAGCAATCTATTAGTGTGGATAGCACAAGTGATTCAATATAGTAACTCTAGTTTAAGCTTAAGTTGATTTAATTAATATAATAATCACACGAACTTCCTTTATAGCTCGTTTGAAACCTCTTTTGACAAATAAAAAAACTTTGAGTTAGAAAGAAAAAAAATTATGAAAATAAATACTCCATTGATAAATTCCCTATATATTACAAACGAAATTTAATGAACGTTGTTACGGTTGCAGGTAGATTATCACGAAATGTAATCATGACTGGCAATGTGCTTCTCAACGGTAGAAAGAGGAGGTTAGACTATGGTGCTGTTGTAAGTATGCTTATTTTTCCTTTAGCTTAAGATATGATTATTTTTAATTAATTTAGAACCTTTATTTTATTTAAGGAGAACTTTTTTCGCAAATGCATTATTATTGGTATTTTTGACACAATATTCAAGATGCTTATTTTTATTTATTTATTTATTTTTGCCACATTTACAAGGTTCCATGCCTTTCAAAAAACCTTGCAACATATAAGTTGATCACAAGTACTACAGTGGATATATAACCATGAAAAACAGACGTAATATAGAACCGATTTTTGTAGATATAATGTTAAAGTCATTACTTAAATGTTAGCTATTCTTGCAATATTAAATTTTAAGATCCGCTAGATATTGTATTTAATAAACTTTTATATATCAAAGATACTACCTTACCTCTCATTATTTATAATTGTACTTTTAAATCAAAGATCCTTTACCACACGTCTCTAAAATAGTAAAATCTATAATATTAAAAAAGGAGATCCCACTTCTCGTATCTTAAACGGTTATATTATTTATATCTTTTAATTAAATTAATAAACATCACATGAACACTGCTTTTAATAACAACCCACTACTTCTTTAACCATATCTTACTCTTCATCACACTACTTCTACTTCTAGTAACTATCCATTCCTTAAAACTCCAATTGCTATGATCATGGATTTCACTAACTATTTCATCATGCATTACATTATAGTTACAGTTTTTGCTGTATTTTTCTAGATTATTACATCATTTACTAACTTCCACCTTTTTTAAGTGTCAACTAAATATAACATTTAACCACTTTAAACTTTAAATTTGAAAAAATATCCAAAATTCAACAAGTTATTTTCATATTTTACTATGCCATTGAGGCAAGAAACGGATACTTTATGCATGGTACTTGATGCATTTTTTAAAAGACGGGGTCTACATAAGAATTTTTGTACGCGAAAGCCGTAAAGCACACTACTTAAGGATTTTTATTTATTTTTTAAAAAGAAAAAGATAATTAATGCAAATTGCTTGAGTGTTTTTCTGCAGGCCTACGTGACCCAAGAGGATGTGTTGCTAGGAACCCTAACGGTGAGAGAAACAATACGTTACTCAGCCCTACTGAGGCTTCCGACAACGATGAGCAAAGAGGAAGTGGACGACGTCGTAGAAGGGACGATAATGGAGCTGGGACTACAGGAGTGTGCAGAGCGCGTGATAGGGAACTGGCACATGAGAGGGATCAGTGGAGGAGAGAAGAAGAGGCTGAGCATAGGACTGGAAATCCTGACGCGCCCTTGGCTGCTTTTCCTAGACGAACCAACCAGCGGGCTGGACAGTGCGTCGGCTTTCTTTGTGGTGCAAACACTCAGGAACATCGCGCGTGATGGAAGGACGGTCATATCTTCCATACATCAGCCCAGTAGTGAAGTGTTCGCGTTGTTTGATAATCTTTGCTTGTTGTCGGCTGGCGAGACTGTTTATTTTGGTGAAGCTAAGATGGCCATTGAGGTACGTGGAATCACCACAACAGAAATAGGTTGAATACGCGGTACTTCATTAGATATCCGCCACGTAATAATTTGTGTTAAGTACACGTGTTTAGTGTGTATATACATGCTAACTAGTCATGTTTAAAATTAAACACATTATAATGGTAAACTCATATTACTGCATTTCTACACATAATTGGTATACACGTCGTGTGTATATATATATATATATATATGATATGCATTATCTAATGGATTTTTTTTTTTATAAATATTAATAAAATTTTGATATATATGATAATTCTTTTATAAATTATTCATTTTATTATCATATGTGTACAAATTTTATTGATAGATAAATGTTACAGAATTTCTCAATGCACTTTTTAAAGAATTTTCTTTTTTTTTCAGTATTAAGTGTATTTTTAATGTAAAAGAAAAGTGTCTAATAATATGTAAAATATCTTGTTTGATATCTTAACAAGCATTTTTGTATGTAATATTGAACACTTAACATTTTCATTTTTTACATATATTTATTCATTTTTTTTAATATACGTTTTTTTTATTATTCTTGAAATATGCAAAACCTATTAACTAAGAATTAAGAGAGCCATTACAACCAATAAGGTTAAAAACTTATAATCTTAATAATATAATGATAAAATCTACTTGTATCTTTCTTTTCTTTTTTCTCAACTATGGATTGGGAGGATTTAAAACCTATTTGAATCTTTTAAAAAAAAAAAATTGGAGTCACACAACATGTAACTTCAAGGAAATTAAATCTACGACCTAATCCTCCTCAACATGGGGTTAACGTTTGTAAGCTAAACTAGGATGTCACCAGTCGTAACATTTATTGATAGTGGCACATTGATGAATTTAAAGATTAAGTTGATCTGCAATTTATTTGATATATGAACTTCAAATATCAATATCAGATGTTGTTGCTGTAGTCATATTCATGGGAATTTCTAATGCTAAAAATTGGCCATTTTTTCTTTTCTTTTTTTTTTTTTTTTCAGTTTTTTGCTCAAGCTGGCTTCCCCTGTCCTAGTAGAAGGAACCCTTCCGATCACTTCTTGCGCTGCGTAAACTCCGATTTCGACGTCGTAACCGCAACTCTCAAGGGATCTCAAAGGATGCGTGTACGTATCATCTCCTGCAAAATGCAAACACAACATGTTGCATTACATTTATCTTGTCAGTACTGATCAATGGTTGATGAAACTGAGGGATTCATCTTATATGGTGTATGTGCATGCCAATTCATAGATGATCGGTTCAAAAAAAATTGAGGATTCATTGTGTTGTTGTCTCCTTCTCCTTGTGTTGTGCCGACCCGGTAATTAACATTTTCTGATACTTGCAGCTTCTGTATAATTCACAGGATAAACCACTATCAGCAGACCCCTTCATGCATCTGGCCACAGCAGATATCAGGACAAGGCTTGTGGAGAAGTACAGCAGATCAAAGTATGCAAAGAAAGTCAAGAACAGAATCAAAGAGATGGCATCTGCTGTAAGCATTCTAACTTTAACTTTCAGTGCAAATATATCATGATCAACTGCACTAGTAAAGACACAAAATCTATTTTTTGACAATGTCAATATGTTTTTTGAGTTGAAATTTCTTATCTACACTATTTTTATCAATTTGGTTGTATATTCAAGTTATGCATGGCCAAGATTAAAAAGTAGCGAATATATATATGTATGTTGATACATGTTAAATGATGTCCAAGATATTGTCTGTAGAAGATCTATGATAAGTTTTGGATTTATAACCATTTAATCAAAAAGTTCTAAGCACACTAGATCTGGGATGGTTTTATATTTATTGGTTAATAGATTACTGATGGCAGGAAGAACTCCCTATGGACGCAATAAGAGGGAGTCAGGCAACATGTTGGAAGCAGCTGTCAACCTTGACTAAGAGATCGCTCGTCAACATGTCTAGGGATATCGGATACTACTGGCTAAGGATTGTAATTTACCTTATTGTCTCTGTTTGTGTTGGCACAATCTTTTTTGATGTGGGCTATAGCTACACTTCCATTCTCGCTCGCGGTGCATGTGGTGCATTCATATCTGGCTTCATGACTTTCATGTCCATTGGAGGCTTCCCATCATTCATCGAAGAAATGAAGGTGAGCCGCTCATGTTCAATCTGATAAAACACAGGAAAAAATCGGGGCAAATCGTAAATATGCCTCTAAAACTATTGGTTAAGTTCGGATAGACCCCAAAACACTCAAAATGTACCTTCGTCTCTCCATAATTTTTGAAATTACGCACGTACCAACCAGTTGTTAGTAAAGCTCCAAAACGTTGCTGTCTATGAGCGTTACTTTCAATAGTTAAAAGGAGAGATGAAAGCATGTTTTGGGAGATTAGGTTGTCCAACCGGGCCTAACTAATAGTTTCAAGATGTATTTACAGTTATCCCAAATAATTGTTCACGACTCACGTAGCAATTATTATTAGCCATAAGAGCTGCGATTTTGTGATCTTGGCAGGTTTTTTACCGCGAGAGGCTTAACGGATACTATGGAGTCGCAGTCTACATCTTGTCGAATTTCTTCTCTTCCTTCCCCTTCTTAGTTGCAATTGCAGTTACTACAGGAACCATCACCTATCACATGGTGAAATTTCGGCCTGGAATTTCTCACTATGTCTTCTTCTGTTTCAATATTTTTGCTTGCATTTCTGTCATAGAGAGCCTCATGATGGTTGTTGCATCATTAGTACCAAACTTCTTGATGGGAATCGTTACCGGAGCCGGGATCATTGTAAGGAACCAGCGAACTCTCCTGTTTTTGTCTTTCTTATATCTCAGTTCTCAAGGGTAAATTGTTGGTTGCTCCTGCAGGGGATTCTGATGATGACATCTGGATTCTTCCGGTTGCTTCCGGATCTTCCAAAACCTTTTTGGCGGTACCCAATCTCGTATCTGAGTTATGGCTCATGGGCTATTCAGGTAACCTTCATGCGGACCTCTTGTTAGTATTCAGATGAAGTTCTGAGCATCTACAAGAGAACTTACTTGATTCTTCCTTAATTGGTGTAGGGTGCTTACAAGAATGACTTGGTCGGTCTCGAATTCGACCCTCTAATACCTGGTGAACCGAAACTAAAGGGTGATGTTATCATCACAACGATGTTAGGAGTTTCCCTGGACCATTCCAAGTGGTGGGACTTGTCTATTCTCTTCATCATCCTCATAGTTTACAGACTTGCGTTCTTCATCATCCTGAAGCTTAAAGAGAGATCCAAACCACTGTTTCAAAGAATTTATGCCAAGAGAATCCTGCAGCATCTAGAAAAAAGGAAAATACCTTCTTTATCTTCCGGTCGACACCAACCTCCACATTCCCTATCTTCCCAAGAAGGACTTAACTCCCCTCTCCATTAGAGACTCCAACAAAGTGAGAGTCTGTAAAATGACTTCGTTCTGTAATTTTAGTAAATCAGTTCTTACAGAATTCATGTATGATATGCAGGTTCATATTTGAGATTCTTTACCTTTCCCTGTGTATTTTCCTACACAGGCAAAGATAAATTAGTTAAAAGACATTTGCAATTACTTTTGCATACCAACTCATGTAATAACACATCCGGTGCGGAGACAACGTCCCGCACAGGATGTAGAGGTGGAAAAGCTCCTCGCCTTGTGATCTTTATGTTATTATGATACAATAGATTTACAAGGTTATGAAACCAGAAAACGGAATTCGTCCGCCTCTATCTTGCTGTTGCTACAACACCCTATGCTTCAAACCTATGGGGACTTTAATAGTCTGTCATTCAATCCATCTCACGGTTGATATGATTATAAAAGTTTATACAATACATATTTCATACTGAATTGTTTTATACATGAGTATGATGATGCATAGCTGGAAGGGAGGAAAAAAAAAAAAAAGTACGATAATGCATCCATATCAAGGCTTTGAATTCTGGCGACAGTGTTCTTTCATGCCTTTTTCTGTTGTCAAGTGAGTAAAGGACAAGTGGCAAGTGCACTTAGTGCACAAATAAGTGTGTCGTGTGAACTCAATCAAAATGGACAAAGTGTAGAAGGCCCTCTAGCTTTAATGGCTGCATTTATCAGGATACAGGTTCCTGTTTTTTCTTAGCCATGAAGTTCATATCTATTAAATGATATACAAGGTGGTAGGGAAAGGACATTGATATAGGGCTATTTCGATCTTTTAATACCATAACCTAAACAAAAGGTAGATCTCCTACCTTCATATCATAATTAATTTAACTATACAACTAATTAATCCAAAAGTTTAAATTTATATATAAAATATAAGATATTTCGTTTATTACTTAATACCAATAATAGCTAACTATATACTCTTTTAAAGGACTATATAGTGGTGAAAGTTTTTCTACCGACGCATATCGATCCCTGTTCCTACTTCATTGCTTCCAAATGAGATTTATCGGATGGAAGAAGAACCAGTGAACGAAAATATATAAAATCATCGATTTCGTTCAGGAATACCACTTGGGAATCCTACATTAGATACCCTTTAGTGTAAGTGGGTCTTATTGTTTGTGCAATAAATGCATGTCGGACTCTCGTGTTTCAATATGACATAAATGGGCGGTTGAAGGTAGTTTTCACTTTCAAAGAGCATAGATGAAATCTAACATGATCCTATAAAACCTTAAATAACATAAGATATCGACAACGATACAAAGAAGGGTAGTACATCAACCTAAAGATATCTCCAAATTCGTGTATAATCTAAAACAGTGAGCGAAGATTGTGGAACTACATACTTCTATCCCAGCAAAACGTACCTTCCTTATATACACTGTTAGCCGATTGCTGAGTTGTCTAACCTTATGCCATTAAAAGACACATTTATCCTTGCCTTTTTTTTTTATATTACTACATCCCATTTACTTTTATCACGATGTTTCTCATACCGGGTGTCGTATATGCTTGTTAAGCTTGCTTAAGTAAAGAACTTTCGATATCAGAACATGTTAGGTATTACCTAGTCTTTTTAGTGTGAAATTTCTCTATATTACCTGAAAAGCAAGCTTACGGAATAAGCGCAAACTTGTTGCAAGCCCAAGATTGTATAATATGACTCAAATACTCCTCAATAAATACTTATCGCAAGCGAAATAAAGCCAGTTAGATACTTTTCGCTACAATCACAATATTATCTGTTAGTCACAACAAAAATTGGCTCGACCGGAAAAGGCTAACTTGTAAAGTAGAAAGCATTAAGAAAAGGTACCTAAGCATGAAACAGAATACTTACGCCGATCTAAAACTCCGACACTCCCCCTTGGTAGATGCCTGTTCCAAGCGGAATAAAGCTGGCCTGGTTGGGCACATGAATCCTAGCGAGTTGCAGCAAAACCTAACTCGGACATATGTGATTAATCTAAGACAACCGTACAAAATTTCGAGAGCCAACGTTGGAGCTCTTGGCAAGTCCTAGTGGCAATCTTTTTATTCATTTCCAAAGAAATTTTTCACAGTTTGAAACTTCAATGATGCTACAATCAACTGCTTGTTCATCTACCATCTTAAAGTCCTTTAATTAAGGCATTAACGGTAGCTTTCAGCTACTGCCTCAGTAGTACAATATATTACCACACCATCACTAATGCTACTAAGGTCCTATGTTCCAGGCATTAATCCCATGCCAACTTCCTCGACAGATATGCAGAGCCGATAAGTATTCATCACCGACTCAAGTCTCATAGCAACTTCTCTACCACATCCGTCATCCCCCTCTTTCTCTGTGAGTTTTTCTGTCTTCTTATACTACAGGTCATAACCCAACTTTTCGCTTTGGAACTTAGAATAGAATGGAGATAGAGAATGTCCAAGATGGGAGCTATGATGTCGAAAAAGGTGGCAGTCGCCATGGAGGAGACGGGAGTGGCTGCTCTTCAATTCCACAAGTAGGTCTGTCACCAAGTAAAAATGAGAAGGAAATGTGGCTAGCATGGGAAGATCTTTCAGTGTTATTGCCACAGCATGGGTTTGGACATGCAAAGAAGTTGCTTAGTGGACTAAATGGATATGCTGAACCAGGTAGGCTCATGGCCATCATGGGTCCATCCGGATCAGGGAAATCAACTCTTCTTGATGCACTAGCAGGTCATGATCTCTCTCAAAATCACAGCTTTCTTTCTTCTTCACTTAAAGATAGAGCCAGATACTATATTGAAAATAAAATTTTTACTAATGAACTTTAAGCATGTTCACTAAGAAAACCATGTCTTAGTAGGTGTTTTCTTGCTCTATGCCAACTCGGAATCGATACTGCATATGCAGCAAAAACCTATTTCAGATATTCTTGGAAAGACCAAGAGAAGTAGGATATATTTTGGCTATATTCTTCAGCTGGCTGAAACTGAAATCATACTTCAAACTTCAAAGAAGAACTGAAGACCTAAGAAAACCTACTCATTAGTAACATTTGGTTACGTAATTTTTTTTGGTACTGAACTGGACAAAAATTATTTCATATTTGGTTTGTAACTATGCTTAGTAACTAAATAAAACTTAGAATAATAAATTGGATAAAAGGTCCAAATTTTATTTCATTTATATTATGGTATAAAAATAAAATTCACTGAAAAAAAAAATATATTTTGCATTCTCAAAAATACCCTTCTATATTATAATATTGAGTTACTTAATATTATTTTTATTAAATATTATAAAAAATTATTTATCTTATAATATCAATAATTAAATTTTTAATGTAAATTTTGTATTCAATAATGTGCAAATCAAACATAATACAATAAACTTATACAGTCCAGTTATCTACATATTTGTCTTGTCCAGTTTAATTCTTATAACTAAACGCTATCACATTTACCAAAGACTTTTCAACTTCAGAAGATTCTGTAGCCTTTAATTTTTTTCTTGAAAAGGAAAAAATAAAAGAACTAATGTTTGTTTCCAACAGAAGAAAAACCTTATTGAGAAAGATCCTCCTCTAATACATCAATAATATTTTTTCATCACAGTATCTGCAGACTGCGAGCAATTGACTCTAACATTGATGATGATCATAAAAACAGACAAAAATGAAAACAAATTATTGTCTAACAAGGGGTAAATAATGATTCAATGTGATATCCTAGAAATATTTTTGTTGAACAAAAAAATAGAGTTAATAGGGTTATCATCTCTCAGAGATACCGGCAGAACTTCATTGTATCGTATAAACTTTTAAACCTCAATGAACCATAGAGAAACACCTAGTTATTTTCAGCAAATTTGGATGTGCATATATGGTATTTCTATTCTTATGAGAGAAGCAAGTCTGGAATTGAAGAACTAAAATACACATGAGAAGGCCTGCTATAGCTATTTAAGCAACAAGTTCAGCTTCCATATGATTTCTTTATGCAGGCATTGGATATCAGAAAACAGGAACTAATAGGTCTTGCTTCACAATGTTTCAAAGCAAAAGCATTCAAAACCTGGTGATAACAAAAACAACAACAACAATGATAATCTTAATAACTGGTCGATTGCTGGTTTCACGCTTAGGAAACACACACAGCAGGAGCAGTCTATACATCAACTTGTAATGTAAAATGTCACCTTATTATTTTTAATTTTGATGCAGGAAGGCTATCAAGAAATGTGGTGATGACTGGAAATGTTCTCCTTAATGGGAAGAGGAAAAAAAATCCTGGTGGTGTTGTAAGCTACTTGTATACTATTTTATGTCTTCGAAATTTCAATCTCATCTAGAGCAAAATAGTTTTTCTTTTAAGTTTCAAATTTCATCTACAACAAAAATAACGGCACAAACCAAACAATGCAAGAATATGGAAATTATTATGTCAGCATATTCATCACATAAATCTAGGAAGTATTATTGTTATTCTTTTGGAATGTAGATATGCAGATGCTTAACAGAAAAAAATGTGCCTAGTCATCCTTTCACATCCCTTTCCTCAGCAGACATAAAAACTGGTGCATTCTGCCAATTTCTTGCAAGTTGCTTTTTAAGTTCTTCATTTGAACAAAGTACCTAAAATACAATTTATCTGTAGAACAATATTGCTCTCCCCAACCGTATCTTTATGAAATCAGTGGCACAAAAATGTATTAAGTTTTACCTCTGATTGCCCAATACTCTTTAAAAAAAACAGGCATATGTAACCCAAAATGATGTATTGCTGGGAACTCTTACAGTAAGAGAAACAATAGCATATTCTGCAGAATTACGGCTTCCATCTACCATGACCAAGGAAGAAATTAGCAGGATTATTGATGGAACAATTGAGGAGATGGGTCTTCAAGATTGTGCCAATAGGTTGATTGGAAATTGGCACTTACGAGGAATCAGTGGGGGCGAGAAAAAGAGACTGAGTATTGCACTAGAAATACTGACAAGACCAACTCTGTTGTTTCTTGATGAACCTACAAGTGGTTTGGACAGTGCCTCTGCTTTTTTTGTAATAAATACTATCAGAAATATTGCTCATGATGGTCGAACTGTTCTGTCCTCAATACACCAACCAAGCAGTGAAGTTTTTGCATTGTTTGATGACTTGTATCTTCTCTCGGGAGGAGAAACAGTTTTCTTTGGGGGAACAAAGATGGCCGTAGAGGTACGTTGAGATAAGACTTGCATGTATAACTCAACTTGAGCATACGAGAAAACGAGGTCACCTGGTATAGTGGGCTCTCTTTTACAACACTATCAAGATATAATGAAACTTCTTCGAGATGAACCTCATCTTGAAATATTACTTTTTATTAAGAAAGTTGAAATCTTTTACTAGTCCAATTAAAGTGCGAAGTCACTGCATCATAAATCGGAGTATTAAGAGAGCAACAACTTGCCAAATAGGAAACAGCTTATGATCTTAATGTGTTAAGCTGAATATTTATCAGTCTAAACTTTGATATACTTCTTTTCCTCTGGGCAGTTTTTTGCTGAAGCAGGATTTCCCTGTCCAAGTTACAGAAATCCGTCAGATCACTTCCTCTGTTGCATCAATACTGATTTTGACGATGTGTCATCTTTTATAAGATCTCGTAGAGTTCGTGTATGTAGCAACTTTGACTTCCTCATGCTCTTATCAGCTGGAATATGCATTAACTGCTTTTGGTCCTTTCCTTGAATATAGGATATAGGTAGTTTTATGTTCATAATTTTACGTTGTTATTCCTTTGTTTCTACATTACTGACACAGGAAAATCTTGTGTGCCAGAAAAACTCAACTTCTAGCCCCCCTTTCCACAGTTTTAGAACTTTAGTCATTGAAGCTTTTCCCTTTATATCTTCTATATTTCAAGCTATCTATTGGCATGGGGTACGCTTTTTTACCACCTTTGTATTTTTATATTGCAGGACCAGGGTTTATTAGCTCCTCCAGCATATCCAAGGACAGAGGAAGTTAAAGGACTACTTGTTGAGAAATACAGGAGCTCTAAATATGCATTGGAAGCAAGAGTGAGGATTAAAAGAATTTCAGATATGGTAGGCACTTTGAAAGCGAAAGATATCTCTTGAAACTTTCATCTTTTGCTTCCAGGAGCCACCTGAGCTACTAGACCAGTAAAGGAAGCACTGCTGGTATTCTGATAGTAGTTAACATACTAATCACCAGCTTCTGGAAGTAATGTACTTCTTTATTTTTCTGGACTGTACTTCCTCAAGATTAAGTTATTATGTAATACGTCAACCTTCCAGTCCACAGTTTACAATTTTAGAGTCATAAGCTCTTTTCATGCTAAGTAGATTAAATTTCTTGTGCATCAGAACAGTGGACTAAAATGTTAGTGATGCTTAAAATTGCAGGAAGACCTTGTGGTTGGGAGAGCTAAAGGAAGAAAGGCTACATGGACTAAACAATTTTCAACTTTGACAAGAAGATCTTTTGTGAACATGTCAAGAGATCTTGGGTATTACTGGCTAAGGATAGTAACATACATAGCAGTTTCACTATGCATTGGAACCATCTTCTTCCATGTTGGGACCAGTTATGCAGCGATATGGGCTCGAGGATCTTGTGGTGCTTTTGTTGCAGGATTTATGACATTCTTGTCAATTGGAGGATTCCCATCATTCATTGAAGAGATGAAGGCAAGTTTAGTTTCTTTTGCTGGAAAGGTCAACGTTGCATCAATGATAATAGATGCATTCATATACTATCAGCATTTCAGCAAACCAGTGTACCAAATCCTAAAAATTCCATGGAAGAGATTCTGGAACCTAGATACATCACGAAATCAACAACCTGCCTCATTTTATAGAGGAGTGTGAACCATCTCCTGAAATTCCAGAATTGCAGTATTATCATGGGATCGTTATATTCCTGATTGGGTCCACTGAATTATTTTCCTGTGCTAAACAGGTTTTCTACAAGGAAAGGTTCAATCGGCACTATGGAATAGCTGTGTACATACTGTCAAACTTCCTCTCTTCATTTCCTTTCCTAGTTGGGATGTCAACGATTTCTACAACTATTATATTTTACATGGTGAATTCTCTGCCAAAGTTTTCCCTGTACTTGTACGCATGCCTTGATCTTCTCAGCACCATTGCAGTTGTAGAGAGCTGCATGATGGTTATAGCCTCAATAGTTCCGAATTTCTTGATGGGAGTCCTATTAGGAGCAGCATACCTTGTAAGAATAACTGAAGCTTCTCCACTTCTTGTCATGGTCAATTTTAAACTCCTATCAGGTTATTATTTCCACTATGATCTCTTTGCAGGGAATTATGATGATGACAGCTGGATATTTCCGTTTCCTTCCTGACCTTCCCAAGCCATTTTGGCGGTACCCCATTTCATTCATCAACTATGGTTCATGGGGACTGCAGGTGGGTGACAGTCAGACAACTAAGTTTCCGTTGAAGTTTTCACTAGAATTGACTCTGAATAGGTACTTTCTATTTGTTAATCACAACCAATCAAATGAATTAAACCTTGATGGCCAGGACCATTGCCTTTCATAAAATCGCATCATCTACAGAAATATCCTAGCAGTTAGCATATGAATCGAACATTTCATTTGATTCCAATGTCAATTGATGCTGATGGCAACAGATATATACATTGCAGCATCTACCTAATTATGTCATTACCACAAAGCACTTTCAGAGCTGTATACATCCCCTCACCTACAGCTAAACATGAGAAGCACAGAGCAAATGTAACATTTTAATATGCTGATACAAAAGTCCATGAACTTACCTCTCTGGATTTGAAATGTAGGGACTATACAAGAATGACCTGATAGGGCGTGAGTTTGAATCATTAATTCCCAATGAACCCAAGGTGAAAGGCGAATTTGTCCTCACAAACATCCTTGGTGTCAAGCTGGGCCACTCAAAATGGTGGGATCTAGCTGCTGTTGTGATTATTCTTCTGGCTTATAGGGTTATCTTTTACGCCACACTCAAGATAAATGAGAGAGCAGCTCCATTTTTACAAGCCATTCGTGCAAAGAGAATTCTCCAAGGTCTGACCAAGAGTCCTTCAGTCCAGAAAATTCCATCCTTTCGTAGGAAAAGGCTGCAAATTCTCCATTCCTTGTCTTCTCAAGAAGGTCTCAACTCACCCATACACTAAAAACGCTGCCATGAACAACCAACATTCCCTGCTTGTTTAACTATTGTTAAGCGGCTTTTTGATATCAAACAGGCCTCTGTTTAAATGAACTCCCACTTAGAGAGGGAGTGAAAAAGAGTTGTTAAATATTGAAGGTTTTAACTGATAACAAAAATGTTTAGCAAAAGATGCAACTTCCATTATGTTATGAATACAGTTTATTACATTGATTTTTTTTTTTTTTTTTGTGTAAACTGCAAATATGTCTCATTAGTTTGCTTTAAGAGCGCTTGTCCCCTTATATTCAAAAATCAAGTACTTAAACCCTCCAAATCTTCCAAAAGCATGCATTCAAACTGCTACATAACTGTTTAACTCTTGATAAATAAAAAAGGTTTATAAATTTTAAAAAATTACATAAAATTTAAGATAGAGAGAGAGAGACCTATTTTATTATTTTGATTCTTGAATATTTGTTATAATTAGGTTATTTTTCACTTGACTTTTTATGCATTTATTATTTTGATCAAAGGGCAAAATGGCCATATAGGGGTCTACAAACATATTTTGTAGGATTAAAGGGTCTAAACACTCGATTTCAAGATTAAAGGGAAACTAAATTCACGTGGAGCAAACAAATGAGGGTGCATTTGCAGCTTACCCCTTCTTTGGTGAAAATATTTACTGTACTTTTTTCTATCTTGTCTATGTGTAACCAATTTAACCAGGACCCTGACAGCACCACACTGCTAGAATGAGATACAATTCCACAACAGAATGAATTGTCTCCTAAAGGATTGAAAGGTGGAGTAAATAAAAGTCTTAAAAGATCATACATTAACTATTGCGAACTTTGCTTCAAGCCAGAAATCTCCACATTTTCCCCCCTTTCTGCTATTATCAAATTCACTTCTCCGTACATTGTCAACCAGGTAAAAAGCTAGAAAAAATTAATAATATGGAAGATCAAGCAGCAATCATTCAGTCTGAAAAACAAAGCAACGATCCTTCGGTCCAAAAACCGAAGCAACTATGATTAAGCAATTGAGCTTTGCATGAAATTTCTGTCTTATTCTTTCCACATCATGTTCGATAATACATACATCCAAGGCATTAAATTTTGGCTTTGGCTGATATGTCATTTTTTAGGGTCAAGTTGGCCAGCAATCCAATTGCTCATAAAAGTGCAACTTCATTACTTGCTCAATGAAAATGGACAAAGTAGAGTTAGCTTGATTGGATTCAACTAGTCATGAAGATGCAGGTACTTACCCCCTTTCTTGACTATGGAAGCTCAAACCCCAATGATATACAATGTGATAGAAGAAGAAAGACATTGGATATTGTTCTAGCTAATCCAAAAACTTAAACTTGTAAATTAGTGTGAGCTTTATATATTTTACATTTAATACTACTTATAGTTCATGGAATCAAGACTTTTGATTAAAGTCTGTCAACTGGACCACTGAATTGATTAAGGGAACAAACTTAATCAAATAGGAGAGATGACACAGAGATTTGAAATCAATGCCTTATTCTTTAAAAGGTAGAATATATACCAGTTTAATTCAAAAGCTTAAACTTGTAGATCATGTGTGCTTTTTATATATTATACTTAACACAAACCCCTATTTATGGAATTGAAACTTTCGATTGAAGTCTATCAAATGGACCACTTAACTTACTAGGGGGAATAAACTTGATTAAATAAGAGGGACAATATAAGGATTTGAACTCAAAACCTCTTATTATTCTAAAATTACTGGTCTGAATTTTTTTATATTTTATACCTAACGGGACATACATTCTTTTTTTATGGGGTGAGGTCAGAAATTTCATTAAAAATGGAGCAAAATTTACATGAAAAAGTATAGTCCATTGTGGATCCAACAAAAAAGTAGACTATAAAGCAAGTAAGCACAGGTCTTGGGTTTTGCACTGCCAAGTGCAGTGCAAGAGCCAAATCCAAAAAAATGCAAACAACAAAGCTAATTATCTCAAAATCTAATAGAGCAGAAAACTTACTTGGTAATTCCTTCCTCTTATGAAAAGAGAAGGTCAAAGCATTTTGCACTTCGTCTTGATAAGAACATCCGCTATACAAATAAAAAGCATATTCATAGAAGTATCTCTCCATGGATACACAAGTGACTATTCGACTCTTTGTGTCATAAATTAATTATTTCTAGACGAAATTATTGAATCTGTCCAAGAAATTTCCTGTGCACAAAATAATGGATCCAAGCTTCATTCCCATGTTTCAACATATCAAAAAAGGGAGGTTGGTGGTTGAAGGCAGCCTTCAACCATTAAAGACTAATAGTGACAAATCAGGAACAATATCTATAAAAGCTCCATAGTCAAAACTTGTACAGGTATCTACAATGAGCCTTGCTCACTAAACAATAGTAAGACTTTAAATACATAAAAAAGATGGCATATTTTCCTTCAAACCATCTCTCTTTTCTATAAACACAAACGACAAGAGACTTACGATGAAGGCTGAGTATAGTTGCACCTCAAAACTCTGCAATAAAGAATAAAAAACTCTCATTCTGAACACTCTTGTACTCATGTATCGTTTGCATTCCCATGTGACTTTTGCAGTTCCCAGTTAATACACTGTCTACTCATTCCTGTGTACTTAGTGCACTTGCTTGCACATGAAACCATATTGACCACTTTTTCCATGTACCATAAATATACTACAATCAACAGGTATAGTTTATGCAAGTTACCACTAGCTAATTTGTGAAAGGCTATATTGGCCAGGGAAAAAAAAAAAAAAGGTGAGAATCTATGAGTAAGATGCTGTAAAATTTGGGCTACAGAACAATTTGGTTGGTTTGAAGCCCATTTTCGTACAATTTCCCGCTCACTCTTCTCAAAACTTACCGTTCCAAACTCCTTAATGGTGTTAGGTGTTTGAGTTACTGCCATGGTGACACAATTTATTACCATTATGCTGCTACCCTTTGACCATCCTGGTTTATGGAGGTTTGTCACTTGGCCCTCATTCCAAATTTTTGTCAGGCATGCAGAGGCATTAAGTACTACACATCATTCATATATGCCTCATAAAGTCATAGTAATGCTTCAAGGAAAGCACAAAGGGTGGTGCAACTTCTTCCCCTTCCCACCCTACTACTCTTTCTCTACGCCTGCATTTTTCTTTTTGTTCTAGCAACTTGAAACCCCAGTTTCGAGTTTTACACATAGAATGGAGATAGAGAATGTCCAAGATAGAGGCAGTAATGGTGAAAAGAGGCATGGTGGTTCTTCAAGTCCTGTGTTAGGCCTAAGACCGAGTAGAGATGAGAGGGGAATGTGGCTAGCATGGGAAGATCTTTCAGTATTATTGCCACAACATGGTTCTGGACATGCAAAAAAGTTGCTTAATGGACTGAATGGATATGCTGAACCGGGTAGGCTCATGGCCATCATGGGTCCATCTGGATCAGGGAAATCAACCCTTCTCGATTCACTAGCAGGTCCTCTCTCTCTCCCCCCCTCTCTAAATTTATCTGCTTCTTCTAACTTATCTTAAGGGACATCTTCAAATCAAGGCAGAATAGCTACTGTCAACACCATTGTAGATCATAATGCCAATGTATTTCTAAAGAAATAGAGAGAGAAAGGTCATAAGAACCAATGCATAATAACAAAGTGTTATCATTCTTTAGTTCCAGTTAAACATGAAATGGAAGCATTTGAGGGGAAAAAAAAAAGTAAAATCTAACTTTTTAACCCATAAATTAGTTTAACCGGTTAGGCTGTGTCCTGTTTGGTAAAAAAAAATAATTTCCAAAAATTTTCCACCTAACAAACACTTGTTATGGTCGAGAAAACGTAATGCGTAAATTTTACTCATGAAAATCAATAGTGAATCAAATAGTTTTACATGGCAAATGGTGTAGAAAAGTGATAGTAACGGCTGTCAACAGTTGGTGCTACGTAACTAAATCCGAAAATATCAAAAGAAATAGAAGGATAATTTCATTTTCACAAAGATGTGAATCATTTTTCTTATTGTTAATGTATATTTCCCATTTTGCTATTTACCAGCACTCAGCCATCGGATGCTATAGTCATAGGCACTGCTTTCCACACTGGTTAATGTCACTGTTTTCAGTTTTACTTACCATCATTGTACTTGTGCATTACTATTAGGATGTGTTTGTTTTGTGGAAGAAATTTCCTAATTCTTTTCAACATTAATTATGATTAAAGCTTTATAATTGTTAAATAATACTGTAGTCATAGTTAGTAATAACTTTTGGAGTCAAGTAATGGTAGGAGGCAAAGGTAGCAATCGATTACTGGTAGTGGTGACTAACCATCACCAAAAATGCCAGTGAAAAATGGATGATATTTTCCACTTAAAAAAACAAAATAAAAATTTCCATTGTCGATTAACATCTTCTGCGGTCATTAACCACCATCACTAGTTGGCCATAAAAAAATAACTAAAAGATTAAATATAAAAAAAATCTCCACCGACGCCTTACTTTCCACTAACACTTACTATTAAAAGCCACTGTCATCTGCAATTTCTTGAAAATATAGTGATGGTATATTTGACTATTGCAATGCTCCACTTACAACAGATGCTGAACGAAGTCCAAAAAAACAACTTTTATTAAACAAAGACACCCTTGATATGATTGTAAGAAGTTTCAAAGAAAGGAGAAGGAAAAAAAAAAAAAGAAAAAGAAAAAGAAAAAAGAAAAAAAGAAAATTATTAATAAACTTAGCTGGCCCTATAACATTTATTAGGAGGATCACTTGCACTGTTGAGCGTAGGTACTCACGGTTATTGGGTCATCTAGACCCAAAGAAATCTTATCAGGTAATGGGGTCGCCTCGGCCTACATAGACCTAATCAATGACAGATTTTTACTTCACATAAGACTTCAATGGGAGTGCAAAGAAAGTCTCTGTGTCCCAGCCTCCCAGGTACCAGGGACCTACATCCTGTGAAAGTACGCATTAATGCATCGACAACAAAATCCAGTTGTGTCTGAACCCAAAAAGAAGAGATAACAATTGCAGTGAGACCCGTATCCTATATGTCTATTTCCATTTTCCATAAAAGGCAAGCCTCTGTCAATTTGCCTTGTCCCAGTACCATTCTCTTCTCTTCCCTTCTTTATTGGAGTATATTAGTGGATAGTCCTGCTGGCTAATAAAAGAATATTCAGTTTAGCAAAATCCTCATAGAAACCATTAATTAGGATGTACTATGACCATGGATAAATCGACAATAAGAATAACAACAAGGTGATTAACATGAAGTTGTCATTTAATATCAGCATAAAGAAGAATAGGACGCTGATGAGTTTTGCTTCACAACGCTTGGAAGATAAATTTTCAAGCCTGACCCAACAATTATTTGGTTCATTCTATATTCACCTCTTCAGAATGAAATTCCCAGGAAGAAATAGCAGACTTAATATCTATTATGTCGTTATTTTGATTCTAGCTCACAAATCTATTTTGATTCTGATGCAGGAAGATTATCCGGAAAGGTGGTAATGAGTGGAAATGTTTTCCTCAATGGGAAGAGGAAAGCAAATCCTGGAGGCATAGTAAGTTACTTGCATAACATGTCTCTCTTCAGAAATCTAGACACAAGAATATCGGAATACAGGGGAGGATAAAAAACAGAAAAGTGAGAAAAGATCTGATATTTCTCAGAATTAGCTCTTCATAAAAGTGGGGGAAAAAAATGCATACCGAGCCACCATGTTTTCAAATTGTTCCTATGGTACTAGACCTGCAAAAATATTGCATGCTTATTATCCCCCACCACCACAACCCCCCCCCCCCCCAAAAAAAAATAAAAAAGAGAGAGAGCGCATGCTGCCATTTTCTTGCAGATTACATGATTAACACAAGTTGGCTTCTTACTTGAGGTGCTTTATCTGAACCAGTACCTGAACCACCACATATCTATAAAATAGCACTGTTTATGAACTTTGTTAACATAAAGAACCTGTAGCACAAGAATGCATAAAGTCTAGCATCTGATTCTCTGACACTCTTCCCAACTCCAGGCATATGTAACCCAAAATGATGTGTTGCTGGGGACTCTCACAGTCAGAGAAACAATAACATATTCTGCAGAATTACGTCTTCCATCTACCACGACAAAAGAAGAGATTAACGGGACCGTGGAGGGAACCTTGGAGGAGCTAGGCCTTCAAGAATGTGCCGATAGGCTGATTGGAAACTGGCACTTACGAGGGATCAGTGGAGGCGAGAAAAAGAGATTAAGCATTGCACTGGAAATCCTAACAAGGCCTAATCTATTGTTTCTTGACGAACCTACAAGCGGTTTGGACAGTGCCTCAGCTTTCTTCATTGTACAGAGTCTCAGAAATATTGCTCATGATGGTCGGACTATTCTGTCTGCGATCCATCAACCAAGTAGTGAAGTTTTTGCACTGTTCGATGACCTTTATCTTCTTTCTGCTGGAGAAACAGTTTTCTTTGGAGAAGCAAAGATGGCTGTAGAGGTATATAACACCTGGCCATATGAAAAGGAAGTAATCTGATGCTTTGGGATTCAGGATTTCATTAATGGGCATATTTAAATTGAATTATTTTTCAGGAAAATCTTTCCTCATTAACAAGGTTGAAATTTTTCATTGAGATTTCAAAGAATGTAAGATGTTAATGCACCATACATCCAAGTATAGAGAAAGTAATGGCATGCTTACAGAGAATAATGTATGATCTAGTAGTGAATATAAAGTGACTCAAAAAAATTATGTGCTTCTGTTTCCCTTCTGCAGTTTTTTGCTGAAGCAGGATTTCCGTGTTCAAGTCACAGAAACCCATCAGATCACTTCCTCCGTTGTATAAATTCAGACTTCGACAATGTGACTAGTTTTATAAGGTCTCATAAAGTCCATGTACGTATGTCACTAGCTGCTTTAACTTCCTCCGGCACTTATAAGATTGAATATTGAGCAACTGCAACTGTTACCATTTTAATCCTCTAATTTCACGCATGTACTTCGGCATGAAACCATTCTTTTCACCATCACCAAATATCTACAATACAGGACCAGAAATCATTAGATTCACCATTGAAGTTAAGAACAGAAGAAGTTAAAGGAATACTTCTTGAGAAATACAGGAACTCTAAATATGCAATGGAAGCAAGAGCTAGGATCAGAAATATCTCAAACATGGTAAGCAACTCAAGCTATTCATTGGATATTTGGCTACTTTTTGAAATCAATTGCTTTAGTCATTGTCAAGGACACTAAATAACAGTTACTAAAAGTGGAACAACTCATTTTCTCCATTCCTTTTGCGAGTCACATGAGCCAGTAGACAAGCAATTTCTTATCATGCTAAAGGACATACTAATTGTTCTTAATTCTTCCCCTGTAATAATTTATACTGTCATTAAAATCAGCTAGTCGGTGGTTCCAAATATAAAGCTACCACTAGGAAACTGGGATTAGCTTATCATTCCATCAACAAACAAGCCTTCTGCTGGGGAACCAGCTTTCTCACAGATTGAGGCATATCTTTTGGAGATGGTCACAAGGAAAGAGGCCAAACCCATCAGTCTTTAGCCAATCGCTTGTGAACACTAATCACAAGTTGCAGAAGCTGCTGGAGGCAAGGCTCTTGAGAAGACTTTTAAGGCAAAATTTCTTAGAAAGTTCTTTTGATTCAGTTGTTGGAAAGTTGATTGACAAAAGAGCCATTAGAAAGGTCATAGCATAGCAAGAAGCTAGTGAATAAAGATTACTGCCAAAAAAACCTTATAAGTGTTTCCTCAGATTGGAGCTGAATATTCTCGTGAAAGTTGAAGGGTAACACATCCATGAACCACCAAGGATCAGGATTGCAAACTAATTATGTAAATGCTTAAACTTGCAGGAAGGATTTGAGTGTGGAAGAAGTACAGGGAGCCAGACTACATGGACCAAACAGCTTACAACATTGACAAAAAGATCATTTGTGAACATGTTGAGAGACATTGGGTATTACTGGTTAAGGATAGTAATATATATAGCAGTTTCATTGTGTGTTGGAACCATCTTCTTTGATATTGGGAGGAGCTATTCATCAATATGGGCTCGGGGATCCTGTGGTGCTTTTGTTGCAGGATTTATGACATTCATGTCAATTGGAGGATTCCCATCATTTGTTGAAGAGATTAAGGTAAAAAAAAGTTTCCTTTCCCTTGAGAAAAAATAATAATTGGGTCCCAATTTGGACTTAGATTCAATGTTCATTCTCTTGTCTGAAGCAGGTTTTCCACCACGAAAGGTTCAATCGCCATTATGGGATAGCTGTATACATATTATCAAACTTCCTCTCCTCATTTCCCTTCCTATCCATGTTATCGTTGACTACTGCGTCCATCACATACTTTATGGTGAAATTTCATGCCGAATTTTCCCCATTCTTATACATATGCCTTGATCTAATCAGCACCATTGCGGTTGTAGAGAGCTGTATGATGATTATAGCTTCAGTTGTTCCAAACTTCTTAATGGGAGTCATATTAGGAGCAGGATACCTTGTAAGATTAATTGAACACTTTTTCTTTATATTGCTCATTCCATATATTTACTTTCTTAGATATGAATCCATAACCAACTAATCTAAAAACCTTAAAACAGTAGACATGGAGTTGTTTATGTTTTATTATTTTTAAGACTTCCTTACTTATGGCTAGAACTTTAACTGAAACCCATCAAGCAAATTAACAAAATAAGGTTTCAAATGATGGCACAGGGATTCCATACCATGCCAAATTTAGATCCACAACCATCCAATCTAGAAGTTTGAATTTATAAATCTAGTTCGATTTTACGTTTTATTTACTAACAAAAGTATGTAGGGATATTATTTCTGTTATTTTCTTTTTGTAGGGTATTATGATGATGACAGCTGGGTATTTTCGGTTCCTTCCTGACCTTCCCAAGCCAGTATGGCGATATCCAGTGTCATACATCAACTATGGTTCATGGGCACTGCAGGTTAGTCCTGCATTTTCCTCACAGATTTCATTTTATATGGCTGTGAAAGGGAATTTCCCACCATTTATCTAAAGGGAGATGCAATGTTTACAGACTGGAATCTGACCAACACCAGACTCCCAAATTTTTTCTCTATATAAACAACCACATTGCATATAAACTTGTAAGACACAACAGCAACATCTTACTGCAGGAGATAAATATGTCATGAAGTGCCCATTGGTACTGATGTTAAAGCTTAGTTTTTTTCCTTTTTTCTTTTTGAGTAATGGAACAGCATGGCTGTATTATGATGGTTACCTCCAGACACATAAATTACCCTACAAGAACTATGTCAAGTACTAGAAATACTATATAGCATTTTAGCCAATCATGTTGAAACACGATGAATCCTCACATCTAATGCATGATAAGCAAGAGGAAATAGAAACTTAATTGCTAAGAACTTACCTCTCTGACTTTGACATGCAGGGAGCATACAAGAATGATTTGATAGGGCTTGAGTTTGATTCGTTACTTCCCGATGGACCCAAGCTGAAAGGAGAAGAAATCCTCACAAACATGTTTGGAATTACATTGGAATATTCAAAATGGTGGGATTTAGCTGCTGTTGTAATCATTCTCCTATTTTATAGGCTCATCTTTTATGCCATTCTCAAGTTCAAAGAGAAAGCATCTCCCCTTTTACGAACATTTCATGCCAAAAGAACTATCCAAGGTCTCATCAAGGAATCATCAGTCCAGAAGATTCCATCTTTTCATAGGAAGAGGCTTCAGAGCCTCCGTTCTTTGTCTTCACAAGAAGGTCTCGGCTCACCTATATATTAGAGGAACAATTCATCCATACTGCTGCCTGTAGAAACCAGTATGCTTAGAGACGTGAGCTTTTACATGTTAAATGGGTTCTGACTGTTATGCAATATGTGTATTCCACCAGAAGATGCATCTTAATTGTGTAGGTGTAGCTAAATTTCTGAGTTCCTTATCTGTTGAAACTTATATTGTCTATGCTCAACCAATATAGCACTACAGCACATGGGAGTTGGGACATGGAAAGCACCAGCACTACTAAAATGAGATGTAACATCAACATTAGAATGAAGTCCATTGTAAAGGATTCGCATGCTGGAGTAATAACAATTACTTAGCAGAAATCACCATTTTTTTTTGTTCTTTAGACATTAGCAACCAGGTAAAAGCTAGAAAAAGTTAATGATTTGGAAAGTCAAGCAACAATTTATTAGATAATTGAAAGCTCAAGGGCACTGAAGAGCATGGACCAGGCCATACTTCATCTTTTTCCCCTTCTCTTCTTTATTTTGATCAATGGGTTAACAGCTTTCATGTTACTAATCTTAACCAATTCTCCATAGCGCCAGAGTAAAAGAAGCGAAATATATACCAAAAGCAACACGCAATTGCAGGAGTATCTTCAGCTGTAAACTAAGCAATGCTTCTCAATTCTGTCCTTTAAACAAAATGGAAGTTAAAGTGTAGCAGAACCAACAGAAATTTTACATACCTCTCCTGTCAATGAAGAATTGATTTAGCAACTGTTGTAAGAAGGATTTATGGTCATCAATAGTTGCAACCATTTTTTCCCAGAAAAAATTTTGATTCAAGATATTCTATTGAATTTACACTGCAGTTCAATCAGAAACAACTCCAACCTAATGCAATTCAAAATCAGGTCATTCAAAGAAAGAAGGGAAAGGATAAAAAAATAAAAGGGAGTGATTCTCAATTAGAAGGCATGGCATCCAACTCACAATGCATCACTTCACAAGACACTACTCCAGTTAAACTAAATCAGTACCCACAAAATCTTCCTTAGCTTGGTAAAGACTCAGAATTTAAAAAACAGAAGCATATATATGGCATAATCATCAAAAGATAGGAGATAAGAAATTTTCATCTGCCAACATCAGGCTAGAACTATCCAGGTTCCCTGACTCCATAACAAGAAAGGGGCTTACAAACACCATGCTTAAAGCATCTGTTTCAAGCACAAAGCAGAACACAAATGCAGATCTTCCCCAAGTAAGACATGACCTAAAGTTTGCAGTTTCATCAAGCTTTGCAAAGCAATAAACTACGATCCAATCCTCTCCAAGTTGTAAGCAGATTAGTAAGCAATGCAAAGATTTATCCACATCAAAAACAAAATGCAACATGGCGACGAGAATCAACAACACTGTCCTGAAAAGGTACAGCAATTTACTAGCATCAAATACTAAACTGCTATAGACCACAGAATCAAATATCCAAATGGCATCTTGAAGAATTCTATTGTAACAAACAAAAGCTAAAATTTTCCAGTTTTTGAGCACAACAGAAATTAAAACAACATCTTCCTCTACCAAAAAAAAAAAAAAAAAAAAAACAGAAATTAAAATTAACAAAAAAGGGACTGCATGATAGAAATTTTAACTCCATAAAAGCATCATAATCACAGTGCATTAAGCAAGTTAAGGGTACTCAGGCCATTGGTAACCCATGAATGCTCCAAATTAATTAGTAGGACAAAAATGTAGCATTTGAGTCTTCGAAAGAAAATTTTCATGTAAACATTGCTTTAGTTCCCTAACCCAACATGTATCTCAATAAAAATTTAAATTCTAAATCCTATCATAGATCCTTCTTCGGAGCTCTAAAAGGAGTTGTTTGTTGGCTAGTTCTTGTCACTGGTCACACCATTTTCAACTCGACTATCATACCCATGATAAGGAGATTCAAACATTGGCCTCGGTATTGGGCGCCCTTGAAAGTCATTAGGAAAGAATTCAAACTCTGGTCCAAAGTTAAATTTGACAACACAGTTTGGTTGATCTGGAAGAGTATACATAGAAGCAGCCGGATAATATCGGCCCCCACACAAATCCTTGAAAGCAACCCCTTGACAGATCCCATTCTTAAAGAAAGAAATCTCGCTTCCTGCATTAAATATATAACTTATAACTGAACGAAAAATTCACTCTCGGATAGAGATAAAGAACTTACATAAGCAATATATCACTCCATCATTATTAAAAGAAAGAACTATCCTAAAGAAGAACAAACGTGTTTGCAAAATGTTATGAAACGAGGATGTTAATAGAAAAGCGCCCCAATATATCATCGTAATTGGCACAATAAAAATATTTCCACCAAGGATGAGTCAATCTGAACATCCAAAATCAATTCTTGACCACAACCTGCCAGTCAACTTCTTTAAGCTTTCTTCATTAGCAATCTTAAATTACTTACCAAAAAGAACCATAATCTGATTTATGAACTATGGGTTAAACAAGAATATAAAACTAATACCATGCAAACTCCAGGTGACAAAAATCTCAAGACTGAGTAAGAATTATTGAAATACACAGAGTCAAAATGCAAGGAATTCTAGTACCAATAGGAAAGAATAAAAACTATACCAGGCACAACTTTTGGAGGATCCTCCTTAGGATCCGGTGCACAAACATATCTCTGTCCCTTGTACCAAACCAACTGAGGTTGCTTCGGTGCATACTGTTCTCCATCAGGCAAATTTATATAAAACCCAATTACATCTCCTTCCTTATAACCTTCTTCTCCATACTTCTCTCTCAATGCCTTATGGACCTTACTCCCATCAATGTCTCTATAACCAAAACTATTCGCATCATACCCAACAGGTGCTTGCAAATCTCCTTTCTCCATAGACCAACCTAACCTAGTATGTCCAGTCTCACCTAAATTCACAACTTTTATTTCGAAATACCAAGCTCCTTCAACAACAGGTCTTGTAGCTCTCACCATTCTATAACCTTTTGTGCTACCCGCACTCATTCTATCATCACTCAATTCCACCTTCTCTGCCTTGTATACCTTCGATAAGCATATTGCCATATCAGGGGAATCATCACTCTTATCGGGGAACCTTGGGACCGGAGTGATAAAAACAGGTTCTTCTGCTGGTGTATTGTGGTGGTTATTATTCTGCTTCTTCTTCTTCCCTTTCCGAGTTGATTTAGTTACCCACACATTGTTGTTTTTCTTCTTCGATTTCTTCGAATTCGAAGAATTCCCATTACCATTTCCGTTCCCAGCAACTCCTGCTGTTGTGGGTAAAGGAGTTGCATTGGCAGAACTATCTGCATCTATATCGGCATTATTCACATCTTCACGGGGCAATGCAGATTGCCCTTGCTCAGACCCTAGCTCGTCTTCTTCTTCCTGTTGCTCTGTTGGTTCAGTATCAAGCGAAGAAAGCTGTTTTTGCTTCTTTAAAGCTCTTTCATCTTCTTCTTCCTCCCCGTTATCTTCTTCAAGTTTACGCCTTTTTGGCGATTTTTCGGGTTCATCGGAGGACATATCCTCAGAAGGCGGCTCTGTCGCTGGAGTCTCCGGCTCCGTTCCTCCAGCGGAATCAATCTCCATATGCGCCGCGGATTCTTCTGGTGGTAGTGCAGATTCTTCCGGTAGCGCTGAAGATTCTTCTGGAGGCGGAGCAGATTCTTCCGGCGGCGCTGTAGAATCTTCTGCCGGCGCTGCAGCTTCCTCTGGTGGTAGTGTACCTTCTTCTGGTGACAGTGCAACTGCCCTTGCAGGCTCCACGGCAGCTGGTGGTGGTTGGACGGTGGTTGGCAACCCGTCTTCTTCACCTTCTTCTTCTCTGTGATTAGATTGAACACAATCCATGAAGAATAATAAAACTACTAATACTTCAGGGCTCAATTAGGGCTTTATATGTAACAATGTAGATTAGAGAGAGAGATTGTGAATCTTGAATCTTTGAGATGCTCAAAGAGAGTGAATAGACGGCATCAAAAGAGAACGTTAGGGTTTTGGCCAGGGTTTGTTCGCGTGCAATGTCGAATTAGCGCGTTCGCAGTCGAAGAGGAGAGATTCACGAGAACATGAAAATCAGGGGTGTATGTGTGTATGTGTGTGTGTGTGTGTGAGAGAGAGTGAGAGAGAGAGGGAGTGGATGCCAAATTGGAAAGACTTTTAAGGGTTTTGATCTAGGGTTTTCGGCCTGGAAACAATGGCGATTTCCCGGGTTCCGAGGAGAGGAGAGAGACCGAGGGTGTGTGCTTTGGAAGTTTGCAGGGTGGAAGAGAAGAACTTAGAAACGCCGAAAGACTGTCTTGATGGGCTGGGCTTGAATGAAGGATTGGGCCTCATTATCTACTTAAGCCATCTCTTATCAACCGAGGATGCTGTGGCCCTCGAGTCTCACCTATAAGAAACATGAGTATCAACCTCTTCTTCCTGCAATGTATCTTGTAATGACCTTTTAACTCGGTTGAGTATGCTTGACTTTAAAATTATAATTAGAGTTGAAAAAAAAAATAAATTATTAATCGCGAATTAAGCTGTGAATTGAATTGAATCAAACCTAAAAATTAGTCTATTTTCACAAATAATTCAATTCGAGGTTTGATTTAAAATGATTTGATTTGAGATAATTCAATTCGAAAAAAAAATCAAATTGAATCGTTTTAAACTGAACCAAACCATTTTAGACCCAATAAGAAAAAGATTAACAAAATTGTTTCGTGTTTTTTTGTTTTTTTCTATCTATCTTTATGAATTTCATTAAATTTTTTATATCTTATTCTTTTTTATCTTATTTTGAGTTAATTATTAAGATTAAAATGAGTAAATTTTATTTGAAATTTTACATGTAAAATTTTTTCTTTTATATCCTTTTCTTGTATGTTTTCAAATAAAGGGTTTGATCATGGTACTATTTATATGTCTCTCATCTATTTTTCAATCTTTTGAGTATCTCTTTTGTATTCGTTGTAACGCTTTTAGATGGATAAACTTCTTTATTGTTATTGTTATTTGTTGGAATAAAGTTTCTTATTCCCATCCAATCGAGTTAGATTGTTAAAATATCATGTAATATTTTGCTAAATATCATTATACATGATAAATATATGAAAAATTAATTAAAAACATATGAAAGTTTAATGAGAAGGAAAAATAAAAATATTTATTAATATAAATGGTTAGAACCGTGGATCAAATTAAATTGAATTGATATTAATTAGATTAGAAAAATCTACAAACCGAAGCAGATAGTTAGGTTTCATTTAAAAAAAAAAAACCATTACAATATATTTGGTTTGGTAAAGGAAGCGAACTGTATGAGCCCTATATTTGACGACTAATAAGAATCAAGTGAGTAAATTTAGGATATCGGTAAAACTAACCTAATTAATAAAAATTTACGATTGACTCAAGACATTAGTCAAGAAAACCTCATGGACTCAGATATTAAAAATACAATAAAATAGTAACAATATGGCTAAATTAATGTCATTAACTATATTATATATTATTTATCATAATCACATAAAATAGGCTCCGATAATTTGTAAACTTTTAGAAATAAATTATGAAGAATATTAAGCTAAACTCAGGAGGGGGTTGAATTGAGTTTTTAAGACAAATTGTAATTTTTTTCGAAATTATGTATCAAATACAATAACGAGAATGATTAATATGATGATAAACTAATAATAAATGCGAAAATTAAAAGAGATAAAGATAAAGAAGATCAAGACCAAATATAACATGGAGTTTGAATCGTCCCTTAGTATCCACAGACCTACAAACGCTTTTAATTGAGAACTTCACACCAATTTATTAATCAATTAATACAATGCTCAAAGAGTTACAAAAGTTCACACAATCACTATTACATACAATACTCTCTAGTGTAGTTTTTTTCTTTCTCTCAAGATTACAAGTGTATAAATAAACAAATATTACCCATTAAGTCTCTTTTGTTTGATTGCAAATAAGAAGTACAAGAGATAAATAGTAAGTAATGAATCCAAAGAATATAAGAAAACGTCTTTTAATTGTACTAGAATATTGGTTCTTAATCTTTTTTGGTTAGGTTGTTAAGCATTTATAACAACTTATTTAATTCTTATCATTATAGTGCATTAAATGCGTTAACGGCTACTTTAAACAAGCTTACCGTCATGATGATACCATTCTCCTACCGCTATGATGGTAAGTAATACTACTACCACCGGCATGTCGGCTAAAGGAGAGAACAAAATGTAATCCATGTTACTTCACCATCAAGCCAATTCTCCCATACGTCGTCTTACCGGTAGGCTAAATATCACATGAAATTAACTTTAACACAATAGAACAACTACACTTTATGATTCAACTTCAAGATCGTTTGTTTACCATTTAAAAATTAAATATCTTATAGAGTTAATCGATATATTTAATCATTAATCAAATTAATCAATCTATTTCAATTAACTCAATATAATCTAATAATAATTAGTTTAATTATTTATTTTTGTTTTGTTCTCATTAAAATCAATTAGTAAATCTTTGGTTCAACAAATTATACATGTAATAAAATTATTATGGTACATAAAATAACATGTAGAATATATATGTATACATCGTGTGTAATTTTTAAGTATATACATATATCGATAATTAACTAAATTACCCTATTTGTTTACATTTTAGGCTAAAATGGGATAGGTAAATCAATAAAAATTATAAAAACAATTGGGAACAATTAGGAACATATCAATTTAAGCGTTACTTTATCATGGATAGGTTTTAAGGATTAAGCAAGGGATTAGCATGCAAATTGTCATAGCATTTAAGCTTAAAATTGTGAGAAGAGAGAAAGAAAATGCATTTCAACACTTCGTAAGCTTAGAGAAATTCAGAAGTACTCTCCAACATCTCATACATGCGAGTGATGATTTAGGAAAAATTTAAGTGAGCTAAAGTAATCAAAGAAGAAAATTAGGAAAAAAATGCAAAATCGATGTATGGTTTGAATTATTTGGCGATTCACTAGAGTAAAGAGGAGCCGGAAGTCAACCAACCACCCTACTATAAGGAGTGGCCTATGATTAGAGCTGCTAACACAGGAATGGCTTAAGCTAGGTTTTTCAGTAGGTATCCATTTTCTATCCAATCTTACAAATTTAATAAAAATATAAAAAATACCTAGAAAATTTTGGAAAAATCTATTTCTGTATAATTATATATATATCTAATCTAGGAAAAATAATATTTTATACAAATTTAATAGCTATAATATACATTCTTAAGAAATTAATAAAATCAGACAATTTTTTATATTAAAATAAAAAGAGCCAATGATGTAGTTTCTACTTCAAAATTTTTCTATAAACTATCCTAAATCAATATTGAATTTTTATGTAATATTTTTTTGTGAAACTATTTTCTAAATTTTTATTTGATTTTTGAGCCCTAAATTATGTTTAAAATAATGTTTTTGGTAAAGAGTGACATATTTTTCCTAAGAACTTCACTTAGATTTTGAGCTTAATTAATTATTAAAGTATTTATACTATTTTGGAGTGGTTGAATTGTGTAGTAAAGTAAAGAGTTATAGAAAATCGTAACTTATTCTTTAAAAGTGAAGTTGGTAACTTAATTACTTTGTTGGATTCAATCAATTGATGAACTAGGATGTTATGTATAAAGAGTTGAGAAGTAATGAAACTAAGGAAGGCTGTTTGAAGTATTACTTACGATTTTAAATTGATCTTATGGTTGCAACTTAAAAGAAAAGTAAGCAAATTAGCTAATTATAAGATATTAGTTAAAGGTAGAAAATAACTTAAAGGTCCTGTAAATGAGCTGTACACTAAGATAATACTTAGAGATTGAGTTAGAAGTAAAAATTATGAATAAAACATAAAAAATAAGGGACTCAAAAGCTTCGTCAGAGGGTGATTTTCATAAAAACTCTAGAGGTAATAGAGTTAAAGATTAACTTAGAGGGGAGTTTAATAAGAAGTTTAAATTGGAGAAATTCAGAGACTGTTTTAAAGAATAAAATTAATGTCACAAATGACTCTTGTATAGCTTAGAGAATAACTCAAAAGATTTTTTACTAAAGAAAACTACTATAAAGCAATTTAGAACCTTACTCAAAAGATTTGGCAGTTTAAGGTCATTTATAAAAATTAGTAATTAGTTAAGAAATCATGATTTATAAGTACAAATAACTTATAAAAATTGCGATGAAACAACCAAAAATATATCAAACAAACTAGTGGCTAATGATTCAAGGCTTGAAAACTAATCTATTGTATATTTTTAGAAACAATTGAAGATTAAGGAGGCAATGGTCAAGAGTAGTTTATAAACAAACACAGATAAGTTGGGATCGATGTTTCATGGCATGATGGAGTACCGAATCAAGATACTTAGAGAATTAAAAGTGTTTATTTGTAATTGTAGCTAGATTATTTGTACGTATGCTATGTGTATACTAGTGATACTGATTGATGATTAGGATTTGAACTCCAAATGTTGTTTCTGCTTAAACATATCATATCTAGCGTGTATGAACTTGGTTGCTTACCTTATAATTTGGATTAATCTTAAGTTGACTAAGATTTAACTCAACATTCACGATTACCCAATAGGAGTAATGATTAGATTGTTGGACTAAATATTAACATTTAGGTAAGGATAATAGAAATGGTCATTTTCCCATCCTTAGTTGAACTAATTGATAGGAGAGGAGGTTATAATAAGGTTGCGAATTGTGGTTCAAATGTTGTTTGGGAAGGAGGGTGTTTTCTATTACACAAGTCCGGATTTGGTCTAATAGTATCACATTGAAACTCCTCAATCTAGGTTAGAGTTGATGAAATTTCTCTAACTTTACAATGAACCGGTTGAACATTATGCAATGATCTATCATTTACCTATTGTATTTGGACTTAAATAATGATTGAATAGCCATGTTTGTTAATGTACTCTTATGATTTCATTATCTCTTACTGAGTTAGTTGTGCTCACATCCCAATAAATTATTTTACAGGTGTGAAATAGTACCTGAAGATGCCTCGTTATAATTATCCATAAGTTAGTTCCAACAAGCTAGGGAACGAGGAGTTGAAGACTAATGAATAAATCAATACTTATGTTACTTTTGTTATTTTTTTTTTTTTTTTATGGAAAGACTACAAGGTCTTCATAAGAGGCCTTGTAGTTTTTGTTGGCTCATTAATATATCTATAATATGTAATGAAGTCTTCTTGTGGAGTTATACAGATCTTTTGAAAACACCCGAACTTTTGATGTATATAAAGCTATGTAACAAATCTAAACTATCTTTAGATACGGGAAAGCATATTTTGAAAAGTGTCAGTCCATAGGTCTTGTATACTACAGGTGCCTTTCTGATTACTTCAATGCTGGTTGAGTTATCAATCACCTTGTGTAAACTGTATCTACATTAGCAGTTAAGGAGGATAGCATATAGCTTAAGTTAGTTTATATGACGAGACTGTTACGATTCTTCGAGTTTGGGACATGACAAACTACAACAAACCAAATTGTGCCCACCCCTAATTATAATGAATTTCAAACTATTATATAAAAAACATCTTAATAATTAGATCTCCATTGCATTTTATTTGAGAGAATCATAATCATAATTATAAGTATCGAAGATAAAAAAAAAAAAAGGATAAAATGTTTCATGTTTTCATGCATTTGTGGTTTTAGAAAAGTGCATAATTAATCTTGAAAATACGAAAGCTTTAAAAAAAAAAGCCATTTTATTACTAAAATAAGGAGAGTCATTTTACAAAATCACAAATAACAAAAAATAACAAGCAACTACACTTCCATTAGCCAATGTCTAAGTCTAAGGAAAAAACATCCTCGTTAAAAGATGCCAAGCCCTATTTATTAAAGGTTAAATAACATCTGGTGGGTCAAATCAAAATTGGAGTTCTTTTTATCGAAGATTTGGATCCTCTTCATTTAAAATCCTAGGCTTCAAGATGTTGCTACATGTACTATTAAAAATTAAGGATTCATATTTACTCTCTCCATATTTCTTCAAGCTATTCATCTCCTTCCTCTTTTTATCTTTTTATAGCATCTCTTTAACTAATTTGTAAAACAAGAACACTACCTTCCTCTATTATCTTTTTATATCACATCTTTAACACCATCACTTCTACAAATCATGATCAATCACTTAGTACATAATTTGAAACCTTTTTTTTTTCTCCTTTTTGCTTAAGTATAAATTAAAATTTATTAAACCAATAAAAAACATTAACAACAATAGAGCATCTACATCACCATGGCTATTATCTTCAAGCTAAATTTCTATGTTATTTCATATATGAACATGTTCAATTTTTTAAATCTTTCTTTACTTTTGTTTTGTCTTTACTTTGCTTTTTGTTTATTTTTCATTTCGTAATAATCCTTTTAAAATAGAGCATAAGAGATACAGCAAAAATTTCTATTGTCATTAATAGATTAAACTGAAGTCTCAAATTATAGAGATTACGATGTAAAGCTCTTCTTTGAGAAGAGGCTATGTTAAGTATAGGCTATATTTCACACACACACACATATAAATGTATATTACACGCACACAAACACGTGTTTAGTAAATAATAGCTTATACATATATATGTATTTGTAGCTCTTCTGTATAGTTGATTATGTTTAAACTTTTATGGTGTCAAAGCATAGTCATGCAAAATTCACTACTAAAAAATGTGAGTTTGCCACATATCATTCATCACTTTGATAATCAATATATGATTTTCGTCATGCTGGTGCTCACAAAACTCAATATAATACCTAGAGCAAGTCTTTTCTATTGGCATTATCCATAGGAAATAAAGTGGGATTTATTGATAGATAGATCATTTCTCCATTGAAGATTGATTTATTATATCTAATATAGAGTTACAGCAATGATTTAATTATAACATAGATCTTGAGATCAATTTCATCATAGATTGCATTCATTGTAATTTATATAACATTATGAAGGATATTTAAGAGTAATCAAATGTTAGGTTTTCTTAACCCAAATATTTGTCAGTTACTTCACCTAATCAATACTATAGTTCAAGGAAATTGTAGATAGATGATTACTTAACCAAATTAAATATTATTTGAAAAGAATTTAGGCATTTTGAAGCTATTACCTCATTATAGTTGTGGTGAATGTAATCAAGGATATTTTGACAAGTTTACTAAGATGGCTAAAAAATATTATGTATTTAAATTTTTAAATGGATTAAACAATAACTTTTCTACTTTCAAGTCATAAATTCTATTATTGAAGCCTTTTCCTTCTCTAGATGAGGCTTATAATTTGATAATTAGAGTGACTATCAAAGGGTTAATGGGCCTAAAGATTTAGTTGTTTCTGAAGTTTTAGTAATGGTGAATATTAGTCAAACAAAGCGAATAATGTAGAATGAGTTGATGTGTAGTTATTGTTATAGATAAGGCATTTGAAAGAAAAATGATATATGCTAATTGAATTTCCACTGCACTTTAAATTTGCTAAACTGAAGATTTCTAGTGTGAATTATATTGCTTTTGAAAATCTTATTGAAGGACTACTAACATCAAGTAGTTGTGAAAATCAAAATAGTGATGTTGGAAGTTAAAATGTTCAAAATAGTAGTGTGGGAAATCAGAATGTTCAAAATAGTTGTGTTAGAAATTAGAATATTGTGGTTGAACCTCATAACAGTGCAAATTTGAGTATGAAAGTATCTAAACGATTAAATACAATATATATGAAGGAGCAAGAAAACAAAAATCCTTTTTTCAAAAATGATTTTTCAATTTTCTTTTCTTGTTAATCTACAAGTTGGATGTTGTAAATAATGTCTTGAGTACTTGTTAAGTTATAAACTTCCTACATTTTTATATGTGTATATATTTTTTAAAGTGTGTAACTCATATAAACTAAGTGCTTTAAATTTATTTCAAATAATTTGCTAGTGCATCATAATAGTATTTTGTCATGAGTTTTATTAACACTTGTAATTTTATTTATTTGTTGATTTCTACGATGGAATATAGTTACATATTTAGATAAAAGATTCTTCAGATAGTGTCAAAATTATTATCAAAACTTATATATTTTTAATTTTATGCTTAATGTTTGAAATTTTTAAGTACTATTCTTATTTGAGGTTTTGCTGTTTAAATTGTACACTTGAAGTTTGAAGTGCATTATTATCGAAAAGGGAGAATTACAATGAAGAAGATTAATGTTTAAGAATAAATTTAAATAAGGGATCAACATTCTACAAAATGGTTTAAATAATTTCATAAAATATTTATTAAATTATAGTCTTATAATAACCGAATCTTTTATTTGAATAACTTTGTAAAATTTTGATTTCTTATTTGAATTTTTCAAAACGTTGATTCTCTATTTGAATTTGCTCTCAAACGTTGATATTTTTCATTATAATTCTTCCAAGTAGAAAGAAAAAGAACTTTCATGTAGGGTGAACTTTTTATTTATCAAATTTATTATTTATATCCTTTTTGGAAATATGATGTAACAACTACTTATTTGGTTTTAAGGAATAAGTAATAGTTGAATTAACTAGTACATTCAATAATTTTAAACTTTAAATGTAAAGTATATTCTAAGTAATAAATATCCTCCTTAAAAGATGTTGAATCATATTTATTTATTAAAAGCCAAGTAACATCTGGTGGGTCAAACTAAAATCAAAGCTCCTTTTATCAATGATTTGAATTTTCTTTATTTAAGATCGCTTAATTTTCCTCAATTTAAGCCTCCAAGATGCTGCTACATGTACTATTAAAAATTAAGGGTTCAAATTAACTCTCTCCATATTTCTTAAAGTTATTCATCCCTTTCCTCTTTTTATCTTTTTATAGCATCTCTTTAACTAATTAGTAAAATAAGAACACCTCTTTCCTCTATTATCTTTTTATATTACATCTTTAACACTATTATCATCCATGCCTCCATAAACCATGATTAATCACTTAGCATACCATTTGAAACCACACACCCTTAACCCCACCCCTCACTAGTAAATTAAAATCTATTGAACCAATGGAAAACATCATCAACAATGGAACATCTATATAGCCATAATTATCATCTTCAAGGTAATCTATACAACCATAGCTATTATCTTCTAGGTAAATTTCTATGTTGTTTCATATATGAACTAATTCAATTTTTTAAAGTTTTTTTTCACTTTTGTTTTGTATTTACTCTACTTCTGGTTTATTCTTCATCCCATAGCAATCTTTTTTAAATAGAGTATAAGAGATGTAATAGAAATTTCTATTGTCATTGGCATATTAAGTGTAGGCTATATTTTATACATATACACACAAGTACAAATGTATATCACATATACACACAAGTACAAATGTATATCACATATACACAAACACATATTTAATAGATAATAGCTTGTACATGTACACATATATGTACATGTATATATATTTTAGCTTCTCTATATGGTTGATTATATTTAAACTTTCATGGTATCAAGGTATAATTATACAAAATCCATCGTTAAAAGATGTAAGTGTTTACCATATTTTATTTATCACTCTGATAATTACTACACAATTTTAACCATGCTTGTTATGAGACCTAAACTTTAGCAAATAGGATCTATTTCAAGGTCATAGATTTATTAAAATGACTTGGAGAATTTAGGTTTTTGAAAATGGAATAATAAAATATTAATACAAGTCAAAAGTTAAAATTGTAAAATTTAATCACTAAATTAATGAAATTAGAAAACCATGAAACATAAAAAAAAAAAAGAACCAAATTAATAAGTTCTCATAAACAAATTAATTAAACATAAAATTTAACAAAATGTTATGAAATGACTTTTAGAAACAATATTTAGGATAAAACATAAAAGAATTAGCCAAATACAATCATATAATTTTAAATTCACAAAATTAAGGTGTATGCAAATTTTGATTGTTTATCCTTAAAATTAATTATAAGACTCCAGAAATCACTCAAAAGGACCACATAAATTTTGATTTTTAATGGAGTAATAAAACATTAATAGGAGTTAAAACGATAAATCGAACAAAAATTTATTAAATTATAGAGTTGCAAAAACTACAACCCCAAATATAGAGGAACTTAGAAATAAATAAGAAAAATAGTAAATAATATGAAATATTTAATTATAATGACGATAATGATAATAGGATATAAGTAACTAAGCTTATGATGTAGAAGATTTAGTAAAAGTTTTTGTATAAGTTTTTATGTATAGTTAAAACTAACATAAAGTAATGACGACAATAAAATATATATAGGAAAAATAATAAATAAAAGAGAACTCATCGTTTTGAGAAAACCATGAGCAAGGGCTGATGGATTTCCAAAACCACGATTGGAAAATCATTAGTTTTAATTGTATTGAGACAAAATCAATGGATTGAAAACTACAGCTTCAATGATTTTGGGGAAAACCGCTCAACACATGTCATATAATATATATGTATGTAAATTGCCTTACTATCCTAAGCACTATAAAAACCTCTAATCAAGACTCTTTAAACACCTGGAAAAATTTCAAGAAATTTTAGAGCAATTTCAAGAAATAAAAAAATATAGGCGATAATATATGAGAATGTGGTTCCTAAGGAAAATGGTAGTGTGATCATGAATGGTTGTCACCATTTGAACCTACAATCAACATTATTTTAGGTAAACAAACACCCCACCACTAGTGGCTATCGAATCTTTAAACACAGGTGAGTTTGATTTTTTACATAATTTTTAAAAATTTGTCAAAAATATCAAAGTTTGTAAGAAAATTATGGAAAAATTTATTTTGGCATAATTTTAGGTATATTTTCATGTAAAATTTTTATTTTTATCAATTTTTTTCTTTTTATATATTACCCTTAAGAAATGAGCTATTTAGAATTGATTTCGATTTGATATTCAAAAACCCAAATGATATAGTTTCGTTACGAAAACATTTCTATAAATACCTTATTACCATATAAAATTTCTATGTAAAGATTTTTTTCTAAAAATATTCATTTTATCGAGGTTAAGTTTTAGTTTTTGGAAAACAAATAAGTTGAAATTTAAGGAAAATCCACTATTTTTTGAATAATTTTGTTAGATCAAATTTCTACCATTTTTTGAGTAATTTTTTGTTACATTCAGTAGGTTTGTATTAATTTTAAATGGAAATAGGAGATTTTATGAAAAGATGGGTTTATCAAAGCTAAACATGATGATTTTTACTTAAATACTTACATAGATTTTCACTATATTATTGAGCTAGTAATTTTTGTTGAAAAATCATTAACAATCAGTAGTAAATTGAAGATTTTAGCTACTATATATGAAGTATTTTCACCTTAAAAACCATGATTTTTCGACCTAATCATGTATTTTAAGTATATTAAGTTATTTAGCTGTGTTTAATACTCTTTTTTATTGAATTTTGGGTTATGTATGTTGATGTGCATGAGTTTTGGGGCATGCAAGCCTATATTAGTGGAGTTTTAACTAAGAAAAATTAAAAAAAAAAAATGAAGGGAAGAGTGAAATGAGGCATTTTTAGTGAAATTGGGCAAATTTGGTAGCTATAGAAGCTTTTATAGTTTCAGATTAGCTGGTGAAGGAGCTAGTAACTATAGAAGGTTCTGTAAAATCTTCTATAGATACTTAGGCAAACTATTGACCTATAAAAGGTATAGCTTCCTTGATCAAGTTGATTATAAATTGTAACAATATAGAAGATTCCTTGATCAAGTTGATTATATAGAAGGTATAGCTTAACTGGTGTTTTTACTTGTATTCCTATGTAGAAGGTCTATTTAATAAGAAACATTGATCAAGATGCTAGTAGAAGGTTATATAAAAGATTCCATATCAAAGAATATAAGTAAAAACACTAGTTAAGCTTGAGTAGAAGGTCCAATAGGCAAAGAATATAACTACAGACCCTAGTGAAAGGTAGAGTAAAAGGTTTCAATAACTTAATGTAGAGGTAATAACACTCAATACCCGAAACCAACGCTTAATGAATACTAAAAGTATAATAATAAATATAACTAAAAGTATAATGATTAAAACATCTTAACTTCAATAAATTATATACGAATTGAAATATGATTTGTAATATAGGAATTGTAAGGATAGTATGGATGTCAGAAAGCGAGGACATGTATTAGCCTCTGAATTTTATGGTCCAAATGGTTAGTTGTTAAAGGTAAAGTTAAGTTGGCTAGGTTAGCTTCAGGTCAGTATCTTGGCAGCTCGGGAGTTAAACTGGTGCTCATCCCGATTATAGGAATTTTGGAGCTCGACATCATCAGGTCGGCTCGACATCGGTCAACTCGCAATTATGCAGGTTCATTGCTTGGCTTTGGTAGGTGATGATAATATCAATGGGGTCTTCCTCCATTCGAGAGATAATGAGCGGGTTGGGGTAGTTTGACAAATATACTAAGTTGGCTTGGAGGAACAACTCTTCTTTTAAAGTTAGGTCCTTTTAGGTAGCTCGGCGTACTAGAGAAGCAAGTCCTTGGGATTGGGATCTCGTAATTAGCCCTTGATTCTTATCAATACTTGTTATAGGCATTAAGGCTAATCTTCTCTATTACTTTAAAAGGTCCATCAACTTTCTAGGAATTTGTTCTTCCTTAAGTTAGGAAACTGGTCCTTATTGAGGTGAATCCACACAAAGTTACTAAGCTGGAACACTCTTAACTTTTCTTCCCCGGCTTTTCTTTTCAAGCTTAGAAACAACTCAATTCAAATGGTCTACTACCTTCTAGTGCATTGTTCGTATAGCTTCTATCCTTTCCACAGCTTATTGATCCTTAAGTGGGCTAGATTGGGAGATTTGATCCAGTGGAAGCTCAAGATTATATCCATATGCAACCTTATAGGGTGATTTCTTTGTGACACTGTGGGCAATCCTATTGTATGTAAACTTAATTATTGGTAAGCACATGTCACAATTAACTGGGTTTCTTTCAATTACAACTCATAGTAAGGTTCCTATGGTCCTATTGACAACGTTAGTCTGTCCATCTATTTGAGATGGTAAGACGTACTGAGCAGCAACTTAGTCTTTAATCACTTCTAAAGGATTTTCTAAAATCGTTCTTAGCACTCCATGTAGCTTGACCACTCCTTGTAAAAAGAGGAAAGAAATAGCCTAAGCATCTTTAGTTCGATTACATATCATAAAGTGTACTATCATACTGAACCAATCCTCGACCACCATGATGGAGTACTTCGCTTCAGATGTTGATGTTGGGCAAGTGTACCCTATCAAATTGTAATAGTGGATCAAGTCCAAGTGTCGATCCCTTAAGGACTCTAACTACTAGTGCTCACTAAGCCTCTATTATCTAATTGGTAAATTAAATTTTAAGAAACTTAAAGAAGTAAATCTAAATTACTGCTAAAACTAATTTAAAGATTAATTAAGACGCAATTCAAGAATTAACAAGAAAATTATTTGATTAGAAAGTAATTCAAGATTCAATATTATACCTAGATCTTGCTTTCCTTAGATCTAACATGTGATTTTCTTAAAGATAATCTAATTTATTTTTAATTTTCTTGACCGGGAGAATTCTCTACTAAAGTTAATCACTTTCTCAAGCCAATATGATCTAAGATTGCATTATTGAACAATGAATTATCTACGCTTTAATTTAAAATTCCAAAAGAATCTTGCAAATTATCTCTAATCTTGTAATAATCCTCATCAACTATGCCTAGATTTAATCTTATAAGAAATCTATCGATTCTCTTATAAGATATCAAAATCTGGATTATTACCTGTAGAAATAACAACATAAATCATGAAGCATATATAGTTGAACCAAGAAAAAACTAAAGAATTAAATCAATCAAATACTAATTGTCACATGAATAGATCTAGGTTTTACAAGACCTAGATATTAAAGATCTACTTACTACACATTAAAAAATAAAAATCTAAAAACAAAGAGTTGAAAATTGTATGAAAGAAAATCATGAAGTCTAATTAAGATCAAATCTTGAATTCTTGATAATCCTCTCACTCCTTGAGTATTCTAGTCTTGAAAAGCTCTCTCTAATTTTGTGCCAAAAAGTTCTTCTTTAAAATAAACTCTAATAAGGCTTTATATATGAAGAAATAAAAAAATAGGTCGGTCGGAAAGATACCAACGGGGATACGATTGAGGCTTTTAGTCATATCCTAGGCTGTAATAGTTGAAAATAAGCTTCAAATTTGCCTAAAAACAACACAGTCATGTCATTCGGCTGTGTCAATTTTTAAACCTTCATAACTTGCTTATTTTAGCTCTAATTTGAGTGAAATTTGTTTCTATCTTCTCTTTTTCTCGTATAAATCATTCTAAAGCTTGGAAAACAAAATTTTACTTAATTAAGTATTATTATCTAAAAATAAACTCAAATATAAAGGAAAATCATGGAAAATCGCTATGTAAAATGTGTGCAATTAGAAACTCATCAAACATCATCGGTAAACCCAACACAAAGTTCATACTTAGCTCAGACCATAGTTAGGTCGGGATAGGTAATGGATAAGATCATTATTCAGCTCGGCTCTTATCCTTTCTATTGGTAGCACGCCTCTCCAGCACAACTTGTACATCTCTCATCATCTTTCGCTAAAAGTGATATGAACCAGGCCAAGAGTAGACAAGACCAGTCACAGGTGATGCAAACCATAACTAAGGATAAATAAGGCCGGTAGACAGATGAGTCCAAGCTTACTGAAAGGAACGTATGAAAGGAACGTATGAGTGAATGAAAAGTAAGCAAAAATCTACGAATAGCTTCAAAGGATATGATGCATCGATGAAACTTTTGAAGACTCATGACATAACTCAATATAACGCATGAATTGGTTCGGTGAGGTTACTCGCTACTTGTCTTGCTTAAGGGTTAGGATAAGAGTGAAATGAAAGTAAACAATCAATGTTTATGAGAGGGAATATCAAGTGTATTAATGATAATCTGCTTATTATAGATACAAGTACAAGAGGTATTTATACCTGATAAGTTAAGGCAATTTACCTAAAAGGGAAAAGACAAAAAGGGTATTGTCATAAAGGAGTAATGTACAAGAATATAAAAGAGTAAAAATGAATATTCAAGAAAAGTAATGATTAGTGTAATGGATTCTACATGTGGCCCTGCACATGTGGCAGAGATACATTAGTGATGCCGTTGAAGGATGTAGACAAAAGAGTACGAGTAGATTGCTTGTCTAAGTAAGGGTAACTAAGGATTAGTCTGGTGTCATTCTCTCGACCTCTCGGTAAGATTGATGTCGAGCAAGTGGTTAGCTCAGGCATAAGTGAGTAAGCATGTGAGGTTTGGTAGATATCTTAATGCTTTGCAATTCGGCACTCAATCTCTAAGAGATGGGCAGTCATTCGGCTCAACATGTAGAGTGGATTGGCAAAGAGATACTCGGCCTTGGTAGGAGTTGACTAAAACAGGAAGATTCACTTTGCTAATCCCTCTAGTCCTCGGGCTCGGTTGCGGGTCAAAGGTCCTTTAGCATGATTCCTATCATTCCTTTTAGGTTGATTTGGATTTGGGATCAAATTCGAATGGTCTTTAGTTAGCTTTCTATCAAGGTGATATGCATTAAGGTCGGCAATATTGAAGGTGTCGAAAACCCCATAATCTTCAGGTAACTCCAACTTGTAGGCATTATTGTTGATCTTCTAGAGGATTTTGAAGGGTCCTTTAGCTCTTGCAAATAACTTGTTCCTCCTCTTGCTTGGAAACCATTCCTTGCTAAGGTGCAGCCATACTAGGTCTCCCTACTGAAAGAGTTTTGTTGATTTACCCTTAGCCTTCTCTCGCATTTGTTTGGCAGCTTGATCGTTCTACCGAGTAACTTTGTTGTAGATGTGTTGAAGAGATTGTACTTGGGCTCTCACGTCAGGGTCTTCGGGGACTCAGGTACAGGGGTGTGATTGAAGGGCAACTCAAGTTTGAAACCATAGATAACCTTAAAGGGGGTTTGCTCGGTAGTGTCTTATGCTATTCGGTTGTAAGCAAATTCGATTACTGGTCAGTAGACATCCCAATCAGCCAAGTTCTTGCCTACTATAGCTCGGAGTAGTAATCTTAAAGTACGATTGACTACCTCTATTTAGCTATTCATTTGGGGGTGACAGGAAGTACTAAATAGCAGTTTGGTTTCCATCCATTGCCATAGAGTTCTCCAAAAATGGCTCAATAACTTTGAGTCTCTATCTAATACTATGCTTCTTGGCATGTCATTTAGCTTAACAATTTCCTGTAAGAAAAGAGAAGCAATAGTCGTAGCATCGTTAGTTTTGGAGCAAGGCACAAAGTGTGTAATCTTGCTGAACCTATCCACGATGACCATTACGGAATTTTTGCTTCGGGTAGTTTATGGTAATTTGAGAACAAAATCCATGCTCAACTTAGTTTATGGTCTTGTTGAAACAAGCAAAGGCATTGCTTTCTCTTGCTCAGCTCGGTACTTAGCCCTCTTGCACACGACATAGCCTTCCACAACTCGGTGCACGTCTTATCTCATTCTTGACTAGAAGAAATGACCCTTCAATAGTTCATAAGTCCTTCTTTTCCCAAAATGCCTGGAGAGTCCTTTACTGTAGGCTTCCCCAATAAGTAATTCTTGTAGGGATCAGGTTGGTACATACAATTTTTCCCCTCGGAACAAGTATCCATCTTCCACATGGTACTCGTTCACTATCCTTCCATCAATACATTGCACAAATATAGGTTCGAAGTATAGATCCCCGAAGTACTGCTCTTCAACGCTCGTAAACCCAAATAATCTGATCTACAGTTTAGCTAGGAGTGCATGCCTCCTCGAAAGAGCATTTGCAACTACATTGTTCTTTCATTGTTTGTATTTTATTATGAAGTTGAACCTCTTAAGGAATTCAACCCACCTCACTTACTGCTTTGATAACTTCATTTGACTTTGGAGAAGCCTTAGAGATTCATGATTAATACAAATGACAAATTCTTTCGGCATTAGATAATGCTGCCATACCTGTAATGCTCAGATCAATGCTAAGAGTTCTTTGTTATATATGGAGTAGTTTAGTTGAGGTCCCCTGAGCTTCTCATTGTGGTAGGTAATTGGTTGGCCTTCCTACATTAGGACAGTGCCTATCCCAATGCCTAATGCGTCATATTCCAGCTTAAATATTTTCTCAAAGTCAGGTAGAAATAGTATAGGGGTAGAAGTTAATCTTTTCTTTACCTCAGCAAAACTTCTCTCTCTTTTTTCTCCACATCGGAAGTTAATGTTCTTCTTTATCAGTTTAGTAAGGGGTGCGGTGAGGGTGCTGAAATTCCTGATGAATCTTTTGTAGAAGGAAGCCAGTCTATGGAAACTTCTCACTTCGGCATAGGTAATAGGGGTCAGCCATTCAATGATTACTCGAATCTTCTTGTCGTTTACTCGTAAGCTTCCTCCACCAACTACATAGCTCAAGAATATAACTTCCTTTTGGCAAAAGCAACATTTCTTAAGGGTACCGAATAATCTCTTAGTATTGAGGACATTTAGTGTGGCTCAAAGATGTTCATAGTGACTCGACATGTTGGCACTGTACATTAGGATATCGTTAAAATACACCATAATACACTTCCTCATTAGATGTCTCAGTACATGGTTCATCAATCTCATGAAAGTACTTAAGGCATTCGACAAGCCAAATGGCATGACCATCCACTCATAGAGTCCATATCGAGTTTTGAACATAGTTTTCCATTCATCTCTTGGCCTTACGTAAATTTAATGGCAATTAGACTTCAAATCAATCTTGCTGAAGATCTTAGCTCCACTTAATTCATCCAGCGTGTTTTCTAATCTCAAGATAAGATACTTGTTTTTTATCGTAATCTTATTTACTGCTTGTTGTCTACACACATTCACTAGGTTCTATCCTTTTTCGGCACTAAAAGTACCGGTACAGTACAAGGATTAAGACTTTCTCTAAAATACCTTCTCTCCAGTAATTCATTGACTTACTGTTGGAGCTCAAAAGCCTATTCGGTGCTCATCTTGGAAGCTAGCTTATTCGATAGGGCAGTGCTGAGTATTAAGTCAATATAGTGTTCTATGCCTCGGATTGGGGTCAACCCCTCAGGTAATTGTTTTGGGAATAGATTGGCATATTCATTTAACAATGCTCTCACTTCGAAGGCTAATTCACCCCGTTCCTTCATTTCTAGCAGGCGTCTGACCAACATGAGGGTCGGCTTGTCAACATTGATGGCCTGTCGGAGCTTTGCTTTACTCATCACCGAAGTCTTCTTTGATCCACGAGCTATTTTTGCCTGTAGTTTGTTAACTTCACTCGGTAGCATTGGGTTTAGTGTAATCTTTCAGCCATCCTTCTTGAACATGGATGTATTCTTGTATCCATCATGAATAACTCTTCTATAGAATAGTTATGGTCAGCTAAGCAACACGTGTGATGCATACATGGGCAGTACATTGCAGAGAATTTTGTCAAAGTAATTTCTAATAGTAATTAGCTATAGTACTTGTTGGGTGACATGTAGTGCTCCCTCCTCACTCAACTAATGCAACTTGTATGGCTTTGGGTGTACAATAGTTAGCAACTTTAACCTTGTGATCAAATTAGTTGATGCCACATTAGTGCAACTTCCACCATTAACAATCAGCATGCTCACTTGATCATTCACCCTACAAGTGGTATGAAACAAGTTCTCCCTTTGCTCTTCTTCACATGAGGATTCTAAGTTCATTGTGCATTGGATCACCAAGACCAACTGATCAAAGTCTTCAATGAAATCGTCCTGTTTAATTTCTTGGGAAACTTCTTTCTTGGTAAGGTTCTCCACTTCAGGTTCCTCATCAGTACTTTCTACTTCCAACTTTGGAACATCTCCCTTGATGACCATAGTTCTTTGGTTTAGGTACTGAGCAACCATATTTCCAAACCCTTGGCACTTGATCTGGCTTGTCTTCCTACTAGGTCCTTGCCCTTTCTCATATTTTTAGGTCGGTACGGCACTATCAGGTTGGCTCTTCTATGTAGTTCAGATATCCACCTTTCAGATCAGCTCGGTAGACAAAGCTAGATGATTTCCTTATCCTGGTCGGCTAGTTGGCTGTCTAGTCAGTATTCGGCCTCTTTTTTGCCTCTCCACTCGTTGAGCTATTCGAATGGCTTCATCCATTGTGGTGAATCGTTAGAGTTCCATGATGTCTCGAATGTCACCTCTCAATCCAGTAAGGAATCTAGAGTGGTTCCTCTACTTTACAGTGGATCATAAACATTTGAAATTCTTAGATATACTCGTCAATAGATCAGCCTCTTTGTTTCTGCTCTTGAAGCCGACTAAAAGTATCATGTAGATAAGTATCCGGCATAAATCTGTTTCTGAGTATTCTCTTCAACTTAGGCCAAGTATTAATTTCTCTGTACCTTTCTCGTTTCCTCATAGCTTAGAAATTCTTCCACCATATGATAGCGTATCCGAAAAACTCAATAGCAATAGTTCTCGCTTTGTCATAATCCTCATATTGGTAATAGTTAAACACATGCTCCACCTTCTCTTCGCATTCTAAGTATTCATCTACACTTTTAAATCTATTGAAACTCGAAATTCGAAGTTTCACATGTTAGAGGCCTTAGGTGCTCAAGCTTGCTCTTCTTCTTTATAATACTCTTCCTCATCATTTTCTTCTATGTATCCCAAATCAATCCTCTCCTTACTCGTCTGCCTACTCCTTCACCTCGAACTTGTTAAGCTGGGTTTTCACCTCTCGTAGGTCAGGTAGCTTATGGGGTGTTATTTACGATTTCAACAGGTCAGTAAACCAACGCATGAATAGCTTGGGTTAAGTCCACTATGAGGTTAGCTACCTCATTAAGTTTCTCGTTAATGCTCTTAGGGGTACCCTGAGACCGACAGCCATGGTGAACAACTCCACTGTTGTCATCTCCAACACCAATGTTAACACTTGGCTCCATCATTTTCTTCGAAAGATTCAAACCTCAAACTCTTCGATTAGGTGTTTTTAGTAAACACTTTCGCTAACTATAAATTTAATAGTCAGCAAACACAGTAATTAGACAACCACATTAACTTGCTTTGTTCCACATATATAAAACAGAGTATAACCAGAACTCGAAACAATCTACTACAACTTAAGCGAAACCTCTGCTATGATATCAAGATGATGTGAATTGTAGCTGTTCGTTAGATGAGTCCAAGCTTGCCGAAAGCTTGAAAAGGGTGATGGGGAATGCATAAAAGGAACGGATGAGAGAATGAAAAGTAAGCAAAAACCTACAAATAGCTCCAAAGGATATGATGCACCAATAGAACTTTTGAGGACTCATGGCACAATTTGATATAATGCACGAATTGGTCCAGTGAGATTATTCGCTACCTAGCCTTGCTTAAGGGTTAAAATAAGAGTGAAATGAAAGTAAACAATCAATATTTACGAGAGGAAATATCAAGTGTATTAATGATAATCTACTTATTATGGCTATAAGTACAAGGGATATTTATAACTGATAAGTTAAGGAAATTTGCCTAAAAGGGAAAAGACAAAAAGGGTATTATCCTAAAGAAATAATGTATAAGAATATAAAAGGGTAAAAATGAATATTAAAAAAAAAATAACGATTAATGTAACAAATTTTACATGTGGTCTTGTACACGTAGCAAAGATACATTGATGATGCTGTTAGAGCATGTAGATAAAAGAGTATGAGCATATTACTTATCTAAGCAACGGTGATTGAGGATTAGTTTGGCGTCATTCTCTTAGTCTTTTGGCAAGAGTGATGCCAAGCAAGGGGTCAGCTTAGGCATGAGTGAGTAAGCGTACGAGGTTTGGTAGATATCTCGGTATTTTGTAATTCGGCATACAATCTCTGAGAGATGGGCAGTCATTCGGCTTGACATGCAGAGTGGATTGGCAAAGAGATACTTGGCCTTAGTAGGAGTTAGCTGGAGCAAGAGGATTAACCGTGCCAATACCTTTGGTCCTTGGACTTTGCTATAAGTTAAAGGTTCAGTGGCCTAATTCCTATAAGCAAAGATGGGCCTAAGCTTGCTAAAAGCTTGAAATGAGTAATGGAAGCATGCAAGAGAACATAAAAAAAAGGAAGAAAAATAAGAAAACCTACAAACAACTCCAGAGGATATGGTGCATCAATGAAACTTCTGAGGACTCATAACATAGATTGATATGGTGCATGAGTTGGATCGGTGAGGTTACTTGCCACCTAGCCTTATTTAAGGATTAGGATAAGTGTGAAGAAAGAGTAAATAAGCTAACGAGAGTAATGTTAACAAGGAAATATTCAGTGTATTAATGATGATGAGTAGTTGTTATGGCTACATGTACAGTAGATATTTATTCTTGAAAAATTAGGATAACTTACTTAAAAATGAAAAAGACAAAAAGGCTATTATCCTAGAGAAGTAATGTATAAGGAATACAAAGGTTAAAAATGAATATTTAAGGAAAAGTAATGATTAAGTGCAATAGATTCTCTAAGCGGATATGGATGCAGTAATGTATCGACAATGCCCTTGGAAGATGTAAACAACTTAGTACGGATGGGTAGCCGAACAGGAATGTCAGGCAAATGTGGATTTGTCCAAGAAGGAGTGGCTAAGGACTTATACGGGATCTCTTAGCCTCTCAGCTTAAATGTTATCGAGTAGGTGGTCGACTCGACCATAACCAAGTAAGAGCATGTGAAGGGTTAGGTTGCAAGCAAAGCGTTCATAGAGTCAGCACATAATTTTTGAGAGATGTCCAGTCACTTGGCTCCACATAGGGAATTGGTTGGCAACATGGATCAACTTAGCCTTAGCAGGAGTTGGTTAGAGCAAGAAAATTCATCTTATTAGTCCTTCTAGACCTTAAGCTCTATTGTAAGTTAAAGGCCTAGTAGCCTGATTTCTATCATTCCTTCTTGGTTGATTTGGATTTGGGATCAAATCTAAGTAGTCTTCGTTCAATTGTTCTTTAGGATAATAGGGACTGAGGTTGGCAATGTTGAAAATGTTTGAGACCCTGTAATCTTTGGGTAATTCCAACCTATAGGTGTTGTCGTTGATCTTTTGGAGGATTTTGAAGGGGCCTTCAGCTCAAGCGGACAACTTGTTCTTTCTCCTGTTCGGGAACCTCTCTTTGCTAAAGTGTAACTACACCAGGTCTCTAGGTTGAAACTGTACTGACTTCCTTCCCTTGGCCTTTTCTTGCATTTTTTTGGTAGCTTGGTCAATTTGCCAAGTAACCTTATCATAGATATATTGTAGGGACTATGCTTGAGCTCTTTTGTTAGGGTCTTCTTGCTCGGATGTAGGTACAGAGGTGTGATTAAGGGGCAATTCGGGATTAAAGCCATAGACAACTTCGAAGGGGTTCTGCTTAGTGATATCATGTACTATACAGTTGTAAGCGAATCCTACTACAAGCAAACAGATGTCTCAATCAGCTAAGTTCTTACCCACTGTAGCTTGAAGCAGTGATCCTAAAGTACGATTGACCACCTTTATTTAGCCATCAGTTTGGGGGTGATAAGAAGTGTTGTATAGTAGTTTAGTCCTCATCTGTTGCTACAGAGTTCTCCAGAAATGACTTAAGAACTTGGGATCTCTGTTTGAGATTATACTTCTTGGCATACTGTGTAACTGAACAATTTCATGCAAAAAGAGAGAAGCAACAGCTAAAGCATTATTAGTCTTAGAGTAAGGCACAAAGTGTGTCATTTTACTTAATCTATCTACAACAACCATTATGGAATCTTTGCCTTGGGTGGTTCTTGATAATTCGAGGACAAAGTCCATACTCAACTTAGTATAAGGTTTCGTTGGGATAGGGAAAGGCATTGCTTTTCCTTACTCGGCTTAGTATTTGGCCCTCTTATACATGGTACAGCCCTCAACAATTTGGTGCATGTCTTGTCTCATTTTTTACTAAAAGAATCATTTACTTGGCAGCTCGTATGTTCTCCTCTCCCCAAAATGCCTAGAGAGTCCTTCATTGTGGGCTTCTTTAATAAGTAACTCTCTTAGTGAACAGGTTATCATGCATAACTTTCCGCTTTGGAATAAGTACCCATCTTCTACATGATATTCGTCTACTGTTCTTCCATCAGCATAATGCCCAAGTATAGGTCTGAAATGTGGGTTCTGCAGAAACTATTCTTTAATACTTGTAAACCCAAACAACCTAGTTTGTAGTTTGGTTAAGAGTACATGCCTCCTTAATAGAGCATCAGCAACTACGTTACTCTTCCCTTATTTATAATTAATCACAAAATTGAATCCCTTACGGAATTCAATCCACCTTGCTTACCGCTTTAATAATTTGGTCTAACTTCAAAGGTACCTCAGAGACTCATGCTCGGTATAGATGATAAACTCTTTTGACAATAGGTAATGTCGCCACACTTAGAGCGCTCAGATAAGATCTAAGAGTTTTTTGTCATATTTGGAGTAGTTTAGTTGAGGTCTTTTAAGCTTTTTGCTATAGTAAGCAAATGGTCAACTTTCTTGCACTTAGATTACACCTATATCAATGCTTGACGCGTTGCATTCTAGCTCAAATATCTTCTCAAAGTTAGGTAAAGCTAACATAGGGGCGGAAGTCAACTTTGCCTTAATTTCATCAAAACTTCTTTCCTCCCTTTCTCCCCATTTAAATTCAATGTTCTTCTTTGTGAGCTCGGTCAGGGGTGTGGCTATGGTACTAAAATTCTTGATAAGCCTTCTATAAAAGGATGACAATTCGTAGAAATTTCTCACCTTAACATAAGTGGTGGGAGTCAGCCATTCAGCAATTGCTCAGACTTTCTCAACATCCACTTGTAAGCTTCCTCCACCTACTATATAGCCTAGAAATACCACTTCATTCTAGTAGAAATAATACTTCTCTAGGTTGCCAAATAATCTCTCGGCTCGGAGCATATCTAATATGGCATAGTTATGATCATAATGACTCAGCATGTCGGTACTGTAAACTAAGATGTCATCGAAGTACACCACAACATACTTCCTGATTAGATCTCTTAGCACATGGTTCATTAGTCACACGAAAGTGCTCGAGGCATTCGACAAGTCAAAAGGCATTTCCATCCGTTCGTAAAGTCTATGACAAGTTTTGAAAGTAGTCTTCCACTCATCTCTTGGCCTTATCTGAATCTAATGGTAGTCAAACCTCAAACTAATTTAGTTGAAGACCTTAGCTCCACTTAGTTTGTCTAACATGTCATCCAAATTAGGGATAGGATACTGGTACTTAATCGTGATCTTGTTCATGGCTTGGTTATCAACACATATTTGCTAGGTACCATCCTTTTTCAACACTAGGAGCACTAGAACAGCATAGGGACTTAGAGTCTCCCTTACATGCCTTTTTCTCTAGTAGTTCATTGACTTGTTGTTGGAGCTCAGTAGCTTGTTCGGGATCCATCCGATAAGTTAGTTTATTCGGAAAGGTAAGTTAATGCAGTGCTCAATGCCTCTGAATAGTGGTAAACCTTCCTACAACTATTCTGGAAACAGGTCGGTATATCTGTCCTACAACTCTCTCACCTCAACGGGTAGTTCATTCCATTCTTTCAACTCTAGTAGCCTCCTAACTAACATAAAAGTTGGCATATCAGCCTTTACAACTTCTCAGAGCTCGGCTTTGCTCAATATTAAAGCCTTCTTGGACCTTCAAGTAAGTTTAGCTTGCAAATTACTAACTAAACTCAATGTCATTGGGTTCAACGTAATCTTCCTCCCATCTTTCTCAAGCATATACGTATTCCCGTATCCATCATAGATAACTCTTTGATCATAAAGCCAAGGTTTGCTAAGTAGCACGCATGAAGCATACTTGGGTTAATAGGGATCAAGGACCAATTAAGCGCTCCCGAGCCCAACGACTTTCTTAAGTGGTTCATCAAGTTGTCTAAGGTGAGTTAAGCACCGAGGAGTAGTGTTTACCCCAGTTCAATCTGTTGAGCTACTTTACTCTCCACACCATCTAGGAAGCTGCTAAGGTGACCAGTTGATGTGTTAAACTGACCCATCTGCTATACACCAGTCCAAGCGCCAAATTTGAATACAGCAATCTTTATAGTGCTGAAGTCGATCTGATAGTGATCAGGACTGACCATCCAAGGCTAACCCTAAAAAATGAGTTGCCCCTGAACTAACCCCAGTCCAGTCTCAATTGTTTAAGTTGACTCAATCAAGATCCGCCCTTGCTCGGCTCATAGTGTTATTGGGACCATAGACGGTAAAATGTGAGTACGCTCTCCCTTTTTTTATATCTGTATTGTCCTTTCTGATAGTGAATATTCTTTTGCACAATTACATGTTTTCCCTATAAATTATTCTTCTTTTCTTAGTAATTAGGGATCCATTTATGTAATTTTCTATAATTTAGGACTTACCTTGACTGGTACTATAAATACTCATATAATGTAATAGCCATGATATCATATACAGAGAATATACTGAACTTTTACTCTCTCTTGAGTTAAGTATTCTTCTTACTCTTGAACTACTCTTATACAGCCCATTTGAGCGGAGACTAGTGGCGAGTGACTTCTAGCCATATTTGTACGTTATATTAAGTGTAACCCAAGCTCGTGTGAGGTGTTAGTACATCATATCCTTCGTTGGTGCATGGGAACCCCTGCTCAACCTTTGACTACCATTTACTCTTCAAGCCATCTCACGCCCTGGACTTACCCCTTGTGGTTATGTTTGTTATTGGGTTTGTATGTTCATCCATGGAATCCGTATCATCTTGGTGTCAAAGCCTGGCTACGTTTAAAGCTAGATTCTGCTACTGTGTTCTTTGTGTGGTTTATTACTGCTCTTGTGTGATAACTGTTCTATTGTTAACTTTAGAGTTTAATAGTTAAGAAGTGTTCTATGCTCTATTTTCCCCTATTTTTGAAACATAAAAATAGAGTGTGGTTGACTGTTCATTTGTTGTGTAATTGTCATAGTGACTAGAGTATCAATTATTGATCTTCTAGTGGTAATATTAGGCATTAATTTTTATAAAGTAACCATTAATGTCAAACTCAAGTATTCAAAGTACTTTGGGAAATTAAGAAAGTGGTACTTGACATGGCTAAGGGCAAGATGGAAATTTCACACCTCAGTTAGTGGGTGACCGCTTAGATAGGCTTATTAACTTGGTAGCTAGTTTAGTGACTGTTATCTAAGAGGATAGGTAGTACATTAGGAATAGCCCTACTAGAGAACGTAAGTAGCAAGGCTGAGGCAATGGATAGTTTGGTTGAGTTAACGCCATAGCTCGACCACCTCGAGCTAAAGGAATTGGTAAGGATGTAAGATAAAGGCTAGCGCTTAAAGAGATTAAGGAGGAAATGGAAGGAGATGACTAAGCTGAGGAGTACTACGAGCTTGAGGAAAGAAATGTACGAGCCCCTAGAGTTGAGGGATTGAGGGTGCATATTTTGAGTTTTTCTAAAAGTGGTGATGCTAAGGAATACCTAAATTGGGTAGATAAAATTGAAAAATAATTTGAATGCTACGAAGTGCATGATAATGCAAAGGTAAGACTTGCAACGTTAGAGTTCACTAGTTATGCTACCTTATGATGGAAGAACTTGTAAGCTACTAGAAGAAGAGAAGGAAAATAAGAGATTAGGAGTTAGGATGAAATGAAGAGAGTTATGCGGAGACGGTTTGTACCAAGCTATTATCTGCAAGATGCTTTCAAAAGATTGCAAGAACTGAGGTAAGGAGGATCAAGTGTGGATACTTATGTTAAGGAATTCTAAATGTTAATGATTCTATGTGAAGTTGTAAAGCTAGATGACTAAACTGTATCTCGGTTCATTAGTGGATTGAAGTATGAGATTGGGGATGTCTTGGAAACCTTAGATGTTGGAACGCTTGACGATGTAATCTGAGCAGCTTAAAGGATAGAAAGGTGTTGGATAAGAAGATTCCAACCACCTATTAGCTGACCAGGTAGTAGTCGAACTGTTTCGAGTAAACCAGTGCAAACGGAACCAAGTAAGATCAAGTGTTTCAAATGCTAAGGATTTGAACATATGGCCACTCGGTATCTGAATAGGCAAACAATGGTGATCTGAGGCGAAGTGCCAATTGTTGAGGTTGATAACATTGATGAAGAAGTTGAGGAGCTAAAAGAGGATGTACAGATCGAACTATCTGAGGAGGGAGTTATCTACGATAAGGAAGGTAACTTTTTGCCGACCACTTTAGTGTTGAGGAGGATGATGAGCATCAACCCCGTACCCAAAGAAGAACAAAGGGAAAATCTCTTTCATATTGGGTATAAGGTGAATGAGTCTTTGTGTACCTTAATAGTTGATAGTGGAAGTTGCACCAATGCAACCTTTGCATTAATGGTTTAGTAGTTGAAATTGCCAATCGTGCCCTACTCGAGACCTTGTAAGCTTCATTGGCTTAGTGATAAGGAAGCCCTATAAGTGAACAAACAATTGTTTGTGTTGATCTACATTGGCAAATATTGAGATGAAGTGCTTTGTGATGTGCTACCTATGAGCATGTCCCACATTTTACTTAGACAACCATGGATATTTAATCGAGCAGTTATGTATAACGGTAAGAGGAATACATGTTCTGTGGAGCATGAAGGAAGAAGGATGAAATTGAGTCCCATGACTGTCGAACAGGTAAAGGTCATGTAGTCCTAACTTGGTCAAACCTTAAAGAAAGAGGCTTTGGTATTGACTCAGGCCGAACTAAAAAGAGAAATGGAGCTTGAGGGATTGACTTATCTGCTTGTTTGAAGACTTCTGGAGATGAGACCTGGGGAGGAAAAGTTGCCTATCGAAGTAAAAACCTTACTAGAGGGATTTGACAATCTATTTCCGGAGGAGTTATCAAATGGTTTGCCCCCAATCCGAGGCGTCGAGCACGTGATTGACTTGCAACCAGTAGCCATATTATTAAACAAGCCTACCTATAGGCTGAATCTCGAACAGGCCGCCCAGCTGCAAAAGCAAGTAAATGAGCTAATAGAGAAGAGGTATGTATGTAAGTCCCTTAGCTTGTGTGTCGCTCTAACCTTATTAGTACCAAAGAAGGATAGTTCTTGGAGGATGTGTGTGGATAGCCAAGCGATCAATCAAATCACCATCAAATACAGGTATCCTATACCCAAGCTTGATGACATGCTAGATGAATTAAGCAAAGCAAGGGTCTTCTCTAAGATCGACTTTAAATTTGGATTCCATCAAATTCGAATGTACAAGGGTGATGAGTAGAAGATTGTATTCAAGACATGACATGGTTTATAAGAATGACTTGTAATGCCATTTGGACTATCCAATGCGTCGAGCACATTTATGTGCTTGATGAATCATGTGCTCTAAGAATTATTAGGAAGGTTTGTCATAGTTTATTTTAATGACATTCTAGTGTACAGCCCCGACCTAAAGACTCACTAGGAGCATCTTCAAAGAGTTCTCGTAAAACTCTAAGCTAAACAACTCCACGCCAAACTGAAGAAGTGTGACTTTTCCGATTTGAGGTGATCTTCTTAAGGTTTGTTGTGAGTGGAGGTAGCATCTGAGTTGATGATGAGAAAACAAGAGTGATCATAGAATGGCCTGAGTCGACTTGTTTTGTAAACGTGAGAAGTTTCTATGGCTTAGCATCGTTCCATTGTAGATTTATAAAGAATTTTAGTACGATTGTAGCCCCACTTATTGAAATATCAAGGAAGAGCATTGAATTCAGATAAGGAGGGAAAGAGAAGAAGAGTTTTGAGGAAGTGAAAGAGAGGCTAACTACAACCTCTGTCTTAGCTCTGCCGAGCTTTGATAAGGTGTTTGAAGTAAAGTGTGATGCATTCGGACTAGGCATAGGTGCTGTGCTAATATAAGAAGACCAACCTATTGCCTACTTCAGTGAGAAACTTTGAAGAGCTACACTCAATTATTTTGTCTATGATAAGGAGTTCTACTCCTTAATCCAAGCCCTAATAGTATGGCAACACTATCTGTTGCCCAAGGAGTTTGTGATCTATACCGATCATGAGTCCTTGAGGTATTTGAAGAGCTAACGCAAACTGTCTTAGAGGCAAGCCAAATGGATCGAGTTCATGGAGGGTTTTTCTTATGTCGTAAAATACAAGAATAGAAGAAACAATATAATGACCAATGCCCTATCAAGATGACATAGCCTCCTAATCAAACTATAAACAAGGCTACTTGGTTTTTCGACCATAAAGAATTTGTATGCTGAGGATCCATACTTTAGTCCAATCTATGTCCGATGTAAAGAAGGACGTATACTGGATGACTATCACAGTGAGGACGGATACTTATTTAGGAAAAGGAAGCTATGTATCCCAACCTATTCCACTAGAGAATTGCTAGTATGTGAGGAGCATGGAAGGGGATTGATAGGACACTTTAGCCAACGCTGAACCCATGAGGTACTATCCTGTAGATTCTTTTGGCCAAGGATGAAAAGAGATGTTCAATTCGTACTGGAGAGTGCAACTTGCCAAAAAGCGAAGAGCGAGTTGAACAAGGACATTACCAATCCTTACTAACCCTAACCAAACCATGGTCTAAGCTTAGTATGGACTTCATGTTAAGATTGCTGAGGACATCTCGAGTGAAGTACTTCATTATGGTGGTTGTGGATTGATTTAGCAAGATGGTACATTTCGTGCCTTGTTCCAAAACTAATGATGCTTTGGTTATCTCTTTTCTTTTCTTGTAGGAAGTAATTAAGCTTCATGAAGTTCTTAAGACCATTGTTTCGAACAGAGACCCAAAGTTCATGAGCCATTTCTAAAGGGTGAATGGGAACTAAGCTATTGTATGGTACGTCCTACCATCTATAGATCGATGGACAGACCGAAGTTGTCAATAGAACCATGGGAACTTTGTTACAAATTGTTATTAGATGCAACACGGTCGATTAGGATTTGTGGCTGCCAATCATTGAGTTTGCCTACAATAAGACCGCCCACAATTTAACAAACATGTCTCCATTTGAGATTGCCTATGGGTTCAACAATAAGCTCCCAATGGACTAAGCACCCCAGCTGATGCCTAATGATGATTAGCTAACCATTGAAAGAGATGAGACCATCAGAGCCATGCACTAGAAGGTTATACAACAATTGAGCTGAACTAATACTAAGCTTAAGAAGCGAAGTCGAGGATGGAGGAAGAGAGAATTTCAACCAGGTGATTTGGTTTGGATACATCTCAGCAAGGAATGATTCCCAAACTTAAGGAAGAGCAAGTTGTCTCTTAGAGCTGACGGACCTTTCAAAGTGCTTGAAAAGATCAATCCTAATGCCTATATGATTGAATTACCTAAGGGGTATGGAGTCTCAGACTCCTTCAACATTGCCGATCTCCAACCTTATACTCTTGAGGATAAGTAACCTGGAGTTGAACCAAATTTGATCCCAAATCTCAAGCAATTTGGAGGGCATGATAGGGATCAAGGACTGATCATGCGCTCCTGAGCTCGAAGACTTTCTCAAGTGGTTCATCGAGCCGTCCGAGGTGAGTTAAGCATCGAGGAGCAGTGTTTACCCCAATCCAATTTGCCAAGCTACTTTACTCTTCACACCATCCAGGAAGCTGCTAAGGTGACCAACCAAGGTGCCGAACCCCCCTACACTATACACTAGTCCAAGCGCCAAATCCAAATACAATAATCTTCGTAGTGCCAAAGCCAATCTGATAGTGATCAAGACCGACCATCTGAGGCTAACCCCAAAAAAAGAGTTGCCCCTGAACTAACCCCAATCCAATCCCAATTGTCCAAGTTGACTTAATTGAAATTCACCCTGCTTAACTCGCAATGTTATAAGGACCACAGAAAGTAAAATGTGTATATGCTCTCCCTTTTCTAACATCCGTACTATCCTTTCTGACAGTGAATATTATTTTGCACGATTATGTGTTTTCCTTGTAAATTATTCTCCTTTTCTTAGCTACTAAGGATTTATTTATGTAATTTTGTAATTTAGGACTTACCTTAAGTAGGTACTATAAATACTCGTATAATGTAATAGCTGCGATATTATAAATAGAGAATACACTAAACTCTTACTTTCTCTTAAGCTAAGTGCCCTTCTAACTCTTGAGCTAATTTTATTTAGCCCATTTGAGCATGGACTAGTGGCGAGTAATCTTCAGCCATACTTGTGTCATATCAAGTGTGACTCAAGCTCGTATGAGGCATTGGTGCATCATATCCTTCGTCGGTGCATGGGAACCCTTGCTCAACCTTTGATTACCATCTACTCTTCAAGCCATCTTGTGGCCCGGACTTACCCCTTGTGGTTACGTATGATATTGGGTTTGTACATTCATATATGGAATCCGTATCATGGGTAGTACATCACAAAGAATCTCTTCGAAATAATTCCTAATAGAAATCGGTAGTAATACTTGTTGAGTGACATGTAATGCCCCTCTTTCGTTCAGCCAATGCAACTTATACGGCTTTGGATGTACTATAGTTAGCAACTTCAATTTCTTGATCAAGTCAGTAGATGCCACATTAATGTAGCTACCACTATCTACAATGAGTGCACATAACTAATTATTCACTTTACATGCGATATGGAACCAATTTTCCCTTTGTTCCTCCTCATATGAGGGCTCTAAACTCATGGTACATTAAACAACTAAAATTAAGTTATCTAGGTTCGCTGTGAACATGTCTTCCTCCATTAGGTTGGCATTTACATCAGCTTCATCTTTCATTTCTCTCTCCTCAGGCTCCTTGTCCATGCTATCAACTTTGACCTCTGGGGCATCTCCCTTAATAATCATAGTGCTTCGGTTCAGACATTGAGCAACCATATGTCTAAATTCTTGACACTTGAAGCACTTAATTTGGCTTGTCTTCCTTGCAGATCCTTGTCCTTTCTCGTATGTTTGGGTTAGCATGTCACTGTTAGGTTGGCCCTTCTTTTCGGCTTAGACATCTACCTTCTTGGTCGACTTAGTACTTGACTGAACTTAGTAACTTCCTTAACCAGGTCGGCTTGAATAACCGGTTTAGCTTACTGGAGGTTGGGTTGGCATTCTGTTTTTTCTTTGCCTCTCTACTTATTGGGCTATTCGTATAGCCTCATCCATTGTAGTAAATTGTTGTAGTTCTACAATGTTACAAATATCACTTCTCAACCCAGTAAGGAACTTAGAGATTGTTCACATTGGTGGTTCTTCCGCTTTACAGTAAATAATAAGCATTTGAAATTCTTGAACATACTTACCAACAGTTTGACCTCCTTGTCTCAGCTCTTGATGCCGAGCAAAAGTGTCATGTAGATAGGTATCTAACACAAACCTATTCTTGAGTATTCTCTTCATCTCAGGTCAAGTATTAATCTTTCGGTATCTTTCTCATTGTCTCATGACTTGAAAGTTCTTCCACTACATAGCAGCGTATCTTGAGAACTCAACAGCAATAGTCTTTACTTTCTCGTAGTCTTCATGTTGGTAATAATCAAAAACTTGCTCTACCTTTTCCTCCCATTCCAAATAATCATCCGCACTTCTAGACCCATTAAAGCTTAGAATCTAAAGCTTCGCATGGTCAGCAGCTCATGGTGTTCTAGCTTGCTCTTCCTCTTCATCATCACCTAGATCTCCTAAGTCAATCCTTCTTCTCACCTGTCCACCTACTTCTCCACCTTGAACTTTATCCAGTAGGATTCTAACTTCTAGCAAGTCGAATGGCTTATGGGGTATTATGCACTACCTCAGCAAGTTGGTAAGCCAATGTATGAACAACTCTAGTTAAATCAACTAAGAGGTTGGCCACCTTATCAAGTTTCTCATCCGTATTCCTAGGGGTGTCTTGGGATTATCGACTATGGTAGACAACATTACTCTTGTCATCCCTAACACCGGCATTAATATTTGGGTTTATCGTTTTCCTTAGCAAATTTAATTCCAATCTTCAAGTCTAAGCTACAACTGACACTATATCTCCAACTCTAACAACACAGTACACTCTTCACACTAACAATTAACTAAGTCGTAGCATATTAACAACATTAATGAATAAACTACTAACATAGAACTTGCTTTATTTTTTAGATGTTCGAAACAGGGCAAAATAGGGTAAACAAGAAAACAACCACTTCCATTCTCTTACTTACTGGAACGCTTCCACAAAACCTCTACACAACTTCGATACACTACTACAAGAAGCATGACTTCATAAATAACAAATAAAACTTACTTAAATGAAACCTCTGCTTTAATACCAAGATGATATGAACTAGGCCAAGAGTAGACAAGGCTGATCATAGGGATGGGTCTAAGCTTGTTGAAAGCTTGAAATGAGTAATGGAAGCATACGAGAGAACAAAAAAAAAAAAGAAAGAAAAATAAGCAAACCTATGAACAACTCTAAAGGATATGATGCACCAATGAAACTTTCAAGAACTTATGGCATAGATCGATATGGCATACATGTTGGAGTGGTAAGGGACCGATGAGGTTACTCACCACCTAACCTAACCTTGCTTAAGGGTTAGGATAAGAGTAGAGAAAGAGTAAATAAGCTAACGAGAGCAATGCTTACAAGGAAATATTCAGTGTATTAATGATGATGAGTATTGTTGTGGCTACATGTACAGTAGGTATTTACTCTTGAAAAATTAGGGTAACTTACTTAAAAATGAAAAAGACAAAAAGGTTATTATCCCAGAGAAGTAATGTACAAGGAATACAAAGGGTAAAAATGAATATTCAAGGTAAAGTAATGATTAAGTGCAATATATTCTCTAAGTGGATATGCATACGTGGTAGTAATGTATTGACGATGCCCTTGGAAGATGTAAACAATTTAGTACGATCGGGATGGGTGGCCGAGCAGGGATGCCGGGTAGATGTGGATTCGTCCGAAAAGGAGTGGTTAAGGACTTGTATGGGATCTCTCAGCCTCTCGGCTTTAATGTTGCTGAGCAGGTGATCGACTTAGCCATAACTAGGTAAGGGCGTATGAAGGGTTGGGTTGCAAGCAGAGTATTCATCGAGTTGACATATAATTTTTGAGAGATATGTAGTCACTCGATTTGGCATAGGGAATTAGCCAGTAGCATGGATCAACTTTGCCTTTGTAGGAGTCGGCTAAAGTAGGAGAATTCATCTTGTTAGTCCTTCTAGACCTCAGGCTCGGCTACGGGTTAAAGGTCTAGTAGCTTGATTCTTATCAAAAGGAATCTTGAAGCCATTACTTTGTAGGTTTGGTGTTTGCTAAAATGGTTAGATAGTCCTCCTCCATGCACCTCGCACACCAATAGTTCAAGTATAGAACAGGTTCGAATACACAACTTTCCTTTCTTGAATAGGTACCTATCCTCCTTATGATAATCATTAATAGTTTAGCCATTTTTGCATCTTACATAAATCTGTCCAAAGTGTGGGTCTTCGGCATACAATCCCTTAATTAGTGCGAATCTAAGAAGTCTTGTCTGGAGCATGGTTAAAAGAGTATATTGTCGCGATAGGGCATTGACCACTACATTGTTCTTACTAGTCTTGTACTTAACAATTGTAAACAGCCCATTTTTGCCTTCCCTTTATTTTTAAAATTTTTTAGAAATGTTATAATTTAGAGAAGCACAAAAATCTAAAGAAAAAAAAGTAGAAAATTTAGAAAAAAGTACAAAAAATATATGAAAGAAAATAATAATATAGTTCTTTTTTTTAGGAAAATAGAATTTTTAGGTCCGTTTTAATGTCATTGGGTCACATGGGGTTGGCCATTTAATTTTCGGCATTGGCTCTAAAGTATAAAAAAATATTTTAAATTAAGCTCAAGTAGAAGTTGTTTTAAGATTGGTCATTTAGGGTCTAAATTTAAATGGGAACTTAGTTTAGCATAGTTTTCTTTTATTTTTATTTATTTACCTAAAAAAAAAAAGAAATGGAGGATTGGACTAGGTTTTGAACCTAATCTATATTGCTTGAAAATAGGGCTTAAAGCCTTAATTGTTTGGTTGAAAGACCAAAGAAGCATGCGTTGAAGCACGCCCAGTATTGCTGCAACGTGTGCCTACTTTCTCCTTCAATAAAAATTGCAAGTTGCATAAAATAAAGTAAGAAAATCAGCGTAAACCCTGTTCTTTTGAACTTGATTAAACATGCTTTTGCGTAAGATCTTATCAAATTAAATATAGGAATCAAAAGAAGACTTAGAGTACTTTCAATCCATACCCAAATTGTGTCTAAGTACAATCATTTAGAGGGTTAGAAAAGGATTTGAAAATTAGAAGAACCTTTAAGCACGAATTTCACTCCAAGTAAATCAAGCTTGATTCTTGCCTTGTTATTGATTTTCAAAGCTCCATGTTAAGTTTTTAGGAAAGAGTGAGACATGGGGAACACGTTTTAACCATTTTTTCATCCAAGTCGCATCAATTTCGAATCAATTTCATCAAAGACCCATTTATTTCGAATTCTTGAATTAATAACGTTTTGGACTTCCCAAGAAAAATTGAGCGTCAGTAAGTATAAAAGGGGACTTAGAAACTTGTTTCTAACATAAAAGAAACAGTTGAGTCACTTCGACTTGAGCTTAAACACCATTTTCTCTCTCTAGAGTTTCAACTCGTTTTCTCTCTCTAAAATCCATCGCTTTTAATGGTTGTCAGAGCAAACCAACACCACTACGAGCTTGAACACCCTCAAAAACCTTTACCTACATCACTCATTTATCTCCAACAACCACTTTACATAACAAACATCACCACCCATCTCGGTTGAACTCCGATGACTGCTCGAACCATAACCAAACAAGGTGGCATCATCCCTAAGCCTCCATTTCCTAATCTAAATCACATAACCATTAGTTTTGGAGACTAATACTTGTTAGAGCGACCCTCCATCACCTTCTTCTTCCTTTCTCTCTCTCTCTCTCTCTCTCCTTCTCTTCTAGCTTGTGTACGTGCAAGTCACATGACCCAACTCAAATACCTAATCGACCCGACCTGACCTCTTTGCACCCAGTTCGATTTGCGTACCTAAGCCTAAGTCCGGTCCTCCCTTATATCTTAATTTGGTTATTTTGTGTTTTTCTTTTTTTTTTTTTTTTTTTAATTTTATTGTCAATTCTTGTAATTATAAATAAAAAAATGAAAAAAAAAAGAGAAAAAGAAAAAGAAGGGGAAAAGGAAAAAAGAAAAAAAAAAGGGAAAAAAGCTTAGTTTTATTTTTAGGTTTTAGTTAAAATAAAAAGAAAAAATATGTAAAATAAAAAATAAAAATAAATAAATAATAAAGTTATTTTATCACCTAGAAAAACTTTTTTCCAAAATAAAAATAAATCAATCCTTTTAAAATTAGAACATTTTAGAATTTTCCAAAAATAAACAATACTAATTTAGGACCCTTCCTTAGAATTTTTTTTAAGCAAAATGAAATGGCTAAGAGACATAAACCCAACTACTTTCCAAATTTAAAATTAAATAACTCACTAACATTTTAAAAAAAGAATTATGTACATTTGATTCCAAATAGCGAGTACGTAGGCACATCCGGAGCAACGTAAAAAACGAAAAAACTTAAGTTTTTTTTTTAATTTAGTTTAATTTATTCAATTTAATAAAATAAAATCCATTTCGTTAACTGGTGATTCAATTTCATTTTAAAGGGCAATTTTGAAAGGTGAATCTAAATTCAGAAAGTTAGTAGTGGTATCCGTAAGGGTTTAAAAGAGTAGCCCCTTAGACTCAATCTTCTGGTTTTCAAAACCGTTTTTAGAAATCGGTTCTTTAAGTGGACTAGTGCTAGGTTAAATTGGTCTACCTAATTGATTTAACCTAATTCTTTTTTTTTTCTCGACTACAATTAGGTGGTGACTTTAGAGAATTTTTAAAATACGTTTAAAAACTGAGTTTTTCTTAACTCCTAGTCGAGGGTTATTATAAAATGGGTTAAGGTTTAATGCTAATCAAATTAAGAAAATCCCTCTTTGAATTTGATCCATTTGGCCTATCTCATGGATAACTTTGGTTGGATCTTTAGATATCTAAGCAATTGGTAGTCGATATAGATAATAAATTCCATAAGTAGCAAGTAGTGCTGCCAAATAGTCAAGGCTTAGATCAAAGAGTAGAACTCTCTATCATACGCTGAATAGTTAAGTGTTGCTTGTCACATCTCGAAACGGCAGAGTTGTAACAGTCTCGCTGTGTAAATCATTCTAAAATAGAAGCTAACCATATTGCCGCTATCTTAGCCTTGATTTATACAAGGCGTCCACGACTAATCTCCTTTGAAGTAAACAATTCATAAATTAAATAAATTATTTACCTAAGAAAGTATGATAAATATACACATTAAGATTCAAATATTACAAATAATGTTTGCGATGTTTCATCGTTTTATATTTCCTAAGTAATACATTATTTAAAAATGGAAGATTCTGAAATCAGAGTTAAGACCATAAAAATATATCTGTTCTTCAGATATATTTCCTCACTCCTTAGGATCTAGTAGTTATTAGCTTTAAGGTAAATATATGCCGCTTCCTAGCTAGCACCTGTAATAATGTCTATAGGGATGTGAGCAATCAATTGCTTAATAAGTTGGGATGGAAACTTAAAACTATACCTCAAACACAACAAAGGTCTTCAACCAAATTAGTTAGATGCAATGAATATACAAGAAAATGTCATCGTATAACGTTATCTGGCCCATAGTGAGATTAGAGAAATCATACCCGCCCTAATCTGGGTTGAGGAGTTTCCATTTAATATAGCAGTTTATGACCAAACCCAAGCTTGTGTAATGGAGACATTGTAATACCCCTTACATGCCTGGAGAGAGGAACTCTAATCATCGAGGCGCCTTTTAGTGTAGCGGCTCGGAGTACGTCGAAACTCCGGAGTTAAGCGTGCTCATGCTGGAGCAATCCCAGGATAGGTGACCTCCTGGGAAGCAACTGCACCAAGGGACAAAACCGTACGGCGTTTCATACTAAAGCGGACAATACTTCGGTGGAAAGGAGTTCTGGCCGGGTCGTTACAGAATGGTATCAGAGCATTCCACCAGCCGGAAGGGCGTGGCCCTGCTTGGTGGTTGTCTTGGACCTATGTAACGAAACTGACGAGGGCGTCAGTTCTGTAAGGGGGGTGGATTGTAATACCCCTTACATGCCTGGAGAGAGGAACTCTAATCATCGAGGCGCCTTTTGGTGTAGCGGCTCGGAGTACGTCGAAACTCCGGAGTTAAGCGTGCTCATGCTGGAGCAATCCTAGGATGGGTGACCTCCTGGGAAGCAGCTGCACCAAGGGACAAAACCGTGTGGCGTTTCATACCAAAGCGGACAATACCTCGGTGGAAAGAAGTTCTGGCCGGGTCGTTATAGACATCGCTCCTCCTACGATTACCTTTGAACCATTGACTTCATCTTTGCTGCGACCTCCTCACTTGTTACTTAGTTTGATTAGAGATGAAGAAGGGACCAATTATACTGTCAAGCACTATTCCTTTCGAAGGGGTCAGCATTTGGCTAAATAAGTTTCCCCCAATGAGTTGCTATGAAAGTTCGATTTAGAATTACAAGTTATGTATTTAGTTAAATCCGGTTTAAGGTGCTTAATCATTTCAACAAATCATATAAATAGAAGTCAGAGCAGTAAGCTAGAATCACATCATCAACTTAGAAACAAGCACATGCGTACAATTAACTATTTAACAAACACAATTAAGGACAATTTCAAGCCTTTGAGTACTACAAATTAATACTCCGAAATATAGTAATGTATTAATCCCAACTTATTTGGACTCCTCGCTTACTCATTCGAGGTACGACTTACATAGGCCATCGCTGATAATTCCCTATAATACAAATATTATTTTAGTTTCCATATAACTACCATAAATTGGTTTTTGTTTTGAAATCCTCATTCTTATCTTCAGTTTAGGGTTTTATTATACCTAACTATTTAGGTTTTTAAGTCTTTTACAATGATTCTTAATTTTGAGTTAGGTTCTAATTCGGTTTCCTAATTGGTTTATAAATTAGGTCTTAACTTAGTTTTTTATTATAGATCTTATACGTAACTTTAGGAATTCATTTTGATCCATAATGTGAAATTAATCGCATTATTTTTAAGTATTCTAAATATCATATTTAACTCCTAATCGGTATTTTAGAGCATACGGTATACCTTATATTTTAATTTAATTACCGAATTTATTCCCAATGTGAGAAAATTTTATATTTTTCTTTTACATTTTTCATATAAACACTTAAATTTAAGTCTCTTACCAGATTTTGTTTTTATTCCTATTATTATTATAATATCAATTTTTAACCTAATATTTTCCTACTCATTAATTTCTTATATTTACATATTATACATTATCACCTAATATGTACATAATATACACATCTAATATCCCCATAACTTCAAATATAATCTCCTAACATCAAATAACATTTCAAAATATCTAAATTCATCTCAAATTAGAATTTATACCTAATTACCCTAAATTACAAAATTAACTTAAAATATACCATTTTTACTTATTACATATATACTACATAATACCCTAATAATTACATCTAACACCTTAAATGTTACAAATAGCATACTACATCAGATTTCAACACCCTAAAACATATAATTATATACTAAATCAATAGTTATCTCTTTAATTACCTAATTAGCCTAAAATTACTCATTTTATGCATTATTTTAAGGCCTAAAAATCATGTAAATTTTTTGAAAATAGGTTTTTTGAAAAATCTCTTCATAGCACTATTTTAAATGCCTTAATTATCCTACACAAAAATTTAAGCTCAAAATTACACGTCTAAGGTCATTTATTTCTAAATTGAAATATACTTAAGTTTACATAGTTTCTTAAGCACTACATGTTTCTAAATATAATTAAAGAAAACCAATATTTTTTCCTACATACTAAAATATCCCAAAATAACAATTTTCATAATTTTCCAAATATTTTTTATATTTTTAACAATTTAAACAAAATCGAGAGGAAATCGGAACTTATTAGTGTTGACTGCTCTGATCACCACTAGCCACGAAGGCTTTGTCGGCCGGCTTAGGCGCTATCACCACCATGTGGTGGTGGTGGTGGTCGTCTATTCTCAGGTTGTCATCGAGTGTTGGTTCACCTTATAGCCTTTATTTGTACAGATTTTTTAGTAAATTTATTTTAGAAAAAACCTTAATCTTTTTTTTTTTTGTGCTCTCAATTTTTTTCATACTCCAACTGACCAAATGAGCTTTTGATTTAATTTGGGTATTTATAGAGCTACATAAATTTTTTTTTCATTAATTTGAGTTGACATTAGCCTTATCTTATCTTTTTCCTCTTTCTATTTGTTTTATTTTTATTGGTTGGTTTTCTTCTTTGGTTTCTAGCTTGCTACAACCCACTTCTAGAAATTTCCTCATTTTTTCATATTTTTCTTGAATTATTTATTAATTTTATTTAATTATTTAGTATTATTTTAGCATATTTCGAGTATTTTAAGTAATTTTACGTATTTCTACTTATGTGTAAATACATATATGGTACAAATAAATACTGCTAAATATTATTTAAGTTATTTTATGATTTTTAGTGTGCACATAATTTATCTCTATCGATTTGTTAGTTATTGGAACTTATTTTATGCGTTTCCAATAACTAACGGGTAATATGTATATATTCAATATTATAATAATTAACTATTTTATTATTTATTTTCTTAATTCCAAACTCATGGGATCACTTTTACTAATATTCCTTGTTTTGTTATAAAATTTGGGTTGGATCGGATAATTTGCTCGATTGATCTAAATTTTACGAATCAAATCCCGAATAGCTGGTTTTAGGGCTTATATTGCCCCTCGAACCTTTTCACTAAAGTAGGCAATAGGTCGGCCTTCTTGCATGCATCATACTTGACTTTGAACACTATGTCAAAGCTTGGAAGAGCTAGGACAGGGGAGTAGTCAATTTTCTCTTCACTTCCTCAAAACTCTGTTGTTTTTTCTCTCTTCATCTAAATTTAATGTTCTTTGATAGCTTGGTAAGTAGGCTATAATAGTACTGAAATTTGTTATGAAACGGTGATAAAAAGATACCAAACCTTAAAAACTTCATACGTTGATAAAACAAGTTGGTACAGGCCACTTAGTTATCTCCTTAGCCTTCTCGTGATCAACTTGTATACTACCTCCACTCATGACAAATCCTAGGAAGATTACTTTAGGTTAGCAAAAATTACATTTCTTCAAATTGGCAAATAGTTTTTCAACTTGGAGCTTCTCAAAAACAGCTCAAAAATGCTTATAGTGTGTCTCCAAGTCAAAATTGTAAATAAGAATATCATCAAAGTAAAAAACAATAAACTTTTTGATTAGTTCTCTGAGCACATAGTTCATTAGCCTCATAAATGTACTTAGTAAATTTGATAATTTGAATGGCATAACTAGTCAATCAGACAATCTATGGTGAGTCTTGAACGTGGTTTTTTTCTCATCTCCTTCCCACATTCTGATCTAATTGTACTCAGACTTGAGATTGATCTAGGAAAAGATCTTTGCTCCATTTAGTGCATCAAGCATATCATCAAGTTGAGGAATGGGGTACCTATATTTGATTGTAATTCAGTTGATGGCTTATGTAAGCCATACAATCAATTACTTGAAGTTCAGTTCGTAAAATTTAGGACGATGGAGCAAATTATTTGATCCAACTCAAATTTTATGACAAATGAGGAATACTAGTAAAAGTAATCTCGTGAGTTTGGATTTAAGAAAATAAATAATAAAATAAGAGATTATAAAATTTTCAAATTTTAAGTATATTACTCATTATTTATTAAAAATGCGTAAAATGCATAAAATGTATTCCGATAACTAACGAATCGCTAGAGATAAATTATATGCATACTAAAAATCATAAAATAACTTAAATAATATTTAAGAGTATTTATTTATACCATATATGTATTTACTTATAGGTGGAAATACGCGTAATTATTTAAAATATGTGAAATAAGCTAAAATAAGGTTAATTAATTAAAGAAAAATTATAATTAATTAAGGAAAAATCAAGAAAATTATGGAAAAATATGGAAATGTCCAAAAGTGAGGCGTGTCAATCTGGAATTAAATAAATAAAAGCAACCAATTAGATTAATATAACAAAAAAGATAAAATGGAAGATGATAAGTTATTGTCTTATCTAATTTAATGTATAGAATTTTCTTTACACCTCTATAAATAACAAGAAAATTTCAGAAGCTCATTTGGTTAGTTAGGAAGGTAGAAAAATTAGAGAGGGTTGAAATAAGAAGAGGAATTAGGGTTTACAAAAAATTTTCCCAAGTCTGTGCAATATAAGTTAACGAATCGAACCTACACATCACTACCACTTGGAACCAAGTCACCACCACCAACTCACTCCAATTGAACTGCCTGGACTGGCCAACATACCCTGAACCAATGTTAGTAGTTGAAAGCTTAAGAATCAGGTGAGTCCTAAATTTCATCCAATCTTGAAAAATTTATTAAAATTATTAATTCTACCTAAAAAATTATGAAATTTGTTATTGTGATATTTTATTGTATGTAGATTTAGTAAAAAATAGTGATTAAGTTTAATTATATCTGTAAATTTAGGGTGCTTAAGAATTTAAAAAAATTGAGCGTATTTAGAATTAGAAATAAACAGACTTAGGAATGTAATATAGGGCTTAAAATTTTTTTGTAGACTATTAAGATAATATAGAACAGTGCTATGAAACCATTTTTCTAAAATTAATTTTCAAAAATTTTAAGAAATTTTTAGGCTTTAAAATGATGCATAAAATGGGTAATTTGGGGTTAATTAAGTAATTAAATGAGTAATTACTGATTTAGGACATAATTATATGTTTTAGGATGTTCAAATATGATAAAGTATGATATTTGTAGCACTTAGAGTGTTAGATATAATTATTAGGGTATTATGTAGTATATATGTAATAGGTAAAAAAAAAAATGGTGTATTTTAAGTTAATTTTGGAAATTAGGGTAATTAGGAGTAAAATTTGATTTAGCATGAATTTATATACATTTTGAGATGTTAATTGATGTTGGGGAATGATATTTGGAGTGATAGAAATATTATATGTGTATTATGTACATAATATGCAATAATACATAATATGCAAATATTGGAAATATAATAAATATAAAATATTAGAATAAAAATTGATATTATACTAATAATAGGAATATATATAAAATTTGGTAAGAAACTTAAATTAGGGTAATTATATGAAAAATGTAAAATTTTCTCACATTGGGAATAAATTCGGTAGTTAAATCAGGATTAAAATGTACTGTACAGATTGGAACATTGGTTAGAGACCAAAAAAAATATTGTGGATACCCAAAAATAATGTAATTAATTTCATATTATGGGTCGAAACAAGTTTATAGGGTTTGTGTATGAAACTATACTTAAAAACTGAGCTAAAACCTAATTTAGAAATTGATGCAGAAACTAAACTCGAATTTAGCCCCAAACCTAGAATAATTGTAAAAGATTTGAAAACATAAATAATTGGACATATTAAACCCTAAACCAAAGATAACAATAAGTGTTATGGGATAAAAACTAATTTATAACAATTATATGAAAACTGAGACAATGTTGGTATTATAAAGATCATTGGCAATGGATTGAGCAAGTCCCACCTTGAGTGAGCAAGTGGAGAGTTGAGGTAAGTTGGATTTAATACTTTACCGTATTTTAGAGTACTCATTTGTAGTACTCGGAGGCTTCAATTGTACTTGATTGTGCTTAATTGTACTTATTAGATAGTTGGTTATATGTATGTACTTGTTTTGAGCTATTGATTTGATGCTGATTTGCTATATGACTTGTATTTGTATGATTTGTATAGAACGATTAATCATCCTAAACTAGATTTAATCAAATATATGACTTGTAATCGTAAATCAGACATGCATAGCAACCCATTAGGATTTTCCGGCCAAATACTGACCCCTTTGAAAGGGATAATGCTAGATGGCATAATTGGTCACTTCTTCATCCTTAGTCGAACTAAGTGATAGGAGAGAAGGTCGTAGCAAGGATGAAGTTAATGGTTTAAAGGTAATCATAGGAGGAGTGGTGTCTCCATTGCACAAGCTTGAGTTTGGTCATGAGCTATTGCATTAACAGAAACTTCTCGACTTGTATTAGAGCGAGTGCAATTTCTTTAATCTTACGATAGGCCGGACAATATCATGCGATGGCATTTGTTTAAACATGCATTGCACCTAATGATTTGATTAATAATCTTATTTATGTTTGTTGTATGGTTTAAGTCTTCGCCCCAATTTACTGAGCTGTAGTTGTTTACATCCCTATAGCTTTTGTTGCAGGTGCTAGGTAAGAAGCGGCTTACAATTACCTTGAAGCTAGTAACTGCGGGATCTAGGAAGTGTGAATATAAACTGAAGACCAGATATACTCTCAAGTTTAGGTTTATATTAAAGATTTTAGTATTAGATTATGAATTACTTAGGTAGATTATGATTAAATGGCTAAATCTTGTGCATATACTTAGATTATTTTAATATAAGTATATATTTTTCTTAAGTTCATAAGTAGATATCATGTTTGAATTATGAACTATTTACTTTAAAGCGAGTTAGTCATTGACACCTTGTATAAATCAGGTCTAAGGTGGCGACTGTATGGTCAATTTTTGTCTTTGAATAGTTTGCACGGCAGATGTGTTATGACTCTGCCACTTCAGGGCACGATTGCTTAGCTATCTATGCACATTTGCCATGTGCCATCGTTTTTTGGCACCAATAAGGTTGGAACAACATACGAGCTTAAAGACTCTCTCATAAACCCTCTTTTCATTTGTTTGTCCACTTGCCTCTAAAGCTTGGTGGGTTATTCGAGGTTTAGTCTATAAGCTGGTTTGTTTGGTAATGTGGCTGCGGGTTGTAGATCTATTGTATGTTTGATCCTTCTGATCAAAGGAAAACCTTTTGGCAATTCATCAGGGAAAAGGTTGACAAATCTTTTCAATAGGTCTTTCACCTCGGTAGGAAGTTCAACATTTAGATCTCTTAATTCAAGCAACCTCCTAACTAGTAAAAAGATTGGCTCTTTAAGCTTTATCTCTCTTGACAACTTAGCACATGTCATTCCTAGGGTTTTCTTTTTTAGGGCTTAGCTAAGTTGAGCTTGCATAGCCTTAACTTGTTCGGTAGATATGGAATTTAATCTCACTTTTCTTCCCTTATGTTCAAAAGAATAGGTATTTCTCTTTCGATCATACATTACATGTTGGTCAAACGTCCATGGTCATCCTAAAATAATATGTGAAGCGCTCATAAGCAGTACATCACAAAGAGCTTTGTCATAGTGTTTTCCTATGTAGATTGACACCATTGCTTGCTTGGTCACCTACAAGGCTCCTTTGTTATTAACTCAGTGCAGCTTGTAAGGCTTCGGGCGAGGTGTAGTTTGCAGCTTCAACTGTTAGACCATGGAGGTAGGCACTACATTAGTATAACTACCACTATCAAGAATAAGAGCACACAACATCCCATTAACCTTACAACCAATGTGGAACGAGTTCCGATGCTATTCATCCTTATGTATTGGGCTTACAGTCATCATTTGTCTTAGTACCGTAGTTACGAGCATGAAGTTACTCCCTTCACTATATATAACTTCCTCCTCTTTAGAATAGCCAGCTTGTCCGAATTCCTTTAGCTCTTCAAACTCTTTGTTACTACTGTTGACTTCTATAGTCGGCACTTCGCCCTTCACAACCATTACTCTTCTATTTGGACATTGAGCTACCATGTACCTAAATCCTTTACACTTGAAGCACTTGATCTCACTAGTCTTTTTCCTTGGACTTTGTCCTTTCCCAAACTTTCTTGGGGGTTCTTTATCCTCAGCTTCGGTGATTGAAATAGGTTGGGTTTCAATAGCCTTACTTAGTTTCGATCTTACAGGTAAGCTTGAAATAGGTTAACTAGGGGTAGCTCGATTAACAAGAGCTTGAAATTTGCTCATTTGACATTGCTTTATTCTCTGAGCAGCTTGGATCACTTCATTTAAGGATTCAATATCTCTAGTCTCCAAGATATCTTTGACCTCATACTTCAATCCACTAATAAATCTAGAGATAGTCCTATCTTCCGGTTCTGCAACTTCATATTGAATCATCAACATTTGAAACTCCTTTACATAATCACGAATGCTTGATCCTCCTTGCCTCAACTCTTGCAATCATTGCATTCTATAGATAATATATTAGGATAAATCTCCTTCTAATCACTCGCTTCATCTCATCCCAATCTCTAACTTCTCTCTCTCATTCTCTTCATCACGTAGCTTGTAGATTCTTCCACCACAGGGTGGCATATCCTGTGAATTCTAAGACAGCAAGTCTTACTTTAGCAGTGTTTGGAATTTTACGACACTCAAATTGCTTCTCTATCTTGTCAACCTAATCTAGGTAATCTTCAACATCACTATTACTAGAGAAGCTCAAAATTTGTAATCTTAATCCTTCTACCTTGGGAGCTTATACTTTTCTTTCTTTAGGGTCATAATACTCTTCTACCCCATTGCTTAACTCCTTATCCTCTTTTATTTCTTCTAATGTAAGCCTTTATCAAGCAATTCTATCAACTCCTCAAGCTTGGGGTGGTCAAATTAGGAAATTAGCTCAACCAGATTAACTATTACCTCTCTCAAGTAGTGCCTTTATTTAGCTTATTTATAACTCATTGCTTATTTTCATTTACAACAGTCATTAGGCTCGTCACCAAGTCGGTGAGCTTGTCCAGTCTCTTTGATGTGTCAGGCAAGTGCACCTTATCAAAGTGTAATAGTGGATAAAGTTTAAGTGTTGACCCTTGAGGGACTTTAACTACTAATATTGACTAGATCTTTATTATCTAAGCTACAAATTCAAGTTTGAGAATTTAAAATATCTAATCTAATTGTAGTAATCACTAAATTAACAACTAATCAACAATTATTTAAGAACTTAGCAAGAAAGCAATAAAAGAATAAACTTATTCAAGATTCAAAATCCGTATCTAGATCTTTGCTTCCCTTAGATCTAACATGTGAATTCTATTAAAGATAATTTATTTCTTAACCTTTTTTTATCGGGAGAATTTTCTACTAAAGTTAATTACTTTCTCAAGTTAATTAACCTTAACCCTAACCTTAAAATCATATATTAGAATCTCTTCTCAATAGCATGATCTAAGATTGCATTATTGAACAACGAATTCTCTACAATTTAATTCAAAATTCTAGAAGAACCTTGCAAATTATCTCTAATCTTGCAATAATCCTCATCAACTATGCCTAGATTTAATCTTATAAGAAATCTCTCGATTTTCTTATAAGATATCAAACTTTAAATTACTACCCGTAGAAATAATAACCTAAATCATGAAGCACACATAGTTGAACCAAGAAAAAGACTAAGGAATTAAATTAGTCAAATACAAATCATGTCATGTGAGTAGATCTAGGTTTTACAAGACCTAGATATCAAAGATCTACTCTCTACACATTGTAAAATAAGAATCTAAAATCAAAGAGTAAAATAAAAGGATGAATTATGAAATTTAAAGAAAAATTGAATCTTGAAATCTTCTTTGCACCTTGCTTTCTTGAGTGCCTTTGGCTTAAAAAACTCTTTAAAATTCGTGCTAAAAAGTTCTTCCAAAACAAACCTCAATAAGGTTTTATATAGGAAATGAATAAAAAAAAATAAGTTGGTCGGAAAAGATACTACTAGCTGTGTCTTTTGGTCATGTCTTTGGTTTTAATGGTTGGAAACAAACTCCAAATTCGCCTGAAAATGACACAGTCGTGTTGTTCGATTGTGTTAATCTTCAAACCTTCGTAACTTGCTAATTTTAGCTCTGATTTGAGTGAAATTTGTTTTTTTCTTCTCGTTTTCTTGTGTAGATTGTTTCAAAACTTAGAAAATAAAATTTTACTCAATTAAGTACTATTATATAAAAATAAATTCAAATATCAAGAAAAATCATAAAAAATCACCATGTAAAATATGTACAATTTGGAATTCATCACTTTCATATGCAAATTAGGGCGTATAACTTCCTTGTTGTCCAAGCCCACTACGAGCATCACTCTCTTGGTTTCTAAGAGTTCCTTGCACATTAGAGTTTGACATTATTTGATATTGAGAGTTCCTTGCACATTGGAGTTTGACATTGTTTGATATTTCAATATACTAACTCCTCTAATTAAAACAATTGAACTACACTTAAAGTCTACTTCGAATAATTAACTTGATATCTTACATTCCAACTACTAATAAAACAACACCAGTAATGCTCAACACGTTTGCAAACCAATAAAAACCCACATAGTTTGTTTTGTGAGTATTGAAATAGGGGAAAATAGAGTATTGACTTCCATAACCCATAACACAACTCCAACTCTCCCTACAGCTACTCACAACTTCTTTAATACTCTCAGGTCTTAACACACTAACTATACATGATGCACTATAGTAAAACACTCAAGAACACAAAGTACTAGAAACTTACTAAAACTTATCTATATTCTGATACTAAGATGATATATATCATCGGAGGAGAGTATTCACGACAACTAATATCACACAAACTAGGGGTGGGTCTAAACAGTAAGATGATTCAAAAAAGTGAATGGAAATTGAAGATTGAACAAGCATTCTTGTGCACTGATGCATGACATGATGTATCGATGCATGATATGATGCATAAGTGTAGCCAGAGGTCATTTGTCACTAGTCCACACTCAAATGGCTTAAATAAGAGTAAGGAGAGCAAGTAGAGAACACTTAGCTGAAAAGGGAAAAGTTCTATATTCAATATTCTAGATGATGATAATGCGATTGATACATTTGAGGGGTATTTATATGCCCTAATTAGGGTAAGTTCAAAGATTCCTCTAATTACACATTTAGATACCTACTTGAAATAGAAAATGATTACAAAGAAAGGATAAATTGGTAATAACAAAAAAGAATATCCTTTGCAAGGATAATACGAATGTCAGAGAGTGAGGACATATATTGGCCTCTCAATTTTATGGTCTAAAAGGTTAGTTATTGCAAGGTAAAGTTGAGCTAGCTAGGTTAGCTTCAAGTCAGCAGCTTGGTAGCTCAGGAGTTGAACGGGTGCTTGTCTCGATTTTTGGAATTTGGGAGCTTAACATCATCAGGTTGGCTCGACATCAGTTGGTTTTAAGCTTAGATGTCAATTAACTCGAAATTATGTAAGTTCATTGCTTGGCTCTAATGGTTATTGGTAATGTTAATGGGGTCTTCCTCTATTCGGGAGACAATGAGCGGTTTGGCTAGCTTGGCAAATATACCAAGTTAACTCGGAGGAATAGCTCTTCTTTTGGAGTTAGGTCCATTTGGGTAACTCGACATACTAAAGAAGCAAGTCATTGGGCTTAGGATCTCGTAATTAGCCCTTGATTCTTATCAAGAATCCTTATCAAGCTCTCCTTCTTCTACATAGACTTTGTCATGGTTCATTCTTTGATAAGCTTGTCGTTTAGCTCTTCTTTAAGGGTATCGAATAGGGAAATGTGCTCGATTAGGTCAAGTCTCATACCATTCACCTCTGGTTGCACGATCTATTCTCTTCTCAACGTCATAAAATTCTTCCTCATTACTTTCATCTTCTTTTATTAGTTCCAACTTACGATTAACTCTTTGCCCATTACCTCTAACCCTTGCATGACGAGTTGGGTATACCTTTCTTCTATGTAGAGCATCATGAGCTCAATGAATCCCTTATTTAGCTTGATTTTCAATTGGCTGACCTCATCAACTTGATCAATAGTTCAACAAGCTCCATTTGTATGGGCAACCACTACTCCTTGCATTAGCATCATCATTTTTTCTATCATATTCGTAAGACAATTTAACCTTTCATCTATGGATCTAGGTGTTTGCTCCATATGGTGGTCTCTTCCCTAAGCATTACTCCTGTTATCTTTGATAATCACATTTACCTTTGGGTCTTTCATTTCTCTAACTTTGACAACCACTGCGCTACTACAGTAATTAAGGAACCTTTATAGTACTATTACTACAATTCAACAACCACCTCGCCAACACTTTAATAGAACACTATTCACTATTCTATGACAACTACAATGTTGTAACCTCTAGCATTGCTACTATAAACACCAGGTATTACTTGGCTTTTAAGAACTACTATTCACTTAGCCTAACACTTTGCTCTACAAAATAGGGCATAATAGAATACTCACCAATACACTTACCATAACCAATAACCACTATAAACTAAACTACAACTATCACCAAACTGCAATCGATACATACAACTTAGCTCATGGTCCTTCTTAGAACTTACAACTCTTATGCTAAGATGATATGAAACGTGGCCTCAAAGGAGGACTTATTGTAGAATGAATGGGTCCTTTTGAGATAGCTACCAGATAAAGGATAAGTATGTGATAGGAATTAGGCTATTGACCCTTTGACTCGCAGTCGAGCCCGAGAACTGGAAAGGTTAGCAAGGCGAATCCTTCTACTCTAGCCAACTCCTATTGAAGCCGAGTACTTCTTTGCCGAGTCACTCTGTATGCCAAGCCATATGACTGCCTATCTCTTTGAAGTGTATCAAATTGTAGATTGCCAAGAAAATAGCCAAACCTCTCACAATTACACTTATGTTCGAGTTGACCAATTAATCGGCTTCACCCTTACCGAGAGGTCGAGATAGAGGACTGAGATTGATACTTAGCCACCCTTGCTCAGGCAAGCAGTTTGATCATACACTTTTGTCTGCATCCTCTAATGGCCTTGCCAATGTATAATTGCCATGTATATAGGACTACGTGTAAATTTGCTACACTAATCATTACTTTTCTTGAATATTCATTTTTACCTTTTTTGTATTCATGTACATTACTTTTTTACGGTAATACCTTTTTAGCTTTTCCCTTTGGGGCAAGTTGCCTTAACTTTCAGGTATAAATACCACTTGTATTTGTAATTGTAAATATAAGAGATTATCATCAATATAACCGAATATTCTTCCTTAACGTAAACACTAATTGTTTACTCTCATTACACTCTTATCCTAACCTTTAAGTAAGGCCAGGTAGTGAGTAACCTTACTAGACCAATTTGTCATATTGAGTTTTGCTGTGAGTCCTCAGAAGTTCCATTGCTGCATCATATCTTTTGGAGTTGTTCGCGGGTTTTGCTTGCTTTTTCATTCTCTTTTCTATTTTTTTGCGCATTTCCCCATCATCTCTTCAAGCTTTTAGTAAGCTTAAACCCATCCAATGATCGACCTTATTTGTTCTTGGTCATAGTACACATTATCTTAATATCAGAGTGGAGGTTTTATTTAGGTTGTAGTAGTTGTTTTGAAGTTCTGTCCTTATTGTCTTACGTGTATGGAATAGAGCAAGTTTTTTGTGTAATTTTAGTTGCCGTATTTATTAGTTATTGAGCTTTTAGTTTGGAGGAGCTATCTAGTGGACTTCAAGAGATAATGTCAATCGTAGCACTAAATCAAGGAGTTTAGAATTGAATCTTATAGAGCAAATGATAGATCCAAGTATTAATGCTAGCATTGGAGATGACAACAGTGGAGTTATCCACCATGGACGATAGTCTCAAGGAACCCTTAAGAGCACTGATGAGAGACTTAATGAGGTGGCTAACCTCTTAGTAGATTTAGCTTGAGCTGTTCATGCATTGGCTTGTTGACCAATTGAAGCTGTGCATAACACTCTACAAGCTACTCGACCTGTGAGAGGTCAAAACCCAGCTTGACTAGTTAGAGGTGTAGGAATAAGCGGACGAGTGAGGAGAAGAATTGACTTGGGAAATTTAGAAGAAGAAGATGAGGAAGAGTATTATGAAGAAGAAGAGCAAGTGCGGGCACTTGGAACCTCTAACCATGTGAAACTTCGAATTTCAAGCTTCAATGGATCTAGAAGTGTGGATGAGTAGTTGGATAAGGAAGAGAAAGTAAAGCACGTTTTTTACTATTATCAGTATGAGAATTACGAGAAAGTAAGAATTGCTGCTATTGAGTTCTTTGGATATGCCACCATGTGGTGGAATAATTTCCAAGCTATGAAGAGATGAGAAGGCTACCGATAGATTAATACTTAGCTAGAGATGAAGAGAATACTTAGAATTAAATTTATGTCGGATATTTATTTGCAAGATACTTTTACTTAGCTTCAAGAGCTGAGACAAGGAAGTAAATTTGTTGATGAGTATGTTTAAGAATTTCAAATGCTTATGATCCGCTGTGAAGTGGAGGAACCACTAGCTCAAACAATCTTTAGATTCATTATTGGGTTGAGAGGTGACATTGAAGACATTGTAGAACTCTAACGATTTACCAGAATGGATAAAGCCATTAGAATAGCCCAACGAGTAGAGAGATAGAGAAGAAGCCGAGTACTGACTAGACTGTTGACTAGCCGACCAAGATAGGGAAATCACCTAGCTTAGTTAAGTACCGAGTTGATTCGAAAGGTAGATGTTTAAGCTGAGCAGAAAGGCAACCTGATAGTGACATGTTGACCCAAACTTATGAGAAAGGGCAAGGATCTCGTAGGAAGACAAGTCAAATCAAATGCTTCAAGTGCTAAGGTTTTGAACATATGGTTGCTCAGCGCCCAAATCGAAGAATTATAGTCATCAAGGGAGACATCTCGAATCTTGAGGTAGAGAGTATTGATGAGGAACTTGAAGAAGAGGAGAGCATTACCGAGAAAGAAGCTGTCAAGAAAGAACTAATTGAAGAGGATGTGTTTGCTGGGGACTTGGATTAGTTGAACATGGTTGTTCAATGTACAATCAACATAAAACCCTTACAAGAGGAAGAATAGAGAGAGAATTTGTTTCATACCACTTAGAAGGTGAATGACCAGGTGTGTCCCCTCATTATATATAGTGGTAGTTCCACCAATGTGGCATTAGTCGATCTTATTACAAAATTGAACTTGTTGACTGTTGTACATCTAAGGCTGTACAAGTTGCACTAGTTGAGTGAGAAAGGAGCACTATATGTGACTTAGTAAATACTACTAACGATCATTATCGGAAATTACTCTGACTAGATTCTCTATAATGTATTGCCTATGTGTGCCTCCCACATGTTGCTAGGTAGACTGTAGCTGTTTGACAGGAGAGTAATCCATGATGGATACCAGAATACATATTCGTTTGGGAAGGATGGTAGGAAGATTACGCTGAACCCGATGGTACCGAGAGAAGTTAATAAACTACAGGTCAAACTTGGTCGTGGATTGAAGAAGACTCTGATGATGAGTAAAGTTAAACTCCGAGAGGCGCTTAAAGCTAATGTGTCGACCTTCATGTTGGTTAAGCGACTATTAGAATTAAACGAACGGGGTGAACTATCCTAAGAAGTAAAAGAGTTGCTAGATGAGTAAACCGATTTGTTCTTAGAACAGTTACTCGAAGGACTACCCCCTACCCAAGGCATAAAACATTGCATTAACTTAATACTCGATGCTGCCTTACCGAATAAGCCAATCTATTGGATAAGTCCTGAACAAGCTTCTGAGCTCCAACGTCAAGTCAATGACTTATTAGAGAAAGGGTATGTTAGGGAACGTCTTAGCCCCTGTGCTGTGCCGACGCTTCTAGTGCTGAAAAAAGATGGAACCTAGAGAATGTATGTTGATAGTTAAGCTATGAATAAGGTTACGATAAATTACAGGTATCCTATCTTGAGATTGGAAGACATGTTGGATGAATTGAGTGGAGCCAAGATTTTCAACATGATTAATTTGAAGTCTGGCTACCATCAAATTTGCATAAGGTTAGGAGATGAGTGGAAAACAACATTCAAAACTTGGCATGGACTTTACGAGTGGATGGTCATGCCAATTGGCTTATTGAATGCCCTAAGCACTTTCATGAGACTGATGAACTATGTGCTGAGACATTTGATAGGAAAGTGTATCGTAGTTTATTTTGACGACATCCTCGTGTATAGTATTGATATGCCGAGTCACTATGAACAACTCCAAGCTGTATTGAATATCCTTTGTTTTGAGAGATTATTTGGTAACCTTAAGAAGTGTTGTTTTTGCTAAGAAGAGGTGGTATTATTGGGCCACGTAGTAAGTAGAGAAGGCTTACGAATGGACAACGAGAAGATCTAAGCAATCGTCGAGTAGCTGGCCCTTACTACTTATACCAACTTGAGAAGTTTCTATGGATTGGCTTCGTTCTACAAAAGATTCATCAAGAATTTCAGCACCCTTGCTGTATTACTTACTGAGTTAACAAAGAAAGAACACCAACTTCTAATGGGGTGAAAATGAGGAGAGAAGCTTTGCCGAGATAAAGGAAAGGTTGACCTCCGCCTTTGTATTAGTTTTACTTGACTTTGAGAAAAAATTTAAGTTGGAATGTGATCTATCAGGCATTGGAATAGGCACTGTCCTGATGTCAGAGGGTCGACCAATTGCCTACCATAGTGAGAAGCTTAGAAAACCTCAACTAAATTCCTCTATATATGATAGAGAACTCTTGGAGTTTATTTGAGCATTGCAAGTATGACAGTATTATCTACTACCGAGAGAATTTGTCATTTATACTGACCATGAGTCCTTAAGGTACCTCTGAAGTTAGACTAAGTTGTTGAAGCAATAGGTGAAATGTGTTGAATTCCTTGAATGATTCAATTTTGTGATAAAATACAAGTAGAGAAAGAGCAACATAGTTGCAAATGCTCTTTCGAGAAGGCATGCACTTTTGAATGAACTGTAGACTAGATTGTTTGGTTTTGCGAGTATGAAAGAACAATATTTTGAGGATCTACACTTTGGACCTATACTTGTGTGATGTATTGATGGAAGGACCATAGACGGGTATTGTGTAAAAGATGAACACTTGTTCCGAGGAGGGAAATTATGCGTGCCAACTTGTTTACTCAGGGAATTATTGATCAGGGAAGCCCATAGTGGAGGATTCTCTAAGCATTTTGGGGAGAAAAGGACTTATGAGCTACTGAATGGCTGTTTCTTCTAGCCGAGAATGAGATGTAACTTGTACCGAGTTGTAGAAGGCTGTGCTGTGTGCAAAAGGGTTAAATGCCGAGCTAAGCAAAGGAAAGTAATGCCTTTGCCTATTCCAATGAAACCATAGGCTGAATTGAGCATAGACTTTGTTCTTGGATTACCATGAACTACCTGAGGCAAAGATTCTGTAACGATCATTGTAGATAGGTTTAGTAAGATGGTACATTTTGTACCCTGCTCCAAAACTAATGATGCTTCAGCTATTGCTTTTCTTTTCTTAAAGGAAATTGTCAAGCTACATGACGTACCAAGAAGTGTAGTATTGGACAGAGACCTGAAGTTCTTGAGCCATTTTGCAGAACTTTGTGGTGATAGATGGGGACTAAATTGCAATTTAGCACTTCTTGTCACCCCCAAATGGATGGCCAAATAGAGGTAGTCAATTGTACTTTGGGATCGTTACTTTGAGCTATAGTGGGCAATAACTTGGCCGATTGGGATGTTTGCTTATTAGTGGTCAAATTCACTTGCAATTGAACAGTACATGACAATACTAAGCAGACCTCCTTTAAGGTTGTTTATGGTTTTAATCCCGAGTTACCTCTTAATCACAACCCTTTGCCTAAATCTAAGTAAGAAGACCCCTATGCGAGAGCTTAAGCATAGTCCCTTTAGCACATCTACAAAAAGTCACTCAATAGATCGACCATGCTACCAAAAAAATGCGAGAGAAGGCTAAGGGTAAGATGGCTAAGCAATTCCAGCTGAGAGACTTGGCGTGGTTGCACCTCAGTAAGGAAAGGTTTTTGAGTAAGAGGAGGAACAAACTATTTGTAAGAGCTAAAGGACCTTTCAAAATCCTTTAGAAGATTAATGATAATGAATATAGGTTGGAGCTGCCCGAAGACTATAGGGTTTTTGACACCTTCAACATTGCTGACCTCAATTCATATCACCCTGACGGAGAGTTGATTGAAGACCATTTGTATTTGATCCCAAATCTAAATCAACCCGGAGGGAATGATAGGAATCAAGCTACTGGCCCTTTAAACTGTAGCTAAGCCCGAGGACTAGAAGGGTTGGCAAGGCAAATTCTTCTACTCCAGCCGACTCCTACCGATGCTAAGTATTTCTTTACCGAATCACTCTATATACCGAATCGTATGACTGCCTATCTCTCTAAAGTATGCCAAATTGTAGATTGCTAAGAGAATAGCTAAACCTCTCACGATTACACTCATGTCTGAGCTGACTAATTATTCGGCATCACCCTTAATGAGAGGCCAAGATAGAGACCCTGGATTGATCCTTAGCTACCTTTACTTGAGCAAGCAATCTGATCATACACTTTTGTTTGCATCCTCCAACGGCCTTACTAATGTATCATTGCCACGTATACAAGATCAAGTATAGAATTTGCCATACTAATAATTGCTTTTCTTGAATGTTTATTTTTACTCTTTTGTATTCTTGTATATTACTTCTTTAGGGTAATACCTTTTTTATCTTTTTCCTTTTGGGTAAGTTGCCCTAACTTTCGGGTATAAATACCCCTTATATTTGTAGCAGTAAACATCAAAGATTATCATCAATACAACTAAATATTCTCCCTTAACGTAAACATTGATTGTTTACTTTCATTACACTCTTATCCTAAAACTTAAATAAGGCTAGGTGGTAAGTAACCTCACTAGACCAATTCGTATGTCATATTGAGTTGTGTCATGAGTTCTCGGAAGTTCCATTGGTACATCATATCCTTTGAAGCTATTCATAGGTTTTGCTTGCTTTTTCATTCACTTTTCTATTCTTTCATGCATTTCCCTATCATTTCTTCAAGCTTTTGGTAAGTTTGGACCCATCCAACGACTAGCCTTGTCTATTCTTGGTTACGGTATTGCAGGCACTTCATTTTTGTCGATTTTTTTTTTTTTTAGCTAGGTTAATAAAAATAAAATAAACAATAAAAAATAAGAAATGAAAATTGAAAAAAGAAAAATGAAAAGAAGAAGAAAATTAAGTTAAGTCATAACAAGTTGAGTCGTATCAAGTTGGAGTCAATTGAGTTGTTGGATCAAGTAGTGAGATGGGTTAAATTAATTAATTTGTCTAATTTAAGGACTTAAATTAGATTAAGGAATTATTAGGCTAAATTAGATCGGGTTGGGCCTAAAAAGAAGAGCTTGAGCTAACTAAAGTTTCTAGAAGCTAGGGTAAATCATAGAAGAGTTGCAATCAAATCTTTTATATTTTCGATATGAGAGATTTGATTTTGAGCTTATAAATAACATGTTAACTAGGGATTCGAAAGAAATGGGCTTTTTTTAATCACACTTCTATCCAAAAACACCACAAACACCCCACGTAGCTTTACGCGCCACCACAAAACCTCATGTGCCACCACTATACCACACGTGCCCTCATAAGACCCCACACGCCACCACTATGCCGTACGCGCCACCATAATCTCCATATACGACCACAACACCAAATACCATCGCAAATTGCTAAACCACCATGTGTCGCCCCTAGCACTTCCGCGCTGCCTATAGTACCGCTGCGTTGCCCATAGCACCGCCACTCCATCACCTATGTATCGCCCACTATCACCTAAAGCCATTGCCGTACTGCCAAAATCATCACTTGTGCCATTGCCCTCACACGGCCACTCTATTGTCCGTGCTGTTGCCATTGTTACCTAGAGCCATCTCCCATACATGCCTTTGCTTTCGCCCGAGCTACTGCCCAAACACCCATCGTGTATGCCCAAGCATTGTCCATTCGCTTGCCCACTGTCGCCCTTGTTATTGCCTATTGATGCCCAGAGCCATCACCTATTGTCGCCCAATCCTCGCTCGAGCCATCGCCCACTATCGCCCATTCATCTGTTGAGGTCGTTGCCTTTGCTTGCTTGTACGCGTGCCTAATACCACCCATGCACACCTAGTTCATCACCCATGCTTACTCACAGTATCGCCTATGCACGTTCAGATCATCGCCTAACACTGACAATTCGACATTAGGTAAAATTTCCAGTATTTATTTATCTATTTTAGTAGTTTTTTTTATTAATATGCTTTATTGGTTATTTATCTTTATTATTAATTAATTTTTTTAAGTCAAAATTTTTTTAGTTAAGATAGGTCTTTCTTGAAAAAAATCATTTTTTAATAAAAATATATTTTTGACACTTATTGGTTTCGGAAAAAATAAAAAATTTAAATTGATTTTTTTTTTCTTAAAAAGGGATGGTTAATTTGGGGTTTTGTTTAATTTAGGAAAATTAGTTTTTTAGGGTTTTTTTTCTTCAAATAATAAATTGATAAAAAAGTAAACTTAGCTCGGTTTTTACAATAAAAGTAATCCACCCATTGAATATTTTATAAAAAAGAACTACGGCCGGTTTGATTCCGATTAGTAGGCACGTAGGCAACTTTGGGATGATCATTAAAAATAATTTTTTTATAGAAATTCGCAATAAAAAATCATTTTTAATTACATTTTGTGAACTTAAGTATATTTTTAATATCTTTAGAAAAATTACAAAAATAATGCCCATAATTTTTTTTTTTATTTTTCACATGGTGACTTAGTCTTAATAGGATAGCTTTCGAATCCGGTTGTTGGGTTCAATTATCTAAAAATTAATTTTTTTAGAATACCCATAGACTAGTGATCAAATTAAAGTTTTCCCAAAACTTTAATTTCATTTTTTTACCAGTTAAATTAGTTGGCGACTTTATTTTTTAAATTTTTTAACAAAATTTTTTTTCTTAATTTAATATCAAGTAATTTATATTAAGTAGGTTGAGCTTAATATAGGTTAAATTAAAGAAATCGAAATAGGGCTCGATAGGTACACATCAAGTATAGGTCTTGGATGGAAAAAAAAAATGTTAAAAGAAAAAAAATGAAAGAAAAGTAAGTAAACTCGTGAGCTACTCGTGGATATAACGCACCACTCAAGCTCTCAATGACCTAAAACTTTCCAAAGGTAACTCGTCGATCCAAATTATGAAGTTGCTCGCCATACGACCTTACTTAAGGGTCAATATGAGCTTCAAGGATATGTTCTCAACAATGGAGAAGGAAAATTTAGAAATCTCATTCATGATATGGAAAATTTTGGTTACAACGTATACTATAAAAAGGGTATTTATGCTTAGCAATCTTACATGTGGCATTTACTAAAAAGGGTAACATTTTATACAAACATAACTACAAAAGTAGAAGGACAAATGTGTAATCTTCTAAAAAGAGAAGATTTACAAGTTAGGGGGTACATCCGTAAAAGGTGGGACACATGCTATAGGAGGAAAGTTAGGACATGAGTGGTCTTGCAAATGATGGTTTTTGCAAATTCCGGATAAGGTTGGCATGATCAGCTTGCTCTATAATCTTAGAAATGGGAGTTTGAAAATTAGGGAGTAGGATTAGAAGGCATCCTTCAAAGCAAGTTGGGGAGTTTGGTCTTGGAGCTATAGTTAGCTTAGGTTGGTCTAGTTTTGTTGTAGTGGTACACCGAATAGCTTAGGAGCTCAATAGATCAAATGGGTCAGCTCCTTTAATGAGATTGATACTCGTGACACTTGGTCGGTTGTTGAGAATCTTGTAAGATATGTTGACTAAACCTCTTGCTCTTGATCGAGTGAGGGGTTCAGATGGTAGATTCTAATTAATGCCCATAACAACAAACCGTGTTCTTTCATGTGTTGATTCAATAGAGTGTGTTGATGCTACTAGATATAGGCAAATTGTTGGAAAACTCTTGTATTTATCAATTACACAGCCTGATATAATATATGCAACTCATGTCTTAAGTTAGTTTATGGATAATCTAAGATGATCACATTAGAATGCTTTAGACAATGTGCTAAGGTATATTAAATGCAGTCCAAGATACAATTTGTTCTTTCTTATTAAAAATGATCAAATTATGCTAGTGTACAATGATAATGATTAGGGTAGTTGTTTAGATTCTCATCGATCTACTACTAGTTTTTGTATTTTTTTATTGGAGATTCTCTTATTAGTTATAAGTCAAAGAAAGAATATATTGGGTCTAAGAGTTTGGCCAAATCGAAGTATTGTGTACTTGCTTGCACAACTTGTGAAGTCATGTGGTTTTTATATTTGTTAAAAGAGTTTCAATTGGATTGTTCTCAACCTATTCATTTATTTTGTGATAATCGATTAGCATTACATATTGTTAAAAATCTAGTTTTCTATGAGAGCACTAAACATCAATACTTTGATTTTGTTCAAGATAAAGTTGTTGATGGTGTTGTCTTGCCCATTTATGTTCAAAGCAAAATGTAGATTGCAGATCTTCTTACTAAGGGACTTACTGCTAATCATTTTTATTTCTTTTTAGGCAAGATGAGAGTACTTGATATTTACTCTCCTTCTTAAGGGGAAGTATTAAGTATAGGCTATATTTTACATGTACGTGCACAAATGTATATTACGCACACATGTATATATGTGTTTAGTAGATAATAGCTTGTTTCTATGTATGTATTTATAGCTCCTCTATACAGTTGAACAAACTAATACAATCATAACCAATTCTTTCTACACTCTTCATATTCTTCTCTCTCTCTTTCAACTTTTCTTCTTAGATACTATTATCTATTTAGTGTTCTTCATTTTCCTTTAATTATGTTCAAACTTTCAGGTTATGAGTGCGGTGCCATTGGTGTTGGAATGTTAGCTTTGTTTCATCTCTTTCTTCCCCTATGTAATTCTAGTGTTTGTGGATTTAAGAGAGTGTTGTGAGAGAAAGAGAAATAGGAGTTTTTAAGCTTTTGTTATTTGGATAGTAAAGAGATTTAGAAAGGAGAGCGATGTGGTATAAATATCTAGACTGTTTTAAAAGAGATGAACTAATCTCATACATCTATTTTTAAGGGTCCACATGGCAACATTTTGGAGGCTTAAATGAAGGTAAATTGAGGATTTCTAAATGGAGAGATCCAAATTCAATTGTCGATCTAGAGCTTCCTTTACTAGAAAATTAGCTACGAGATTCTACTTCCTTACTTTCTTTACCAAATGTTTACATAACTCTATTCTATGATTGGCACACATAAAATTTGATCAATTTCCCTATTTTTTATTCATTTAAGAGCTTCCATAAGGGTAAATACTAATAAAATATTATACCTAAGTAACTTTTTTTACTCCTGAAGTCAAAGTTTACTTTTGCGGTTAGATGTGGTTACATGAATAACTCTATATCTTTCTTTAGTATTAGTAAGGGATTCAGTTTTCTTTCTCTCCTTTTCCCTTTTCTCATTTCAAACGCGATAGTAAGAATTCACGTTGTGATAGATTAAATAAAACAGCTGCATGACATTTTTATCCTAGAATTTGTTGAATGCGTGGTTACTTTTTTTCTCGTTTTAATAATAGCAATGATAATAACTATTCATATTATTGTCGTCGTCATCGTCATTATTTTGGTGTTTTTCGAGTCTAACAAGGTGTGCTCTCAATTTTTGGGGGGATGACGATTCTCTTACGATGAATTGATTTTGTTAGTGTAGGGATAAGTTATTTCGTTTCTGAAATGGGAAAAATTGTCCTTGTTTTTTCATTAATTTATGTTTTAGCTAAATGATAGGATGAATTTATCAAGTCAAAATGAAGATAGTGATAATGATTGGAGGAATATGTAATGGAAAATCAGTTAGAAGACGATTATTGATAAAAAAGGTCATAAAACGCTGTCATGTGCGGTATTAAATCAAAGAAACAGGACCTTTTTCCTCTGAAAAGAAAAAAGAAAATCGTTCAAATTCAAATTTTTTACATTACATGAGTAAGCTAATGTCTCACACTATACTAAAAGATGATCACAATTAATTGTAGTTTTACATGGGTATTGATGGTTTCTTCCTATTTATGACTATAAATGATTTCTTCATATTTATACTAAATAGGATAAGGTTTTTAAATGATGAAACTATATTATTGTAATATTATAATAAATCATACTTGATTTCAGTATATTATACTATGAATAATAAAATGAAATCTGTTGAGGGCTTTATTTTTAATAGATTTTAATAAATTATACAATGAACAATAAAATAAATATCATGAATAATTTTGTTTTTATTGTTAAGAAATATAAAACTTACTTAAATCCAATATAATTTATCACATTACAATTTCCACCGGTAAAGCACTATAATCATTCAAATTATGGATATGTCACATCATGCATACATCTGTCCGTCATTTTAAATCAGTTCTCGGCAATACCAAACCTTCATTCATAAACACAATAACAACTACATATAACCATTAGTTTCTTCTAGACTAGCTAACTGCACTTTTTGCGGCAGTTTTTGGGCGTTCGATTGTAATTTTAGAGAGAGGTTTCAGCATTTTACAAGGGCTATCATCTAAATGACATTGTAAAGGGTCTTCTCACATTACGACATAGATTGCTATCTCATGTCATCAGGGATTCTTATTTTTAATGAAGTCACAACTGATTGCAATATATCATCATATTCTTAGGCAATGTCATCACATAAGGAAACGTCTTACTAATCCATTCTCCACAGTATAATTGCAGGGGAAAGATAGGGATCAACTCATTTTTCTTTTTCCTCCAGATTTTCCCCTATTTCTGTATTATCAGTTGAGTTTATCTAAATTTTTAAAACATCATGTGATGTCATTTTTTTATTTTTTCTTTTGTTTAATATTAATTGTTGATTATACATAACAATATTTTAATAAGGTGAATTAAAAAAAATTGAGAGAAAATAAATAGAGAAAATCTATTTTAGTAGGAGAAATTATGTGGTAACTTTTAGTTAGTCTTTAGTCTATATTTTCTTATCTTATCTTGTTTCTTAGGAGACTGCATTTATTGTTAAAGTTATTTATACATGTAAAACCAAATTTAATTTCAAGGGAGCAGATAAAATCGAATGGATTTCACTTTGAAAACAAAATGACTCAGTCATATGCATATGGTCTGTGACTTTATTTCGGTACTTTATATGGTTATACAGTACTTTAAAAAAATAAAATCAAAATAAATCAACTGTCTTTCCAATAGGGTTGTTGTGTAAATGCTCGAATGCATTTTTATGGTGCATATTATGTATTAAAAAAAAAAAAAAAGAAGGTGCATATTGTATATACACCTTCAAGTATAAAATAGCTTATATTGAATGTGCGTAAGGTGCATCAAGGGAGGATGTTTTCATGTTAATGCGAAGGAGCACCTTTCGGAACGAGTCTTTCTCTGCCTTATGTTTATTACAAGATAGGCATAAATATGACGATACCATTGCTTTAAAGCAAACCAAAGAAACTCTGTTTGAATTGCACAACCGTGGAGTATAGGAGAGAAGAACTCTAGTTTTAGAAGGCAATAAAAGCAATTTTTTTTTTTTAATAAAAAAAGCCTTATAGTACAAAAGATACCGCTGCCTTCGGCTGGATCCGTCAGATCCACCTGGCCCGGCGTCCCGAGAACCCTAGACCACTTCTTTGGGCTTCACTGCCATGGTCATACGCCCCGAGTTGCATCGCTTTAAAAAAAAAAAAAACCAAAGAAAAAAAAATGAAAACAGCAGTAGTATGTGAAAAAAACAATAAGGGCGTTTATGCATGTAATTATATGTCTCTTATGGTATGTAACTAATGTTTCTTAATGTTTTCGTAAATCACATAAAATATTGCACGTAAGTAATTATTTCTTCTAATTTTCATCTCTCTCTGACGACCTGCAGTAAACAAGTTTATGACATGTCCCTCTCAATGCCTTCATAAATGTTTTAGTTTCATTAAAATGGAGATAAATTTAAAGAAAAGGCATTTTTCACAAAGGTATGTATATTATATCATAGCATTGTTAGATTTGCTTGGATAGTTAATCCGGATTAAGAGAAGGAACTGGATTCAATTGAGAGTTAAAAAGAAAATGATTATCCACCTTTATTCTCACTTTTTTTAAATCGATTTCATTCAACTCTTTTTCCTACACTTCTTTTAAAATATCTAAACATAGTTTTAAGTAAAAGTAGATGTGATTCGGTTTAATATGATTTATTCTCTTATCGAATTAAACTTAATATTATGATTGCTCTTTTTTAAAATCTAACATTATTACATGGTTCGAATTCATAAACTTTAAATCTAAAGAAGGTTTGATTTGGTTTTATTTGTGATTCAAACTGTCTTTTTTAAATAAAATATTAGAATTCAAGAATGCGCAATTTCATTCTGTGGATTAGTAATGTCCTAGGTTCCAATACCTACAACTGAGTTTACTTGATCTGATTGCTACAGACATCATGTATCAAAGCATCTTAAATTCTTCACTCTTACCGCACAACAAAACTTTAATTTCATCTTTTCGACTTCCACGTGATTCTGTCCATTGCCTAAGATGACTCTCTTATTAGCATTGTGAATCTACTGAATTTTAACATTGACCAATGTTTCCCTTTCTAATCGAAGCTCAAATGAATATTCCATGCAACAAAATTTCTAAATTAAGTTGGTCGGTAGATGTAGTGACATAGTACCAAGGTATATAATGACTATCTTTCGTTCTCCACAACTACTCGCAGTTAAAATTCAATGGCAGTCAGGGTCATTAAACTCTTTAGCTACTGTAACCATACTTTGCGCATACAAATGAATATTGTCCACCAACTTCAAATACATCAACCATTAAGTTTACCTTTCAGTTAATGTTAACGCATCTCGTTTTTGCCATCCATCAAACGAAACTTGAACCAAACCGATTTTCCTAAAAGAGATTCTTTTTTGGTTCGATTCAATTTGGTTTGGGTTCGTGGTTCACAGTTTTTTGGTCTAACCTAGTTTTAAGATTATATGACAATAATAAAATGTTATTGAGATGTAAGTAGTGTAAAGCTCACATATGATGTGTGTATAAAATAAACAAAAATACATATAATTTATCAAACGAAGCAATTAAATAATTGCATGTGACTTGGTCTATATCACTTTCATATAGATAATCCATAAATCACTAGTAGCCCATTCACTTTATAGTAATAATAATTTAATTCCTCTGTTACTCTTTAAGAAAGAGCTATTATGGTATTTAGTTGCATTTTAAGCCAATGAACATATTACAAAAGACATCGAGTAGTTATTCAATATTTAAATCTATGGATAGCTATTCAACATTGGAATTGATTTTTTCCTATAAAATATGCTTTATAAAATCAACTAATGATGATATAATATCAATTCTACCTATTACAATTGATATAAAATGACACAAAGATTAATATTAATCAATTGTGAGAGATATTGGATCATCTACATATTGGCAGAAGCCAGCTTCAATACTACTATAGTTAGTGGGCTTCACAACCTACCACATATTCATGTTAGCTAACAATATGTTAAGGCTCTAAAAATCTTTATGTAACATTAAATCGGTGATAGCATCATTACTCGGGTCATGACACCAATTAACAAATGAGTGAAATTAATCATCCACTCAACATCCTCATTAATCTTGAAAACAAGTCAAGTAATGACAAAACATGGGAGGCAACCTCACCTCAAACTCATAATCAAGCATAAAGTCACTAAGGAGTCTAACATACTTTAGAAATCAGAAACAATGACCAAAACCTCGAGGAGTCTACCAAGCTCCCACATACTAAACCTTAGAGAATAACAAGACTAAAATTTCAAGGATACTCTCTCCCAAAGCATAAATATCCCAACAAATTAACAGAAATAAAACATGAAATAGTCTCCATATTGATAAGCCAAGTCTCCTATCTTTAGTAATACTCATTAACAACCATTTTTGACAACTTGTCTAGGTCGCGATCTCAAATTTTGAAGGGCAGTTCTCTCAATTTCAGGATCAAGTTCTACCAAATCTTCTGGGTTGCTTCGGGTCATGCACTACAAAGGCAAGAAATATAAAATCAATTGCAACTCTAGATAATAAAAGTAAACAATAAAAACAAAAGAAAATGGTCAAAGTAATAAAGCAACTAGCGTTCTTAATATAAAAAATCCCTGGCAACGGCGCCAAAAACTTGATACGAGGCAAGCGCATCTATCAATTTTAATATAGCGGATATGAGTTCGAGTCGATCCCTCAGAGATTTTGAGTACTAATATTAACTTTAGCTTTATTATCTAACCGAAAAATTGTGTCGAGTTGAATGAATTAAAAATATTGAAATTAATAAACTAAACTAATTATGAGACTTAATTAAGCAAATTAGAAAGCAATAAACTACTAACGACTTCAAGTATGCAATGATGTATTTAGGAATTATTTCCCCTAGTGTTTAACATATAACCTTTTTAAAATATATTAAATTTAGTTTCTATAATTCTTGACCGGAGGGATTCACAATTAAAGCTAATATCTTTCTCAAGCATATTAACCCTAATCCTAAATTATTTACCGGAATCTCTTCACTTAGTAATATAACTTAGAATTGCATTAATGTTTAATGAATTCCCACACAAACAATCAACTTTCCGGAAGAAACATGTATCTTATCTCTAAGTATACATGTAATTCTCTTCAATTATGTTAAGATCTAATTACACATGCAATTTCTCAATCAACATGCATAATATCATATATTGATACTCTAGAATTATTAGTCCATAACTAAACGACATAATTGAATCAAGAAAAGATAGAAACTTTCTTGAAATTATAATTCAATCCAAGGGTTACATGAAACCCTAGGTTCCATAATCCTAAATACTTGAATTCTAAGCTATCATAATGAATCTAAAAATGAGTTTCATCAAAAACGTAAAATAAAGCATGAAAACCCCTCTTGATTTATGAACAATCTCTCTAATCTTGAAATCGATGTTGTTCTCGCTTCTTGATTGATGTTCTCCTCAAGTCTCCTCTCTTCTCTTGTGTCTTTCCGTTTCTGTAATGTCTCTCTCTCTTTTAAACCTTAAGATATCCTTTTATATGTGTATTACACGGATTCTATTTTCGTCACCAGACGCGGCCTGAGACACGGCCGTGTCCCCAGGTCGTGTAACTTTCTGCACTAAGGCAAAATTTCTACACAACTTCAAAACTTCATAACTTCTTCGTTTGAACTCGGAATTGAGTGAAACTTGATTCGTTTTCTTCGTTTTCGAGCCTAGAACATGTTTAAACCCTAAAATCAACATTTTACTCAATTAAGTATCAATTTCTTCAAAGAAAACAAAAAATGTAAGGGAAATGCTATAAAATCACCATATGAAATATGTTTAAAATTAGAGTTATCAATTATATGACAACAATAAAATGTTATTGAGATTTAAGTAGTGGAAAGCTCACATATGATGTGTGTATAAAATAAACAAAAATACATATAATTTATCGAACGAAGCAATTAAATAATTGCATGTGACTTGGTCTATATCACTTTCATATAGATAATCCATAAATCACTAGTAGCCCATTCACTTTATAGTAATAATAATTTAATTCCTCTGTTACTCTTTAAGAAAGAGCTATTATGGTATTTAGTTGCATTTTAAGCCAATGAACATATTACAAAAGACATCGAGTAGTTATTCAATATTTAAATCTATGGATAGCTACTCAACATTGGAATTGATTTTTTCCTATAAAATATGCTTTATAAAATCGACTAATGATGATATAATATCAATTCTACCTATTACAATTGATATAAAATGACACGAAGATTAATATTAATCAATTGTGAGAGATACTGGATCATCCACATATTGGCAGAAGCCAGCTTCAATACTACTATAGTTGTAACGCTTTGGGAACTTATTGGGCTTCACAACCTACCACATGTTCATGTTAGCTAACAATATGTTAAGGCTCTAAAAATCTTTATGTAACATTAAATCGATGATAGCATCATTACTTGGGTCATGACACCAATTAACAAATGAGTGAGATTAATCATCCACTCAACATCCTCATTAATCTTGAAAACAAGTCAAGTAATGACAAAACACGGGAGGTAACCTCACCTCGAACTCATAATCAAGCATAAAGTCACTAAGGAATCTAACACACTTTAGAAATCAGAAACAATGACCAAAACCTCAAGGAGTCTACGAGGTTCCCACATACTAAACCTTAGAGAATAACAAGGTTAAAATTTCAAGGATGCTCTCTCCCAAAGCATAAATATCCCAACAAATTAACAGAAATAAAACATGAAATAGTCTCCATATTGATAAGCCAAGTCTCCTATCTTTAATAATACTCATTAACAACCATCTTTGACACCCTAACATGCATAGAGAGCTAGCATCTAAATGCTCTTTGCCATAGAGTTCAGATACTAGCAATCTATTTTGCAATTTTGCAACATAGCTCCCCTTCGAAAACATACCCATAAACTCCCAACTTTACCTTGACATCTAAGGTCTACACTACATGAATACAACTACACTCTCTAGCAATTTCCAACTCGATACTCTACCTAAAACATAACTATAAGTATCAGTCTCACATCTAAGCTCCATTAATTCTCAATAAACCCATAACTAAAAGAGGAAAATTATGAAGAACTTACTCAAATCAACTTAACCACTTGCAGAAGCCTACTTTTTTAATTCACTTAAGCACTTCGAAGGGGCTAATATACATTGGACTCAATTTTCCTCTCAATCCAAATCTAACCACACCATTAATTAGAGAGATCTTTAACAATGCTTAGTCACTAACCTAAAATTTTGATAGCCTTCTCCTCTTGTCTACATAGCTTTTCTACCTACTTTTAGCTGCTAACATATTTTGTCTTATTATTTTAAGCTTGTCAATGGTTTCTTACATCAACTTGGGTCCCAAAAGCTATCTTTTTCATACTTCACTCTAATAGGTAGGCAACTGGCACTTCTTATCATACAAAGCCTCATAGGGCGCCATCTAGATCGTTGCTTAATAACTGTTATTATAAGAGAAGTTCACTAAAGGAAGTTGCTTATTCCAATTTCCACCAAAGTCAAACATACAGGCTCTTAGGATGTTCTCAAGTATTTGGATGGTCTTCTTAGATTGTCCATTGATTTGAGGATGAAAGGTTGTATTAAATTAAAGTTTGGTGCCCAACTCTTTAAACTTCTCCAAAATTTACTCACGAATGGAATATCTCCATCCGATGTTATTGACATAGGCACCCCATGTAGTCTAATTACCTATCGGACATATGCTTTTGTTAACCTTTCTATTTTTTAACTTGTGTTGATTGGAATGAAATGAGCCAACTTAGTTAATCTATCTGTAATCACCTAAACTTCATCGTACTTGTCATTGGTTCTTAAAAGGTGGGTAATAAAATTCATGGTTTATGTTCCCACTTTCATTCCAACACCGGTAAGGGTCACAACTCACCTGTAGACTTCTTATGCTCAAACTTAACACTTTGACATGTTGGACATTGAGAAACCAATTCAACTGTATCATGCTTCATATTTCTCCACTAATAGTGACCCTTCAAATCCTTATATATCTTGGTGCTTTCGGGATGTATGGAATATGTTAAATAGTGAGCCTCTTCCCATACTTTTCTCTTCAACCCTAATCCTTTAGTAAGCATAACCTTGTCCCATACCTTAAAATTCCCTTAGGATCAATCTTGAACTTGAGTGTCTTACCTTACTCCACCTTGCTCTTTAAGTTTTGGATTTTAGCATCCTCATCTTACACTGCTTTAATTTGATCCACTAAAGTTAGTTGGATGTGCAGGCTTACCAATATTACTTTTACATCTCTTATTTCCATTACCAAATCCAATTTGCATATGTGCTCCAATAAGTGCTTTTATGTGGTAATCAATGTGGCAATGTTACCTTTCTTCTTTCTACTAAGCGCATGTGCCACCATATTTTCCTTTCCTGAGTGGTACCGAATATTTATATCATAATCTTTAATTAATTCCAACCATCTGCATTGCCTTATATTCAATTCCTTTTGAGCAAATATATACTTTAAGCTCTTATGGTTTGTGAAAACCTCGCATTTTTCACCATACAGGTAATATCTCCACAACTTTAAAGCAAACACAATAACCACCAATTCTAAATCATGAGTTAAGTAATTCTTCTCGTTGGGCTTCAACTATCTAGAAGTGTAAGCTATTACCTTCCCATCTTGCATCATACATTTCCCTCGATAATGAATCCTTTCTAAGGAGCTTCTAGACCTTTGATGGAACAGGCACATTAGCAAGTGATATAGTTACTTGTAAAAACAATTCCCTACTATTTGACCCTTCATTATTATTTTACTCATGGCGCTATCTTGATTCGATACATCACTAAATATGGTAAACTCTTCTTCACTCTTTGTTAATGTCAACACCAGGGCTAAGACTAAATTTTCCTTCAACTTTTGAAAGCTAGACTAACACTAGTCATCATAATCAAAATTTACCCCTTTCTAAATAATCTTATGAGAGGAGCTAACAACTTTGAGAAACCTTCTAAAAATCTTCTATAGTATCTTGCCAAACCCAAGAAGCTAATAATCTTAGTCACTGTTTTTGGTTTTAGTAAATCTACAACTGCTTTTACCTTTGTTGGATCCACTAAGATACCGTTCTCATTCACTATATGTCCTAGGGATACCACTTCACCAAGCCAAAATTCACACTTGAAGAACTTAGCAAACAATTGCTCATACCTCAATCTACTTAATACCAGTCTTAGATGCTCTTCATGTTCCTCTTTACTCCTAGAGTAAATCAAAATATCATCTATAAATACAATGACAACTATATCTAGAAAGTTTCTAAACACCCAGTTCATTAGGTCCATGAAAGCAACCGGGAGCCTAAAAGGCATCACTAGGAACTTAAAGTGCCTGTATCGAGTTCTAAATGCGGTCTTTTGGATGTCATCCACTTTAATCCTCAATTGGTGGTATCTTGATCTTAAGCTAATCTTTGAAAATACTTGATCTCCTTGCAACTAATCGAACAAATCATTAATCTTGGGAAGAAGGTACTTATTTTTTATAGTAACTTTATTCAACTCTCGATAATTAATACAAGGCCTCATACTTTCGTTTTTCTTTTTAATAAATAAGACTAGAGCTCCCTATAGAGAAGTATTTTGACTAATGAATCCCTTTTCTTGTAGATCATGTAATTGGCTCTACAACTCAATTAGCTCAGCTAAAGCCAATCTATACACTTACTTGGAAATAGGAATTGTACTAAGCACCAAATTAATGCAGAATTCTACCTCTTTCTTAGGTAGCAAACTAAGTAGTTCTTTAAGAGATACATTGGGACATTCCTTCACTACGTTCACTTGTTCCAACTTCAATCATCCACTTGTCTCAATTTATACTGTAACTAATGCCTTCTTTCTCTACAACTCATAAGTAAGTAGGCTCACTAGCCTCTAGGTTTTAAGTTTAAAACCAAAAGTATTACCATTAACCAAGTTGAAGTACACCATTAATTTATGATGATCAATAGTGGCTCGATAGTTTGATAACCAATCAACCCCCAAAATTACATCAAAATCCAACATTTCTAGCACCAAGAGATTAGTTGGCATCTCTCTATCCTCAATCTCCACACTAACATTCTATAGATCCTATCTAAAGCTCACTTGGTTCATAAAGGAGTACATATATTCAAGATTTAGACAAACACTTAGATGGCAAACCATAACCACATACAAATATATTGGAAACATATGAGTATAAGACACTAGTATCAAATAACACATAGGCACTATAAGGGTATATAAGAAGTGCACCTGCTATAGTATCCTCATCACAAGTATCCCGTTGTTGCTAATGAAGCGTAAAAACTCTAACTGGTGCCTTCTAGCATAAGCTACTAGGCTAAGGTCGTCTAACCTAGGCTCTGGCTAATGGTCTAACTCTTTGTTGAACTAGCCTGGCCTAACTCCCTATAGGCTTCTTAAGGTAATCAACGGCTAGATGTGTTCTCTGCTTACAAGTATAACAAAAGCACTTAGGAACTAACTTCTCGTGACACATCTTGTTGGTATACCTAGGTTTTCCATAGGAGAAGTATGCTCCAATAGGCTACATATACTCCCTAACCTCATGTGGTCCAAAGCATCTCGAGCATTTAATAGTAAGGAAAACTGGCGCTAGTAGTGCATAAGCAATTGATCTAGTCTAAAGGGGAGTTGGTGCTCTAGTCAACACCATTTGAGGTTTCTTCTCTTTGCCTTGAATCATAGTCTCTGAAGCTTAAGAGAGGTAGGGTTTTAATAACCCATTGAAAAGACCAATTTGCCCTTATTTTCAAAAATATTTTTTCATAATATTACATAAATTGTAAACACATCCTTGAAAGTATGTCTAGAAGTTAGGAATATTATACTTTTATATCTTGTTAGAAATATTCATTAGTTTGACATCTTGTTGTAATTGCCATCCTCATTCATCAATGATTCATTGTGTTTCTTCATAGGGAGAAAGGGAGAGAAAAAGGACAAGGAGCAATCAATTCCATATTTTGATTCGAATTATGAATCGAACCGAATCGAACCAAACCAAATTGTATCTTTTATGTTTGAAAAAATATGATTAAGTTCAAATTAGAAAAAAAAAAAAAGAATCATTATATTAGGATTGATTATATTTGAAGCAATGAACCATGTTAAATCAAATCGCACTCACCCCTAATAAAAAAAATGAAAACTCAACATGTAAAGTGGAATATGCCAATTTGCTTTAAAAGGCCATTGTTTCTTTATACTTTATTCTATCTAAAAGCTATAAAGAAAATTAATTCTTTCCCCGCTGGGTGAAATTCTCCACCTGCCACTAGAGGAGAATTCACATATATCCAAAAAAGTCAAGGAATACTTTACAAATTAAAATATATAGTACGGGAATGAAACACTATCGTGTAAGGACGGCGATGGTTTGTGAAATTTTAGGCCAAGAACCATCACTCACCAACCTTCCATTTCATTTTGGCGAAAAAGCTTGACCAGGACGATCAGTTAGACAAGGAAGATTCAAAGAGTGGAGACCAACTTGTTTCATCATTTATGAGTCAATTCCGTTTTGCCTTATGTGTTGACAATTTTGAATAGGTCTCCACTTACAATTCCGGTCACTCGTTAGGGGGGGGTGGAGGGATGTGGGGGGGTGGGTTGGGAAATGGTGGGAAAGCTATTTTTGTTCCATTTTAAATGTTTCATGATATTCCTCTCTTTAAAATTGGAAGAATAGTTTTCATGGCGGCATTACCATCGCCATTATCTCGTGTCATCAACCACTATTATTTTCTCTCACCATATCTTATTTATTAGATCGATCTTTCTTCTCCCAAGGGGTGGTATTGTTGTCCTTGCCTCTTTTAGTCAGTTACCCTTATGTAAAGGGTACTCGATGTGTATTATATATATATATATATTTTTTTTTTTACTATTTTTATCAAAAATATTATATATGATTGGATAAAATATGGAAGGAAACATCGTTTATGAACATTGAAACTTTATCCTTATTTATTATTTAGCATATTGCTGTCATGAAATCATATAGAACATTTAAAAATTAGTTTGAGAACCGTGATTTGAACAATAGGTATGGGAAATTACAATTAATGTTTTTTTCATAACTATAATATCTCATGCAAAAATGAAATCTTTGTCAAAATAAAAATTTCATCATCTTCTAACATGGTTCAATTAACCAATTTAATGTGCTACTATATATATATATATATATATATCAAATGTTACATATATAATTATAAGAAAGAAAAAAAATTGAATCTAATTTATTTTGTTTAAAAAATTAATATTCATACTATTAAACTATAATAGTTTTAATAATATGATACTTTATGTTTAGAAATAGGATTTGTTAAACTATTTTAAATGTCACTAGACAACATAGGGTTAATGGTGGAATCCATATAATCTTGTCGAAAATGATGCTCGTTTGTCTGACGGAAGAGAGAGAGAGATGGCATCTTCTGACCTTAATAAAAGAATGGAGGATGCTACGTCCTTAGTTGTCTCATTATAAAATTACAGTGAAAACGAATAGAAAACATGAGTCAGATTACGTATTTGAAAGCTTCTATAGGTGATTGCAAGCAATATGCAACGTTCTCGTACGTGTTCTCTTTAAAAAAAAAAAAAGAGAGAGAGAGGACTCCTAAAAAACCCTTGAACCATTAAAGCAAGTTTAATAAAGTAACAATATGTAATCAAGTGGCCCATACAAGTATAGAATAATACGTAAGAAATTTAGATTAAGTTTTCTAATTATTCCCGAATTTTAAATTCCTTCCAACCACTTTCTACTGTATATTATATACATTAAAGATCTTTCATAGGAAATGAATGGAATACGATACCATGAGAGAAAAGATAATGTAGGTCACAAGGAACTTATCTAAGAAACTTATTACTAATAGAACCAAGTAAAGAGCCATCACAGAGATTGAGTAGGGTGCAAATTTGAGAGATGAGTCTTTTTAATTGATTCCACTTTATCTTATTTCGTCTTGTGCATAGCTTCTGAAAAAAAAAAAAAAAAAAAAACTATATTGTGTTTTATAACACTAAATTAGTCTCATTATTTTTATTTTTTTGGCATGGATAAAAAAACATGCAATTTGTAAAAGAAACAATAAAATAGAGAGAGAAAAAATGTTATATAGAATTTTCACACAAAACTCCAAAAGAAAAAGGTAGAAAACCTACAATAATACTAAACGAATCCACTTAGTACGATAATAATGGTAAAATGGCGCTTATACAATATAAGAGAATTTGATTTCCTAATAAGTCACTAGGGTTTTCAACATCATGCCATGTACTTAATAATGCAATTATAAAATCCCAAATCTAATATATAAAAGAGAAAGTTACTTAATCAACACTCAAAGACAAGACGGAAGAGATAGCCAACTATCACATTTACGTTCTAATTAACCTTTCGCTCATTTCTTTGTTTTCATACTCTAAAATCTAAGTCATGTCTAAATTCGATACACAAATACAACAATGTTAAGCTAATTTATAAAGTTAGTATAAATACTTAATTAAACTACCGTCACCATGCTATTATCACCACAATCACCAATATTATACTACAATGTTACCATCACCACCACATTATTGTTACATCACTACCAACATAATCCTAGCTATTTATTATAAGCATCATTACCACCTTAAAAACTCCTAAAGACACACTCCCTCCACCATCCCCTCTTCACCACCACGGCTAATAATAATGATGAGTTTAGAAATAATGGAAAACCAATAGACATTCCGGGCATTAATTTCCTAATGCCTTGGCACAATTAGTTTATTCATTTGTTTCTTCTTGTTGATTTTAATTCCTAGTGGTCATCTATGTATTACACGTTAGTTAAAAGGTTAATTCATGGGAGACATATTTGGAGCCATTAATCTTTTTCCAAGATAACCATGAAAAAAAAAAAAAAACAAAAAAGATGTTGACATGTTGCTTAATTAATAAAAAAAAAAAAACAAATGTTAAAAAGACAAACGATACTTTTACCGTACTCATGATGTACCGTGCATTCTTTTGTGGCATGGAGACCCGCGCAAGTACACAACACTACACTATTATAATTGCTTTGTAAAAGGAACTAATCCCAAGATTACAACTAGGGTTTAGATAAGAATGAAAAAATGGAAAAGGGAAGAAGCTGAATCAAATAAATTTTGGATTTTTGTATTGGTGGCTTAATATATGGTCTTCCGTTTTCTCATGATTTGCTTAATATATATATATATTTTTTATTTCTTGTTTGTTGTCTCTAGTCACATGCAATTCACGGCAAATTTTTAAATAGAGAACGGCTACAAAATTTAGAAAAATAACATCTTGAAGTTTTTGCCATGCAAATTTATAATTTTGATGTCACGTTCCGAGCATGAAGCACGTGTTAATCCACCGCATGCACCGAGAGAGTATGCAAGGTTCGATTCTATCCCACGCTTTTCTCTTCTTTGTCTCCCTCTTGTAATTATCTCAAAAAAAAAAAAAAAAAAAATCCCTGAGCGGATTGAGTATAAAGCCTAACAAGTGACTATCTGTTATATATGCATACTCGTAAAAATGCCAAGCCACATGCGACTTAAAATACATGTATGCAACAACCAACTTTCATGACAAATATATATTGTAGCCTTTCTCTATAGAGTAGCACATGGTAATCACATGGAATTAGATCCATAAAGTTAAATTTTGAGTGCTTGGACCCATGTGCCCCTAGAGTCATTTGGAAGTTTGGATCCTTAATGCTCTCTAAGAGTAGTGGAGTGATTTTGGAAGTGTACACCCATCATAATCCCCAAAGTCAATATGAAAATATGGATCTACAATGCTCCCTAACTAGAGTTGATATTGAAAATGTAGATAATCAAATTCTTCAATTTGGGTTTTGAAGATATAGAGCAAACTCCTAAAGTTGGTTTTTAAAAGTATAGAGTAAGTTTTGTAATCCATGAGTCATTCTGAAAGTATGAAATAGATCTCTAAAGCATATGAGTTATTTTTAAAATGTAGGATGAGTGTTTAGATTCGGTTTTGGAAAATATGGACGGGTCTCTAAAGTACATTATGGCATTGTGAGAATTTTTGTTGGATTGATCTAGGAATGAAGAGAAATGGTCCATTTACATAAACTCTTTTATGTTTCTTTCCTATTTTATGGAAGATAGCTCTCCTTAGGTATTGAAGTGCATTTATTATCATTTTGTATGACTTTTCTATGCTTTTCCTCTTTATTTATTTTGACACATAACATTTTGTTTTATTTAACATTTTGAGATATTTTGTTCAAGCTAACAAATAGGAGCATAGATCGCCTATATATTTATGGGTTTAGAAATGCATTCATATTTAGCCCAATTATTATTATTTTTTTCCTCCCATCCATAATCTAGTGAGAACATATTCAATAGTACTAATATATTACGTGAATTGAATAGTAATAAGTAAATATTAATAAAATCCTACTAATGAAAATTAAAACAATAGTTTCTTAAAAACTATCCATTATTAATAATTTATTTAAATATCTTTAGTGTTTACCTATTACTAATCTAAACACGATATGCGGTGAAGTATTAGTGTGAATGAATCTTTCTTCATAGTTTAGAAAAAAATAAAAATAAGTGAAATGAGAATATGTCATTTTTGAAAGTGAAATACAACTTATTTAGTAGTTGGAGGGGGAAAGCTATAATTGAGTTATGGTGTATCTATTTAATTAATATAGATTTAACCACGTTTTGTCACAATATATGCTTATTTGGATTATCTTTTTTTTTTTATTTCATTTAAATGTTTGCATTTTAGTGTTTGGAAAATTATCTTATCTGTTTCTATTTTATAATTGTGATAAAAATGGCGATTGGAGTGTCGGAATTAGAAAATGAAAATTCATGTACTTTTAAGAGAAAAGTTTTGAAAAAATATATTTTATGTATTGAAAATAATTATTTTAATTGATTTTTTTTTTAAAATATATTCATCTTTTTGGTATCTTATTCTTACTAAATACAAATATTCAAATAAATAAAAAAAAGAAATTAATAAAATAAAAAACAAATGAACCAAACAAAGCCTATATTAACTTTATACAAAATTTCAGGTATCACATCAATATGGGCACAATTTGGATTGTTTTTATTATTATTATTATTTTTTGTCTACATCATATATGTATTTGATATATATCTGATTTATATCTTTTTGAATTTTAGTATTTGGAAAACTATTTTATCTGTTTTTTTAATGGAAAGTTACATGCTTTTAAAAAAAATTAAAAAAATATATTTTATATATTAAAAATGATTATTTTAATTGATATTTTTAATATATATATATTTTATTCTTACCAAACACAATAATTTAAATAGACAAAAATAAGACACCGATAAGATGAAAAATAGATCAACTAAATAAAGCCTATATCAACTTTATGCAAAATTTCAAGTACTGCATCAAATTGTAATTAATGATTATTTTATGCATTAACTTAGCTCGTTTATTTCCCCATGCAATTACTCAGACTTTGGAATTCAGTATGATCAACCCTAACCAAACCTCATTACTTTTGACCAGAATCTGCAAACCACATCATTGATGATGCAATTCAGATCGGTCAACGGAATGGTTCTATCTAGGGAAGGAAGACATAAAGATCAACAAGAAGATTTCAAATAACACATACAGACCTGTTTTCTTTTCGGGTAGTATTTTATTATTTTTTCGGTATCGCTATGAAAGTTGGTGTTCGAATAACAAGAATGTGAGATGATAAGAGGGCAAAGTCAAATAATGGACGCATAACCGATAATGAATATAGATGTGAAACCAATGCAAATTAGATAGAATATTGGTTTTTTATATATTTTTTATATTTAATTTTGAATGAAACATATTCAATTCCCTAATAATATATATATATCTTTAGGTACCATGCATAGAAATGCATCACATGGAAATTAGAAGTCATTATAGACTAATGAAACATTACCAAAACCTTAAATAACATGGGTGTTGAGTATTCAGATAATATAAGTATAAAAAGGATTATTTATATATATGTGTGTGTATAATAGATGCAAAACAAGTACAAATAATAGGTTTGGAGCAAAATAGATTCAATATATTTTTTTATGTAAGATATTTAATCTACATATAGAGTACTTTATAGTTTTATAAATAAAATGCACTATTGTACTCAATTCAATCATAAGGAGAAAAATATCCCTTTCAATTAATGTAATAAACACCATTATCTATGTCTTATGGAGAACAATAAATCAGAGATGGTTGTTGCTAACGAATGTCTTTATATTTTATGAAATGACTAATGCATTGAGATATATGAAAGCATATGTTTTACTATGGTTCTAATATATGATATATTTATATATATATATATATATATTATGTTTTAGAGAAATAAACTTCATTTTCCTTTATACCTTTTCATTTTTCAATGTTTTTCAACACAAATTGTATATTTTTAAGAAATAAATACATAAGAACAACAATTCCTTCTTTTTTTTTTTTCCTTATTAAATTGACTCTATAGACTAGCCTAATGTTTGTAAGGTACAAAATGCAATTTGCACAAGGTTTTTAGATTTAGATCCCACTACAACAGCACCTTTTTTTTTTTCTTTTTTTTTAGGTCAACCTAAATAGTATATAGGGCTGAAAATGAGTCAAAAGTTACGAGCTTAAACTTTACTAATTTAAATAAATAAGTTTTATTTTAAGTTCGAATTCGATTTATTTATAAATCAAGTTCAAATTAAATCAAACTTAAAGCTAGCTTAGCTTGAATAGCACAAAAGCAAGTCGACTTGTTTGTAGCTTTACGGATATATAAGATAAATGAACATATATAATATATATTTAAATATCCTATATAACATATATATAAATAAATCCAAGAAGCTAAATATACAAAATGGGTAACTATATAAATAATTAGATAAATGAATAATAAATAAAAATTGGACTATATACATTTATTTTTTAGATAATATATATTATCTCATATAATATATATACATGTTATATATATATACACACACGCTTATGAACTTTTTTACGAGTGTACTTTGAAGCTTACTCTTGAGATTGGTGATTTGACCCACGAGCTTAGCAATTTGAGCTCTACTGGGTTTAGAAAAAAGAGTTATGTTTTAAGATCGAGCTTCGCACGCTTACCAATCCATCCATTCATGCGTGCGGAAATAGTTGGTGAGGCTTCAACCGTGCTCCTCCGAAATCCCACGGGCCACGCCACAATGATGGACGGTCCACCCCAAAACATTGGACGATGTAGACGACACGCGTTGAATGGAGATGGACCCTACCAAATATCTTACTTTGTCTTCCTTCTGTACTTATCTCTCTCTCTCTTCTCGCTCAACTAACTCTCTCTCTCTCTCTGCTAAGTGTTGACTGTTGAGGAGAAGTTGTTCTATAAAAATGAATAATTGAATTTAATGATTTCAATCGGCAATTCATTCCCAAGTCCTCCGGAGAGATCTCTCTCTCTTTTTCTGTTTTGTCCTGTTACTCCATCATGGCGCCAAGCAATTTCAATTCCTCCGTAAATCTTTCTCTCTCACTCCGTCCCTCTATTTATCTATCTTACTGAAGTTTAAGTCTTTGATCAGTTGTAATTACTGTTTTTTTGCTCTTGTATGCTTAAAGATTGGAACTTTCTAGCCGGGTAGTGCGTTTTTCGTTGATTGATTTGCTTAATCATTGCATATGCATGGGAGGAACTCAATTTATCTTTATATATTGTTGTAATTAGACTTTTTTGTAACTGTGTCGTAACTTGAATTATGAGTTTGGGGAAAATGTCTGTATGTTGTTGAATTATCTAATTTAGGGTCTTATTGGCTCTAATGACTTGAATTGCGATTTAGAAAAACCAAAGCTTGAATTTAATCAAGTAGAAAAGTCCCATTTTTCATGTAATCAATAAAAGGGTGCATTTTTTTGGTGAAAACGTTTTCCATATTTGTTGTAATCAAATCCTTATAGTTGTCAAATATTATTATGAAAATGATGGACGTTATGTGGTAACTGATGGCCTTCAGTTGGAAATGTAAATGTTGGTAAGACGTGATGGCAGTGGCATGCCATATAGGATGGTGGTTAAGAGCTACAAAAAATGCTAGCTGAGAAGGAGGATAACAGTTTCCTCTTTTTGAAATTGGAAATTGTCGTCCCAACCTTTTATTTTTTTAATAATCTAGCAGTTAATCACCATGATCGACCGATGGGCTACTGCCTTCACCTTCTATCACATAAGAACCACTAGCTATCACCACAAGCAGCCTGTTGAGCTTGTAATATTTGTGAAGTTTTAATTGTAATAAATGTTGAAAAATTCCATAAAATGTTTCTCACCACACCCAAGTTCGAGACTAAAGGGACGAGGAACAAAAAGTAACCAATGCTGGGTTACCATCCTTGTTTTGATTCCTCCCATTAAATAGATGCACACTTGACACTCAACCTCTGAAGTGACCCTTGGAAAGGCAATAAAAGCAAATTAAATCTGATAAATTTTGCATGTAGGGTACATGTAGATAACACTTTTGTTAGTCCAGTTGGATGAGCGAAATAATCCTTGTCTCCTTCATGGAGCAGACACTAAAAGGTATTGACCAAATCTTGAATCTTCATAAAATACAAATGAGTCCAGTCCAACTTCTCATTCTCATGGTGTTTTTAGAACTTCTGGTGTTCCGGAATTAGAACATTAATGTCTACAAAGATTAGCGTAGCTAGATGGCTTTACTGGAGTGAGGCCAATCCTGATCGTGGCCACAAGTTTTGCAGACATATTGTGAATTTACTTAATATATCAATTTGAATTTTATTAAATTAAATTTAATGTTTTCTATCTAATTCAAGAGTGTTGTTCAAGATCAACTTTGAGAAATTTTTTCAGTCATCAGTGTGTGAGAAATTGCCATCATACTTTATACAAAGCTGCAACACTGTCTACAAATGCAAACATGACGAAATCCAAGGTGGTACTTGTTTTGATGATCAATTATAGTGCCGAACCTGTTTAAGTGAAAGCTCTATGGGTCTGATGCTCTTTTATTAACTGCAGAGGCGCCAATATTGGATTAGATCTCACTTAAACTTTCAGTGTACGGTTTTCCCCTGTCTAGAAGCAGGCTTGCCATATTGAATGCCCTTAACTTCTTCAACATTTGGCATTTGAATTTGTGGTCTCACCTTCACAATAGACATAAAATCTGAATCAACTAAGAAGTTTCAATTGGTGTTGTATGCCCAGATAAGATGTTGTCTTTGTAGTATGTGCAGTTGCTTGTTTCTGGGGTTTATGTGCTCTTGTCCTTTTCTTCATGGGGCATGCCTAGAACCTCCTTCAAAAGACTTCTAAGGACTCATCATTTTGATGCTTGGAGATACTAGTGGTTAATGTTGTTATAACTGGAATATTGAGTTGTTTTTCCAACACTCCAAACTTGGAGGGTGCATCCCCTAATTAATGACTGCTCCTCCCTCAGGTGAATGTTTAAGCTGTAACGCCTGTTGAGCATAACTAGCATATTTTAAAAAACTGACCCAAGATTCTTTAGTGGACATCCAATCACTTCAGAGAGATTAAGTTATCAAATATACTGAATAAATGGAAATTGCAGAATAGAATGTTGAGATTCTTTCATTTCATTTTTTTTTTTACCGAAAAGCAAATAAAATGTATAAAAGCAACCCAATTATGGTTTCTTGATATAGTCATTATTTTGTATCAATCCATTAAATAAGTAGACACTCTCGGTGTGAAACCTCCATTATGGAACTAAGGCTCCAACAGTTGGAGGGGTGAATCTCCTGTCAGAGAAAGGGGCTATAACGCATCAAGTACAGATGCATTTTGCCTCATTTTGTGGTGCTAGTTAATGCCTAAGTTTACTCTGTTTATTATAATCTGATAAGATACTCTTTTCCAGGGAGATGCAGATATTTCTTCTGCGCAGTTACAGCTGGAGAATGGTTTTAGTGATTCACTTTCTCTTGCAAATTCTGAAGCAGTTCAGGAGCTTCTTCAACAAACTCCTCTTCATGGAACCGACGAACATCTAATAGAATTTTCAGAGGCTTTAAGAAGTATGCCGCTTTGTCAATATTTTGCTTGAATTTTTGTGTATGGCATGATGTCTTCATTAAATGGAACTTTGTATCTTCAGCTGTTGCAAAGGCATTGAGGCGAGCTGCTGAAGGAAAAGCTTCTGCGCAAGCTGAGGCTGCAGAATGGAAGCGTAGATATGAACTTGAGAGAGCCCGAAATTGGCAGTTGGAACAAAAAGGTTTTCCTGTTTGGTAGTTTTTTATGTGATTTACAATCAATCCTATGATCAGTAGGGTCCTAATGCCAGTCTTAGGCAAGCAAATCAAACCAATCATATCAACCATTCCAGCACTAATCCTTGTGCATGGTGGGGAACTTAGATGATTCATCTTAGTATGCCATGCTTGAAATAGTTCCTCTCCTCTTGCCCCTCCCCCTGCTTTCTGCTTCTCCTTCATCATTGGTTGTTATATTTCCACCTTTTCTTTCTTCCCCCCTGCAAACAATACAGAAGAAGAAATGATGGGGAAAACATCCATCCTTCAGCATCTGAAAAGAAAGAAGTTTCATTCTTCTCTGCCATAACACCCATTTATTTGTCTCTTGTTTTGTGATCATATTCTGTGCTTTTACATATGCAATGACAAGTATTGTCGGCATTAGCAAATTTGAGATAGTGATGCAAAAATTAGAGAGGAAAGGTAATAGGAAGAATTTTTTCAACTTTGTCAGCATCCCAGTATTGCAGTTCACCAGCTAGCAACATCTTTAAGAGACCAACCAAAAGGACAAAACATGGATTCACAACACTCAAGCCTTGTTCCTGTTATGTTGGAATGGCTATACGGATCCTGTTTCATCATTGCACTCAGTCATAAATCATATTGTCATTAATACCTAAAAATGTTACATCATTTTTTATTACTTTTCTTCACCGCTTTTCTTTTGGTTTTCCCCACCCTCAATTCATGTCAATCGTTTCTAAAATATCACATCTAATGGGTGTCCTCAAATCATGTCTCCATATATAGTCAAACCATCGCCATCATGCTTACCTTGTCTTTTCATCGAGGTTGCCACTCCAACATTCTCTGAGATATTGTCATCTCTTATCTTATCCTATCCTGTGCAAATGCACATCCATCTAAGCATTCTCATCTCCATTATTTTACAAAACGTAAAAACTCATAAATTTAATAAGTGTATAATTGAGGTTTCCATGCAAGCACTCGTAGCTATCTTTATATTACTAAGGGGTATGAAACAGCAGTAGATCAAGACATTTGGTTTTTGAATTTTAATTGTCCTTAAAATTAATCAATGTCCTTGCTCTCTTCTCAAAGTCTACCACAAAACATTGCTGAAGCAAACTAATGATGGAATATTTTGTGCTGTGAATCTTTATCCTCACCACTGCACATCACTGACTTTGTGGCTATTGCTTTCCCAATGGACTCTTTTTAGATTTAGATTTGAAATTTTGCTATGTAGTTTCAGCAATTATCTAATTCTACTACACTTTTAGAAGCTTTGAAAAGAAACACCTATAGGAACAAGAGAAGAATAGGAAATATAGAACACCTATAGAAATTATTTTTAAGTCTGTATTTTTCTGTTTTTCCAGTGGCTGAGCACCTTAGTTTTTTTACAGCATTCATTTGAACTAAAGTGTCCTTTTGTTGTTTGGATACTTAGTTTGGCTATAGGTTTGAGTTCTCCTTTCTGTATACAGCCCATGTACAAATTGTTTGATGAATGAAATTTTCTCGCCTTACCCAATAAACTTAGCTATACGCAACTTTCCATGCTTAAGTGGCTTAGAGGCCAGAAAAATCTGTGTGAGAGAGAATAATTGAGCATTAGTAGTTGAAGCTGTTGTGTTAGTGTAAGCATTAGACCTTGAAATTTACTTTTTTTAGTTGGTATGTAGATTTTAATCTGCTGGATTTTCTTGCAGAGATATCATTCAGGGATCGGCATAGTGATAATCATATTGAGGGTGCTGAAAGCTTGGGTAAGCACCCCGAACTTTGCCATCATGAGCAACAGTGTTGTGCAAAGCATGGAATTTGCTCCCATGAGGTCCTTTGCAATGGGGAAGATGATTCTGACTCTGATGGGGTCCAAAATAAAATGATGAGAAAGGTAATCATCCTTGTGACTTCTTTCAATTCTCTGCTTTGATACATGATTTTCTGTGTCTTTAATTATTTTCTTTAGTTGATTCAAGATCAACATTATAACTTGTGTTTCTTCTAGATTGTCTTAATAATTCTCAATCATATCTTGTGTGGATTCGTTTACTGAAGTTTTGTCTGCTGGGACAGGCATCATTCAAACTTTCATGGTGCTGTAAAGGTGAGACAAATGATCAGCACAAACATGACATTGTGTCTTTTGAAAAAGGAAATATAACAACTGCTGGACGCACTAGTAAACAGGTACATTTTGCTTTTCAAGATGATACGGTGTATGACCTCCTGCACATGTTCTGGCATGCTTTATTGTCAGGTTTGTTTGTTAGGCTCCCTAATAAAGTTTTTTTTTTTTTTTTTATCTCAGATATCTTTAAAGTGGGAATCTCCTCCGCAGACTGTGCTTATTCTCACCAAACCTAATGCAAAATCTGTTCAAATTTTATGTGCTGAAATGGTCAGGTATAGACATATAGTAAATGAGCATCCTTCATATCCATATGCTTAATTAGTTTTTGGTGCTTGCTGTCTCTTTCTATCAGATGAATGGAAATTTTTCTTTTTGTAAGCAAAATGAATGGAACTTAGCTCATGTATATCTCTTAAATTCCAATCTGATGTTCAGATATTCAATCTCATAGAGCTGCACTCAAAGTGAAATTCAGAAAGTTAAATTCTGAGTTTCTGTTTTAGGCAAAATATTAACTTGTACTATGGAAAAGATTTCTTTCAGTATTTAGGGTCTCATGTGACCTGCCATTAATGTGCATTTGACCTGTAAAATTGATTTAGTATTAGACTTATCTCACATTCTGTGTTGAATTTTCCTGAAACTTTTCCTCAGTTCAAATATATAGCTCATGCAACACTCTTGACTTCACCACACTTAGTGTGGGACTGGACCAATTTTTATGGATTTTGCTTTGCCTTTTTCCCCCTTTTTGTGGTATAGGTTTCTTAAAATAGGTACCTAAAATTGTACTAGATTTAGAGGTTACTAATAACTGATGTTGATTTGACAGATGGTTAAAAGATCAGAAAAACTTAAACATTTATGTGGAACCACGAGTAAAATCAGAGCTCCTGATGGATTCAGCCTCTTTCAACTTTGTACAATCGTGGGAGGATGGTAAGCAAGCAATGAATGCCTGTCTGACCTTTTGTACTACTAGGGATGTAAATGAGCCAAGTTGCTCATGAGTTGCTTGAGCTCAGTTTGGTTCGGCTTTGCTTTACTCAATTCTGCTTTAGTAAACAAACCAAGCTCAAGTTCAAGATGAAGTTTATTTATCTAAACAAGCCGCGCTCGAGCTCGAGCTTTAGTTCAAGTTCGTGAGTAGGTTTACGAATTTTATATATATTATAAATATTATATATTATTAAAATATAAAGACTAATATCTATATAATATATAATTTAATCTTTGTTTATCATTTATTATATTATTTATTTCTATATTTCTTAATTTTATATAGTTAGGCTTGTTAATAGGCTCAAAATTTACTCGTTTTAGGCTTGGCTTAGCTTAACTTAACTTGGCTTGGCTTGATTGGTAAAGAGTCAAGTTTGAACTCAAGATAAAACTCGTTTATTTAAATGAGTCGAGCTTGATACTTAATTTCAAGCTTAATAAAAAGCTCAGCTTGAGTTTAAACTCAATAATTTTTAAACAAGCCGAGCTTGAGTCTTTAAAAGATCGGCTCGACTCGTTTGTAGCCTTATGTACTGTTCTTGTACTCAGGCCTGGTGGAGTTCCTGTTAGTTTCCAAGAGTATATTTGTCTTTAATGTTCTGATGTTGGGGGTATCACTTCGAGAGAGCCAACTGGAATTTTGTTGTTTTTTTGTTTTTTTATAAGTTTCAAATGCGAAATCAGAATCTCTTGGTTGCATAAAGATAATGTTTATCGATATGCTCATTTTCTACTTTTTTGCCTTAGACAGAGAGATAGTGAACCTGCATGGAAAAGTGGACCTTGTGGTAACTCTTGGTGGAGATGGAACTGTCCTATGGGTATGTGTGATGTTTTAACACAATCATGCAGCTTTATCTATAATTTAAGGCTCTATTATTATCATATTCTGTGAATTAAAAATTGTTCATTAACAAATTGAGTATCTTTCTGTTAATAGAGTTGTCTGCATGAACCTGTTGTATGTAAGGTAGGCATAAATTAATTGTTTTATGTAGAAAGATAATAGTCATGTTTGACAGGAGTGAAATGGCATTAGCCTCATTCAAATTCAGATTTCAGTAGGAGAGCAGCAGCTAGGTAGATATTTCCTGTTTGGCAGTTAGAAGTTTAATTTCTTAATTAAATATGATGAAGCTATTCCCTCTGCTAAAGTGGTGGAAACACGGTTTAATAAGTGTACATAAATGATGTAACTAATCAAGCTCAAAATTAACAGACTAATTTTACTGATCAATGAGTAGTCTTGAATGAAAGCCCCCTCTGCTCCCTAGCATTCCATATTGTGTTAAATATCTCAGTGCCCAAAGCTTTCATTTGATACAAGAACTCCACAAGTGTTTCATAGCTATTACCCTTAACAATGGGAAATTCGAAAAACCATGGATAAATATGACTCATCAAGAGATGCGTTGATAAAGATGGCTGCAAATTTTCCATGCTTTCATGACATTTAGATCCCTCCTTTTGGCTGCAAACTTCAGAGTTTTGATGCTGAAACCAAGTTCAATTCTAAGCTCTCCCTGACTTTATTTCAAGCATCAATCGGTTCTTCTAGAAGGTCAGCCAATTATAACCGTGAAAGCATAAGCTCCCTTTTTCTAAATGGAAGCAACTTTCTCCAACTTAAGAAGCTCTACCTTCAAGTCATGTTTTTTTATCGAAGGAGATCGGGTGTCATAATGTGAACTTGCATGTCAAATCCAATTTCCCAGTTTTGACCCTAGTAAATGAGCTTAGAAGTGGCTTCCTTGACATTCGGTTTCAGTTGGCTGCCTGTTCATCTGCTTTTCTTTTTATTCCTTTTTCTTTTTCTTTTTCTTTTTTTTTGGTTGTTGTTGTTCCCCTTGAATATGCAGTAATTTTCTATTTGTTATCTGCAGGCAGCATCAATGTTCAGGGGACCTGTTCCCCCTATTGTCCCATTTTCTTTAGGGTCGTTGGGTTTTATGACCCCTTTCTGTATCCTTATATTAATGAAAGGCTTTTGTTTCTTGGATATTACATGTGAGATCCAGCTAGGATGAACTTTTGCAGTGGTATTTTATCCTTCCACTGTGGTAGAAAAAGCCTTAACATTTTACAGATAGTGAACATTACAAGGACTATCTAAATTTCATTCTAAAGGGCCCTTTCAGCATCACATTACGGCATAGATTGCTCTGCCATGTCATCAGAGATTCAGCAAAGAGTGATTATGAAACAGAAGAACCAATTCTTGTGTTGAATGAAGTCACAATTGATCGTGGCATATCATCATATCTTACAAATTTGGAGTGCTTTTGTGACAACTCCTTTGTCACTCGTGTGCAAGGTGATGGCTTGATTTTGTCAACAACATCTGGGAGCACTGCATACTCTCTGGCCGCTGGAGGATCAATGGTCCATCCACAGGTAAATTCTATAAGCTTGGTCTCTAAAGTAGTTTGTTTGATTAATAAATTTAATCATTGATATTATCAAATTAGGAAAATAAATAAATCAATAGCTGAATATAATAAATTGGGTGATGGAAAGTAAGAGTGGGTACTATTTAAAGTGCTAATGAGAATCCAGCTTGGGTTGATAAAATTGAAACTTGTGCTAAAAAAGAAAATGACAAAACTTTTTGGATTACATTGTCAAAAAAGAACTTGGGATTTATTTCTCAAATTTTCCTGATTATTTGCTTTAGATGATGTTAATTAAAGGCACTAAGTTTGGTAAAAGTTTTGTTATGGACCCGGTGTAGGTATTTGATCATCTAAGGCATGGGCCATTTATTCGCTTAAGCTTATTGATGATTGTGGGGCAACCTGCTCAAGTTTTACCAGTGTTTTTAATTTTATCCCCAAACCCTGTCATTTGCTATCAGAAAATACCGATAGATATAAATGGATATGATGAGAATTTATCTTAAAGTTTGAAAAATGTTAATGTTGTCCATGACTTGCTTAAATGCAAAAACTTATAAATTGCGGTGCTACATAATTAATGTGGCATCTGTTAATAGTTAAGTAATTTGGAAAATTATAATTCAAATTATCAAAGAGCAGAACATTAATTATTATGCTGCCGTAATTTAGTTTACAAATTGTGAGCTTGTGTGAGTTTGGAGGTTATATTGAACAACTTTATAACTTCTAGTACAAGTTCCGGAGGCTTATTTAATAAAAAGTTTTCAGTAAGTTGCTTATTTAATGTGAAACATAAATAATAAGGATATTTATCTATAACTTTTGTTGGGTCAAGTCTTTTGGGTAAACGACATGGAAAACTGAAATCTGTCCGAAACTATTGGATTTATAGCATCTTAAAGCTCACTGCCCATTTTCTCAGGGAAGTTCCCCTGTAGGGAGCTTCAACTTCGGCCATACTGCCCTTCGTAGTTAATTGGGCCCCATATTTCGGAAGCTTCCAAATTCCTCGAATCCTCCTACCATTTTCTTGCAAGATGTGTTTATGAAACCTGTGCAATATGTTCAAATTTACTATCTTCCACATTTGGATGGCTTAAATACCACGCCATCAATCACAAACTTGTAATATTGCATTTAGATGCCATGCTGCTAAGTCAAATTTTCTCCTCATTATGCCTCTCTTGTTCAATTTTTGAAATGTCTGTTACTAGACCAGACTAGTCCAGAACTGACAGTCTAGTGGCCATGTTTATAATGCAGGTTCCTGGCATATTGTTTACACCCATCTGTCCTCATTCCTTATCCTTTCGCCCCCTGATATTACCCGAACATGTGACTCTTAGAGTGCAAGTACCTTTCAATAGTAGAAGTCCTGCTTGGGCATCCTTTGACGGAAAAGACAGGAAACAATTGTCAGCTGGTGATGCGCTTGTGTGTAGCATGGCACGTTGGCCTGTTCCAACAGCATGCCAGGCCGATTCTACCAGTGACTTCTTGCAGAGCATCCATGATGGGCTTCACTGGAATTTAAGGAAGACACAGTCGTTTGATGGTCCGCGAGATACATGAACATGATTCATAATGTAATAGATTAGGTACATAAATAATGTAATGAAGTAAATCTTGTGCAATTGTCAGCTTATTATTATAGAGGGAAAGATCTACCAATCCATTCTCCATGATGTAAGTGCAGCAGATATATGTAGTAATTTTCATTTAGCCTTTAGTGTTTTCGGGAAGGGGCATATTATATTTTTTTCTTATTTTTTCTTTTAGGACTGCCTTTAGCGTCCTTGAAGGTTTATTGTTAGAGTTATTTATAGATGTAAAACGAAATTTAGTTTCAAGAACCAGTTGAAATCAAATGGATTTCACTTTAGAAACAAGATGGCTCTGTTATATGCGTATAATCTATTACTTTAACTCAGGGTATGCCTATGTCGTATTTGTTGATGCATCAATGCACAAATAGCATAGAAACTTCTTTCAGATGATGGGCTAAACCTAGATAGCTTCTCAATTCGCTCATGTAAAGGTTTCAGAAGATTGAAATGAGGGAAGAGATGGCAATAGAGGTTGAGGTGAGATAAGCATATCTCACCTTTGACACAATATTTAAGTTGATATGCCGAAGATGATCATGTGGGAGTGAAAAACTTTCACTTGGACAAGGTATTTAAGTTAATTTAAGGGAAATGTGCTTTCTTCCGAAGTATGGGCTCAGGTAGTCATTTTATTGTCAACCACAGTGAAGCAGTCTCTGTTATGCGGGGAGCACACTGAATTAATGCAGTATAGAAATTCAGTTATTGTATCTTCCAGCTAGGTCTTTCCACAAGCAATTCTTTATGGAATTTGCTCTGCATATCTGTGAGAATCAACTTCAGTGCGCAGCTCTTTTCTTGGGTCGTTCGCAAAGCAGTTACAGAAGTTCCACAAGTAGCTTAGTAATCTCCACAGTGCAGAACTTGCAACAAACAATTAGGAGGAGGTCATTTTGCCCCTTTTGGAAAAACTAATTCCTTAAAAAGGGTCTTACTAATTCCAATAATACTGTTGTGAAATTGCATTTTGTAGGTGCGATTTCACTTTTCCCAATCTCGTATTCTAATTGGATTGAAAATGCGAATGCAACTTAATCGCATATCTTAAAAATGATCCTCCAGCTAAGTACACACAACAGCAGCTGCTACTGCACCCAATTACATAGAACAATGGTAGCATGAAAAATATAACAAAAAGTGAAACTCTAGCCCTAAACCCAATCAAAACCTGAACTCCACGTCCAACTCAAAACCAAACTTAGAGCTCAATTGCAAAGCCACACCCAATTTCCAAATCCAAACTTCAAACCCAATCTATAATCCCAAACCCAAACTCGAACAACCAAACCCAATCTTTAAGTACAAACTCCATTCAAAGTAAGCCTAAATACATCACAACTCTATCAATACGTAGAAACTGTATCAATGACAATCAAGGCACATATACTTTGAACTTCATTTCATAACAAATTCAATAAGTAAATGAAACTAAATTGCCTAAAGAAAGGAAACGAGTATCAATATATTAAAACCAAAGTCATATATATATACACACAATAATTTACAAGTTTTATTATAGTTCTAAATTAAGTACAAACTAAACCTATCTAAGCTAGATACATGAAATCACCCTAACCCGTCTGTCACCTCCTTGGGATCACCCATATTAGGTGTAACTCTATTGTACATGGGAAGATGTTCTTGATCCCTCATCCCATGTATTGTATTGTAAGTCTACTTGTGTGATACCCTCCTCCACACCTAACCTTACTGGATATCTCTAAAAGTAAGGGGTATCTGGAGTGACCATAGAGCTGGAAACCAAAGCAATGGTTGGCATGAAAAATGAAGTTAGATTTGATACTAACTGAGATGAGATACTAGTGAGTGGATCATCGTGCCATTGGGACTAATGCTGTGCTATAGAGTAGTGCTCCTGTAGTTACTCCAGAGGAACAAGTAGAAATTGATCTACTAGTGGGGAAGGAGACTTGTCTGGAGGTGGATCCTAATGACAACCCCTACTACAATTGTGGTCTTGTTCTCTACCTCGAGCTAGACAAGATGGAAGATTAAGCAGCTCCTCCTACTGACCTTACGAGAATAGTGTCACACATCCATATCCAACGAGTAGATGTTATGTAGACTGTCTAATCTCTTATGCTTATTGTTGGGTGCATGCTGGATGGCAATGCGATCCATCGCATATGCTTGTAAGGCAAAGATAGAAATCTAAAGTTACTTGACTAGAAACAGATGCCATGCAACATCTACTAGAAAGTCAGAACTTAGAGCGCAAGACTTACTAAGGCACCTAGTATCACTCCTGTATGTCCAATGTAGCACCTCATAACATCGTAATACCATGGAAAGTATAGAGGCACAACATTGCCCAAGAATTGATGTGTGGATCGAGGGATATTCGATCTCTCACCAACGAAAAGAAGCCTCCTTCCTACAATAAATGAGTGACCAATCATCCTGAAAGAAGCAAATGCATATTGTTAGTACATAATAGTCGGCTACTGTAGTTCAATAAGAAATTGGGCAAGACAACTTCACCACATATATGTCCAGCCCATACTGCATTAAATTGATGCATATCCTACAATCTTAACAACGACCTATCTACTAGGCCCAGATCCATCTGCAAAAAGATATACTAAAGTGTAAGAGTATACATTAATGAGGGAAATATGAGAAAAAATATTAGCAAAGCATTATTGAGTTAAATTTCATAAAGTAAAAGTAATAGGATAACTCATTAAACCTCATGTCTTTCTTCATTCGGGGCAACTTCTCTTATAATGCCCCTCTTTCCTACAATAACTATAGCAATTCTTCATCAATAGCTCTCTAAGGTCCATTTCGTTGTGGTAGTGCTTTGACTATGGCCGACCCTTGGTTCGAGCCATTTCATAATTGGGATGAGTCATAGGTTTGTCCACATCGAGCCAAATGTGAGTATCCCTAAGAGTTTAGAAGCTGGCACAATAGACAACTTGCTGGAAATCTCAATAATACTACTTGGTTACCTTTCTAACATTGTTGACTTCAAAATGCGCTAAAACAGCCCAACCGTATCAACATGTTATCCTAAGAGTATGCCATTTATCATACATGCACATGTCTATTACTATGTTCACCGTATGTCTGTTCCTACCTTTCTAGCGATACCTATCCTTCTCCTGCCTATATGGACCGTACGTATCCCATTCATCCTATCAAATATTATGATCATATGCTAGGATGCTGATTGTTACCACCTCATAATCTTTTCATTAGCCCATAGAGTAAACATATCTCCCTTGCTAATAGCTTCTGTTGCTTTAGCACAACATGTTTGGAAATACCTAATATAGTTATAGAAGATTTTCAAGGTAAGAGTTACCTTAGTAGATGAAGAATCATTTCCTTCCTAGACTTAGTTTTTGATGTTGTTGAAGGAACATATTGTTGGTAAACATCGAAACCACACTCAAATGCCCTAGTTCACCTTTCTTTAGAAATCTTTACAAACTAATTTGGTGTGTCCTGTTTCCTTTTCCTCAATTCCTCCATGTAAAAATCATGCTTTAAGGTTGAGCTTTCAAACCAACGGTGGTGACAAGCTTCTTTAGTGGTGCACTTTGATACTTTGTATTGAAGTTACTAGCCATATACCTGATGCAATACTGCCATTATGTAAAGGGCTCCTTCCAACCAACATCCCTGTATCTTACAACTCCACCTATGCTAGTATGTCGATCCAATATAAGGCATATAGTTTGATCGTCTTGATGTTTACCAACATCATGTTCCTTCAATAATATCAAAAACTAAGCCTAAGGAAATGATTCGTCATCTACTAAGATGAATGTTAGGGTAATATATGATTGACACCATTTGATGTGAACTATAACAAAAAACAAATAAGACCGGTCATTGAATGAGTTCAAGCTTACCGAAAGCTTGAAAAGAAGATGATGGGAAATGTGCGAAAGAACAAAAGCGAATGAAAAGTAAGCAAAACTCACGAACAACTCCAATGAATATGACGCATCAATGGAACTTCCAAGGACTTACGGCACAACTTAATATGACGTACGAGAACGTCCGATGAGGTTACTCGCCACCTAGCCTCACTTAAGGGTTAAGATAAGAGTGAAATAAGAGTAAACAGAATAGTGTTTACGAAAAGGAAGAATATTCAGTTGTATTGATGATGATCTGATTATGGCTACAAATACAATGGGTATTTATACCCAATAAGTTAGGGCAATTTGCCTAAAAAGGGAAAAGATAAAAAATGTTATTATTCTAAAAAAGTAATGTACAAGAATACAAAAAGGTAAAATGAATATTCAAGAAAAACAATAATTAATGTGGTAGACACTACACGTGCTCTTGTACATGTAGTGGCGATACATTGGCGAAGCCGTTGAAGGATGCGGGCAAAAGAGTATGTTTAGATTGCTAGTCCGAGCAGGGGTGACTAAAGTTCAATTTGGAGTCTCTCTCTCGGCATTTTTGTAAGGGTGAGGCTGAGTAGTTGGTCAGTTCAGACGTAAGTAAGTACTCGTGAATAGCCTGGCTGTTATCTCAACAATCTACAATTTGGCAAAATTCAAAGAGATGAGTAGTCATTTGGTTCGGCATACAAAATGATTTAGTAAAGAGATACTTGGCTTCGGTAAGAGTCGACTGGAAGAAAAGGATCTACCTTGCTAGTCCTTCTAGTCCTTGAGCTCGACTGCAAGTCAAAGGCTCAATAACCTGATTCTTATCATTCCCTCTAGGTTGATTTGGATTTGGGATCAAATCTAAATAGTCTCCGATCAACTCTCCATCAAGGTGATACGAACTAAGGTTGACAATATTGAAGGTGTTAGAAACTAAACTCTTCGACATGTTGTGTAACAGTACAATCTCCCACAAGAAAATAAAAGGAGTAGCCGAAGCGTTGTTAGTCTTGGAATAAGGCACGAAATGTACCATCTTGCTGAACCTATCCACGACAACCATTATAGAATCTTTGCCTCAGGCAATTTATGGTAGTCCGAGAATAAAGTCTATGGTTAATTCGGTCCATGGCTTCGTTGGAATAAGCAAAGCCACTACTTTCCCTTATTCAGCTCGATACTTAGCCCTATTGCATACGGTATAGCCTTCAATAACTCTATACACATCTCATCTCATCTTCGGCCAAAAGAATCGACTACTTAGCAATTCACATGTTCTTTTCTCCCCAAAATGTTCGGACAGTCCTCTACATTGGGCTTCTATGATTAGCAGCTCTCGAAGTGAACAAGTTGACACACATAATTTCCCTCCTTGGAACAAGTATCCTTCCTCCATATGATATTCGTCCATTATCTTCTATCGACACAACGCACAAGTGTGGATTCTTAGAATACTATTTTTTGATACTCACAAACCCAAATAATTTGGTCTGTAGTTCATTCAGAAGTACATGCCTTCTCGAAAGAGCATGTGCAATTACGTTACTCTTGCCCTGCTTGTATTTTATCATGAAATTGAATCCCTCAAGGAATTCAATCCATCTCACTTGTCGCTTCGACAATTTGGTCTGACTTCGGAGGTATCTCAAGGACTCATAGTCAGTATAGATGACAAATTCTCTCAGCAATAAATAATGCTGCCATACTTATAATGCTCGGATCAACACCAAGAGTTCTTTATCATACAGAAAGTAATTTAGTTGAGGTTTTCTGAGCTTCTCACTATGATATGCAATTGGTAAACCTTCCTATATTAAGACATCGCTTATTCCAATGTTTAACGTGTCACATTCCAACTCAAATATTTTCTCGAATTTAGGCATAATAATTACAAAGGCGGAGGTTAACCTTTCCTTTATTTCGGTAAAACTCCTCTCCTCCCTTTCTCCCCATCGAAAGTTGGTGTTTTTCTTTATTAGCTCAGTAAGTAGTGCGTGAGGGTGCTAAAATTCCTGATGAATTTTTTACAGAATGAAGCCAATCCATGAAAACTTCTTATGTTGGCATAAGTAGTAAGAGTTGGTTACTCAATGATTGCTCGAATCTTCTCATATCTTCTTGTTGTCTACTTATAAGCCTCTTCCACTTACTACGTAGCCCAAAAATACCACTTTCTTCTAATAAAAACAACACTTCTTAAGCTTATCGAATAATCTTTTGGCATGGAAGATATTCAATACTACTCGGAGATATTCACAACGACTCAACATATCGGTATTGTAGACTAGGATATTGCCAAAGTACACCACGATATATTTCCCTATCAGATATCTCAACTCATGGTTCATCAGTCTCGTGAAAGTGCTTGGGGCATTCGATAAGCCAAAGGGCATGACCATTCATTCACAAAGTCCATGTTGAATTTTGAATGTTGCTTTCCACCCATCTTTTAGCCTCATTCAAATTTCATGGTAACCAGATTTCAGATCAATTTTGCTAAAGATCTTGACTCTACTCACTTCATCCAGCATATCTTCCAATCTAAGGATTGGATACCTGTATTTGATTATTATCTTGTCACAGCTCAGCTATCGACACACATCTGCTAGGTATTATCCTTTTTTTGGTACTAGAAGCGTCGGTACAACACAAAGATTGAAACTTTCCATAACATACCCTTTCTTTAGTAACTCATTGACTTGACGTTGGAGTTTAGAAATCTGCTTGGGACTTACTCGATATGTGGGCTTATTCGATAGTACGACGCCAAGTATTAAGTTAATGCAGTGTTCTATACCTCGAATTGGGGGTAATCCTTCGGGTAATTGTTCGGGGAATAAGTTAGCGTACTCATATAGTAACTCCTTTACATCCTAGGATAGTTCACCCCACTCCTTCAACTCTAATAGTTGCCTAACCAACATGAAGGTCAAGGCATCAGCTTTAAGGGTCTCTTAGAGCTTGGTTCTACTCATCATTAGAGCTTTCTTTGATCTACGAGCAAGTTTGGCCTACAGTTTATTAACTTCACTCGACAGCATTAAGTTCAACATGATCTTCCTGCTATCCTTCTCAAACATATACGTGTTCCAATATCCATCATGGATAACTCTTCTATCAAACAGCTACGGTCTACCTAGTAACACATGGGAAGCACACATGGGTAGTATATCACAAAGAATCTGGTTAGAGTAATTTTCGATAGTGATTGGCAGTAATATTTGCTGAATGACATGCAGTGCTCCTTTTTCACTCAACCAATGCAACTTGTACAACGTTAGATGTGCAACAATCGGCAACTTCAATTTTGTAATAAGATCAATTAATGCCACATTGGTGCAATTATCCATAATGAGGGCACATACCTGATCATTCGCTTTATAGGTAGTATGAAATAAATTCTCTCTCTGCTCCTCCTTGCGTAAGGGTTTTATGTTCATTATGTATCGAACAACCATGATCAATTGGTCTAAGTCCTTAACAAACACATCCTCTTCAATCAGTTCTTTCTTGGTAATACTCTCCTCCTCCTCGGGTTCCTCATTAGTACTCTTTACCTCCAGCTTCGGGACGTCTCCCTTGATGACCATAGTCCTTCGGTTTTGGTACTGAGCAGCCATATGTCCAAACCTTTGACACTTGAAGTACTTGATCTGATTCGTCTTCCTACCAGATCCTTACCCTTTCTCATAAGTTCAGGTCGATACGTCATTGTTGGGTCAACTTTTCTGCTTAGCTCGAACATCTATCTTTCGGATCAGCTTAGTATTTGATTGAGTTCGGTGACTTCCTTGTCTAAGTTGATTAGTCAGCACTCTAGTTGATACTTGAATTTTTCTCTACCTCTTTACTCGTTGGGTTATTCTAATGGCTTCATCCATTATGGTAAACTGTTGGAGTTCCATAATTTTTCGAATGTCACCTTGCAACCCAATAAGTAACTTAGATATTGTTCGTACTAGTGGTTCCTCCACTTCACATCAAATCATGAGTATTTGGAATTCTTGAACATACTCATCAATTATTCGGCCTCCTTGTCTCAATTCCTAAAACTGAGTAAACGTACCTTACAGATAAGTATTGGGCACAGACTCGTTTCTGAGTATTCTCTTCACCTTAGGCCAAGTGTTAATCTCTTAGTAACCTCCTCACCTCCTCATAGTCTAGAAATTCTTCCGCCACATGGTGGCATATCTGGAGCACTCAAAAACAGTAGTTCTCACTTTCTCATAGTCTTTGTATTGATAATAATAAAAAAAACACGCTCTACTTTCTCTTCCCACTCTGAATATTCATCGGTACTCCTAGATCCATTGAAGCTTGAAATCTGAAGCTTCATATGGTTAGATGCTCCAGGGACTCGAGTTCGTTCTTCTTCAAAATACTCTTCCTCGTCCCCTTCATCCAGTTTCCTCAAGTCTATCATTCGTCTTACTCGTTCACCTATTCCTCCACCTCGAACTTGTCAAGCTGAGTTCTAACTTCTAATAGGTTAAGTAGCTTATAGGGTGTTTTGCACGGCCTCAATCGATCAGCAAGCCAACGCATGAACAGTTCGGGTCAAATTTACCAAGAGGTTAGCCACCTCATCAAGTCTCTTATCAATGCTCCTAGGGGTTCCTTAAGACTTTTGACCATGTTAGATAACTCCACTGTTGTCATCTCCAATACTAACATTTATACTTGGATCTATCATTTCTTCAAACTAGAAACTAAATAGCCAGCAAACACAGCAGCAAAGATGAACACAATAACTTACTCTGTTTTACACACACACAAAACAGAGTATAAACAAAACTTTGAAAACAAACTACAATGAAAACAAAACATTTGCTCTGATACTAAGATTATGCAAACCATGAGTAAGAACAGATAAAGCCAGCTATTGAATAGGTCCAAGCTTACCAAAAGCTTGAAAAGGAGATGATAGGGAATGTGCAAAAGAAAAAAAGTGAATGAAATGTAAGCGAAACTCACGAATAGCTCCAATGAATATGACACACCAATGGAACTTCTGATGACTTACGATACAACTCGATATAATGCACAAGAAAGTCCAATAAGGCTACTCGCCACCTAACCTTGCTTAAGGGTTAAATAAGAGTGAAATAAGAGTAAACAAAATAGTGTTTATGAAAAGGAAGAATATTCAGTTGTATTGATGATAATCTAATTACGGCTACAAATACATTGAGTATTTATACTAAATAAGTTAAGACAATTTGCCTAAAAAGAGAAAAGACAAAAAGGGTAGTACCTTAAAAAAGTAATGTACAAAAATACAAAAGGGTAAAATGAATATTCAAAAAAAGTAATGATTAGTATGGCAGATGGTACACATGGTCTTCTACACGTAACGGCGATACATTGGCGAAGTCATTGGAGGATGCAGGCAAAAGAGTATGTTCAGATTGCTAGTCCGAACAGGGGTGACTAATGATCAGTCCGGGGTCTCTCTCTTGACATCTCGAAAAAGGTGAGGCTGAGTAATTGGTCAGTTCGAACATAAGTGAGCACTCAAGAACGGCCTGGCTATTATCTTGGCAATCTACAATTTGACACACTTCAGAAAGATGGGTAATCATTCGGCTCGATATACAGAGTGACTCAGCAAAGAGATACTCGACTTTAACAGGAGTCAGCTAGAGTAGGAGGATCCACCTTGCTAGCCCTTCCAATCCTTGAGATTAACTGCAGGTTAAAAGCCTAGTAGTCTAATTCCTATCACTAACCATACTGCGTGCAATCAACAACTTCTACTTGTACTTACCATACAAACAAGTGCCATCAATGCTCACAACCAGCTTATAGTTTTAGAAGGTATGTATGCATGGACAAAATGTCTAAAAGGCTTAATGAAATACATCATTATGCTTGCATTCCTTGATACTTAGCACATATTCCCAAGTAACATAAGACCCTAGATTAGCCTATTGGATAATGTTTAACAATTTTAGGAGCTTCGTGTAAGATCTATCCCAATCGCCATACACCACTTCAACAGCTTTCCTCTTACCATCCCATACTCGCCTTTTTGAAACAAGTACTTGAAGGTATCAAGTATTGTTTGTCTCAAAATGACCTTCACATAAAGCTTATTCTTAACTTGACCAAAAAAACAATAAGCCATGAAACTTGAATCCAACTATGGCTCATCCTAGGATAGGATAGCATTGAGACATGTGAGTGGTCCATGAACAATTGTGACTACAAAGTCAATGTTCATCTACTTTTGACATTTATAGAGCCACCATCTATACCACTTATCCCTCTTTATACATATTAAATGCGAAACCTTCTTATCTAACTCATCAACAAGGTAGTTGTAGTGATGCTTAGTGTGGAATGACTTAAATGCATATATCAAGTTGGATTTCCTTGCAAATTGCATGCCTTTCCTCAAATGTAATATAACCATCCCCACCATCCATCCTATTCAAGAAGGGAATTGGATGCTTAAAAGAGGGGGCGCTTTGATGACTAATGGACTAAACATTTTGATGAACGAGTGGTGAGCTATACGCTACGTCCTCTACTGGGAGTATAAGGTCATCTAGAGTGTTTATCTTATCATCATCGAATTGCCTATCCATTTCACCCTCTTTGTTCATTGCCTCTTCTTTTGAATCACTATATATAGTGTTGTGTACCTCCTTAATCTCTTTATCAAGATTATTACTAATGTGTAACTTGACTTTCACCATGCGAGGCTCATTAACATCAACAATTTCTTTAAGGTACTCAAAACATCTATGAATGGTTGTAATTATACAATATTAGGGGGGGGTACCTATTGGCATGATGAACTCACGATGTTTGTTTCCATTAACCATCGTGTTGGAACTAGCTTCAACTTTAATAAAAAGTTCTTAAATAAACAAGCGGTCTACTTCTTTTACGAATTCAATCGGACCTTCCACATTATTGTTATCAGTTATTAGACTTAAAGAATAATGAGGGTATATAGAACTACCTAAAATGATAGCAAATTGCTTATGAAACACTTCGACATAATCTGTGCTAGTATCAATTTCGACAGTTAAGCAAATTTGTGCAATAACTACCCAAAATGATAGCAAACTACTTATGAAACACTTCGACATGATCTGTGCTAGCATCAACTTTGACAGTTAAGCAAGTTTTGTGCAATAATTCAGAATAACTAACGTCTTCCTTCACCTTAATCTTTTTTGGTGTTGGTCTATTATAATACACCTTATCTACACTATCTAGTATATTCCCATGAGCTACTATAGAAAACCTCACAAAATTCCCTATGCTCAAAAATCAACTTCAACTTCAACTACTAGCATGCATAATGATCGAGTATTACAAAATAATGATGTCTATTAAAATTTACCTCAATAATATACTGCAATAGATGCTACACTTATGACTAATTGAAGTGCTAACCTGCAAAACACTAGAAAGAGAAACACATTAGTATAATTATGGTTAAATTCGTAATTGGCAAAGGAAACAAATAATTAGAAATATTTACTCATTGTATGGACATTAGAGACGTGGGTACAACTCGTGTAATGTGATAAAATAAAAACAAAGAGTTGAAATCACGTATCGAAGATAGGAAATGGAAGTGAGTTGCTTACACCGCTATGTTTATTTTAGAAAGAGAAACTTTCTTGCAAATGATGAAGAAGAGGGTTAGAGTTAGGGTGGGGTGTAGGGCGGGATTTACAAATCCCATTCACTATATGCAATTTCTTAACAAAATACATCCTACAAAATATGAGCAATTGGGAAACCCTAAAACTCATTCCTTAAATGTGATTTTGTGACTGTATTCAGAGAATTAGTTTGGCCAGGACCCTTTTTAAAGGATTAGTTTGCCCATAAGGGGCAAACTGACCTCTTTCTCAAACGGTTAGTGCATTTGTATGGAAGTTGGCGATATCTTTAGGATCATTCACAATGTCGGATACAACCCGAAAGCTTTGATGAGATCGAGAAAGAGTTATAATCCAAGTGATGTATGAATAGCTTTGCGCAAGGGAATTACCTTCTACCTTTGTCAATCTCCATCATGGATAGGCTTGATGTTTGAAAATCACCTTGCAGGAACAATATGCACCGGCATATGATGAATGCGCAGAGTCAAGATATCTCTCAACTCCTCTGTCTCACCAACTCGATCATCACGATACCTGATCTTCTAGAACAGAATTTTGAGTAGTTAAAAGGAGACTTACCAATTTTCCAGCTAAAAGTTGAATTAGCTTTAAGTTACAAGCAACGGTAGATGCACCAAGCACCTAAACATTTTTTCTTTAGTAAAATCCGCCTAATAACCATGTGGATTTCGCTCAATATATTAGGAATATACCTCCTTCCAAACGGAAGCAAAACAGAAAAACAGGCAATGCAATCTCGTGGCTTGGCATGTAGAGTGATAGTTTCTTTGCTGATACTCACTACAAATTAACCGTTTTGGTAGTTTACAGTTAATCACACTGACATCCCAAGGCCTACTCATTGATAGGACAGAAGAATTATTCAACCATAGGTCTGAGTCGACAGTAGTTGATGGGAAGACCCCAAATGACATTCAGGAAAACAAAATGGCCCCTTGTAAAGGAATCATGCAGCAAACGCCTGTTAGTTACTTTGAAGTTGTGCACTAGCATTTTGAGAAGCAGCCTTGCCATATATTCACATTTACAATTCAAATGTTCACTTCTCTTTAACACTGGTGATTTGCAAATCCAGACTAAATCTTGTTGTTTATTACAGATCCCTATTTTCTTGGACATAGTCCGATCCCTCGTATACGAGGACTTCTCCATCAAATGTCTGTTGGCTGTATCTACACCCCCACCTCTTTTATGAGTGAGCGGATGTCTATGACCTAATGCCTTACTTGTACAATCGCCAATCAGACGCATGAAATTGGGCCATTAGTGTCACTCTGTAACATCCAAATGGAGAGATGAACTAATGTAAATTTTCATTAAATATGAAAGAGGGAAGCGTCCTCTCCATCAGCCTTGACAAATCACCAATTAGTCAATCAAGAAACCTGCCGCAATTCAGGTAAGGCACAAGTTACCTGATCATGCTTTCACTATCCACCACCATCTTCTACTTTCTACCATATTGCAAATAAAAGATTTTCATGAGGTTACAACCCAAGAAGCAATTAAGGAAAGCCTTAACGACCTGTGAATGCAAAATCCAACTTTATTGAAGGTTGCAATTTCTTCCAATAATCCATAGGGACTAGTCTAAAGTACAAATGAGAAGAGGTGTGATGAATAAATTACCAATCTTGCCTACAGAAGCTGCAGTTACAAAGGCAAGAGGTTTATATTTGAATATCTTTCAATCAACAAAATTGAAACGACAAAAACCAAAAACCTGTATGGAAAAACTATGGAGACAACCGATGCGATAGGTTAATCTCCTCCAATCAAAATCAATCAACATAAGGCCCAAATTTATGGTCGCCAAGTTTTTTTATCTCTTATTTATTGAACACCAATCCATCGAGCATAATCCACCCACCTGTCAAAACGATTTTGACATAAGACTCTTGAGAAGAATATATATAGTTTATCAAAAAGAAATGTTTTCAGCATATGATTAATTCTCACAATAATGAGCCCAAGAAGGTGTTTCCAGTGCGGACAGCAAAGCAAAGAGCACTTAGCATTAGCTTGTGCTGGTGTAATAGAGGCTCCAACATCCGCTGTTCAATAACACCAGCCAGCACTTGGTACCTGTAGAGGAACAAAATGTTCGGTGAACTTTCAACCTGGTTAGGCTATACCACTTCATCATGCCGGTTAGACAGGAGTTACTTTGTTTAAAGAATCCATCTTAAGGGGAAAAATCTGAGAGTAAACAATTAGGTTCAACTGCATCAGCCCTACATGTTAGCTCTACCATTCCACAGGAGTGACAGTGCTGAGGTGTGTAGTGTAGGATGATTATACCCTGTCAATATTACCAAATTGTGGAAGCAGAACCGATCCTATAACATCTTAGAACTGCCACATGTGGGGTGGAATCTACAAGTCCAGGGTATATAATAGAATAATGAATGAAAGACTAAAAGCGTTGAGGCTAAGCAGCAAATCACTTAAAGCAGCATACCTGAGATTACTTGAAACAGCCATATAGACACCGTAGGCAATGCTGGTGGATACGATAGGCACATTTTCTACTTCATCAGCAGCAGATTTATCAACTGCCTTCCTCGTGTTAATCAGGCAATTTGTCACTGCTGTGCCAACCTAAAGATAAGAGATGTGATTACATAAAAGCAGTATGAGAAGTGTGATAACAAATCAACACAACCTAAAGTATAGAGAATGTTTGTAATGAACTTTCTAGAGGTTTCTGCGTTTGCAGGCATGTCTAATCTGTCCAGACTTGAAAGAACTTGTGATCAAATTTCCAGTTTGTTTCTGAAGCATGGAAGCAACTTCCTATCTTCTAATATTAGCAATAGAATAAACCTAAACAATCTTAACCTAATTAGCGTAAGCCTGTGTTTTTAACAATTGCCAATAAAAAGAATCTGGATAAAGACCTTCAGATCAAACAAAATACCCTACATATTTGTAAACTAACATAATAATTATAAATGACCATTCCATGTTACTATGAAAGGATGCAACTAGTGATATATCCAATCAAGTCCTAGATTATCCAGCATTAGGCATCTGGCAAGGTTTATGCATAGAGAAGCAATGGTTTGGCTGATGGCTCTGCAAATGATTAACCAGTCCCAGTGAAACCAACTCTAATTATAATCTCTTCTTGGTGTAGCAAATTCCTCTCCTATGGGGTTAGACTTCAACTCAATAAATCCGTAATTTTTTCGGAGCAAGTTTATTGGGCTTCAACTTTTATCATCCCATCGGAATTATCAACTGTATCAAGCAATTAATGAGGAACTTTTTGTGGGTGGAGACCAAATATCTCCACAAAAGCTACGATGCATAGGGAAATTATTTGTAAACTTTTAAAGAAGGGTGGCTTGGGAATTCCCAAGTTAAAAACCTGGAAAATTGCTGCTCAACTAAAACACATTTGAAACCTTTGTAAACATGATGCGGGAGGCATATGAGCGGATTGGATCCAAATCAATTTTAGCAAGGATTATAGTTTCTGGTAGGGAGATAACGAATACAGTCCTATCTCTAAGTACCAAACTACGCTCCTTGATTTCAGGTGATAACTTCATGCTGCCACATGGTGCTTTTGGGGAGAATTTCCAGATCCCTCCCACCATTAACCCAAATACCCATTGTTTTGATCTTCCCTATGGACCATCGCTACATCCAGTTCCTTTTTCCATCAAAAGTGCTTGCTTACAATACAATAAGAACCGCACAGGCCATAGTTGATTGGTGGAGCACAGTATGGTTTTCAGAATCTTAACCATGTCACACTTTTATCCTACAGCTTGCATAGAATGAGAAACTCTATACCCTAGACAAATCCATACCAAGGGAATTACTTACTACCCAGTGTTATCTGTACAACAATGGGGATGAGAATCGTAAGCACCTATTCTTTTAGAGTTTGATCTCCTCACAGGTTTGGACCTGAGTTTTTGAAGAGTTGGATTAGTCCCGTCCTTCTCTACTTGGCACAGAATCACCTCAACACTCACATATCAATGTGATCAAGAATATCCATGCCTTATCAAGTAGCACACTCAGTTGCAGTTTTTTTCCTTCCCAAGAATGCACAATGCTGGCTCTGAAAGCCTCTCCATTCAATTTCTTTTATTGCTAGACAAATTCTAAGCTACATCAAGATCCTTGTAAATGGATATCATTTGATTTACTGTAGTTTCCTTTGTATTTTGGGTTTTGTATCCACCACTTCCTGCTCTACAGTTATATCTTCTTTCTCAAATAAAGAATTTATTTACTTACCCAAAAAGCAGATGATAATCAGAAGGCCAAAAACACTGAAGCCATCACAGAAACTAATCAATAGATAATAAGAACTCACCAATGATGAGGTTGTGCCCACTGCAAAAAGCTTCATGCCATTTCGCTGCATGAAAACAAATATAAGCAACTGGGGCCAAGTGCGAAAAATCTATGGACTAACAGGCAGGCAAACAAAAATTTACCACTATTGCACCCATTCTCTGCAACAGTGAATATGAGGTTCCGGAGAGTGCAACCTACAGATGCATCAAGAATAATGTGAGTAGTGAAAAGTACCTTCACTGTTCAACAATATTCTAACATACAAATTTGTCATAAAGGGTCACCTGAAATGCATTGTCAGGGCAATTATGGAAGAATTTCGCTAATGATCCTGCACTTGTTGCAAGTGCTGGTCGGAGGGACACCGTAGGAGCAGGGAGATAAACAAGCATAAAATCAGCAATTATTGCCATGACCTATGCACAATAGATTTAAAAGTGTAAAAATCACAAGGGAATATATTACAAAGGTGAATTGCAAAACATACACCCTTATATTTGCTCTCTGTGCACTTAAACCTTTAAATTTTAACATATGTGCTTTTAGATGACTATGTTATGTTATCACTTTGCACATGATAGGGGGAAAAAGGGAAAAAACAGAAAATTAAAAAAAAAAAAAAGTATAACAAAGTATTCAAAAATTAAAAAATAAAAGATGGAAGTTCTCTTTATTCTTTTAAATTATATTTTTAGCAGATAAGCATTTTTTAATATTATACCCAAGGGCAAAATAGTAAGGGCCTAAAAACACTTCTTCTAAGATTTGAGAGTCTAAACACTTAACTTCAATGATCAAAGACTAGGCACAAATGGAGCAAACTTAAGGGAGTGCATATGCTGATTACCATTAATACAATATGCCAGCACATCATCAAGATATGTAGACATCTAAATAGGGTAGTCAAAATCGCTCCACCAAGAAAAGTGCTGTAACTAACAAAAGTAACCAATGTACTTTTACAATAATTGCGTTTATCCAAAAAAACCATAAACTATAAGAGCTTTAGAAATGAAATTACAATGAAGCTGGCATGAGCCATTTTTTAATTACTCAATTTTATGATAGCGAGATTGTGTTAAAGAATATATGAAGATTCCAAAGCTGATGTCCAAGAATAGAGAAGTTTCATATTTCTCTTAAAGGAAAAATCCACAGTGTCATGCCTGTAGGGGCAAACTATCTTGCAGATTATGACAATTAAGCATTAAATATTAGCCATTTTTTTATGGGTTTGCCAAATCAATATTCATAGTATGCAAAATTTATGGAAGATATTGAGATAGTTGACACAATAAAAACATAAAATAAAGTCGTGGATCAAGAGATAAATTGATTTGAAATTCAAGGTGTCAGCCTTATGAGTATGGTACAAGTAGCTTTTTCGAAGCTTCCTATCTCAATCTAGGCCAATGCTCCAAATAAATCTTCTCTGAAGTGCTTAGCATTGAAATGAGAAACTTATGTACATTAAACTTCATGTATCAGGCTGGTGAATTTTGTTAGGCAAAGTATGCCAGACAGACACTTGCCAAAATGTAGATTCATTTTATAAGCTCTTAATCTCATCATGAAAAATATTTACTGGAGATAACAAAAAGTAGCTTAAATGGAAGTTCTACTGGAAGACTGAAGAAGATTCCAATATATAGTTTGTACAAGGGGAAAGAAATTACTATAAACATTGATATAGCAGAGTTTGAATGAAAAGCATTTGTCATGGAGGAAGCCATACCACATCCGCAAAAACAATTTCAATCTCCTTGAAAAAGTTCTCCCTCCGGCGTTCATATTCTGCAGCAGTCTACAAGATAAACCATGAAAAAAATCATTCTCTTATATTACATGCAACTTCCACGTTATACATCTGACTGTTGTATCCATACAGAAATGATGCAACATGTTGATCAGTTGAACAAGAAAGCAATAAACCATGAAAAATCATTGTCTTATATCACATGCAATTTCCATGTTTTACATCTGACTATTGCGTCCATACAGAAATGACGCAAAATATTAATAAGTTGAACAAGAAAGCAAGAAACATAATGAACCAAAGTTGAAATTAGACTTCATATAATCAAAAGCAATACTCAATATGGGCAATCCTAACCTAGTAAAAGGATTCTCCCCCCACCCCCAACCTTCTTCCCTCGTCTCTTCCCCTCTCCCCGTCTGCCATTTGAAGGTAAAAGGGGGCAGGTTGTAATTCGACCAGCTACTTCTATGCATATGAACCATCTCTTAGGACATCATGAGAGTTCCTAAATATACTAAAAGATTTTCTAATGACGTTGGCAATTTATATTGTTATTGTCATCCAACTTAATCTCAATCCAATTATATCATACATGAACCATCGAATGTCATGTCACCTATAAAAAAAAAAAAGAAATTTATTTCAAAAAAAAAAAAAAAAAAACTTCAATAGTAAAATTTGAATTCTCATCCCAAGACAGACAACCCAACCTGTGCTCAGGCAATAAAATTAGCTTAGTTCAAAGTGAAAATCTATTAGATCAATTAAAAATTATTAAAACGGGAAGGTAAAATGGATAATCTAAGTGAGTCTGAAATGGTTACAATAGCTCAGAGGACTGAAATAACAGGCAACTAACTCACAAAGCAGACAATAGGAAATTGTCATGCAAGTCAAGCATAAAAATGACAACAAATAACTGATTCAGGAAAAGAACTAAAAATAATGCATTCAGCATCTCTGTAACACAAGGTAGTTCCTTTATGAACCAAAAAGGAGTATCCAAAAGATATAAACATGCTGAACAGTAATTACACAAAAAGTAAAAATGCAGGATCCTTATCTGGACTATAGGTTGCTTTAGTTTGGCATATCAAGAATCTAATTTACATTCAATTCATTTATAAGGTTTCGAATTAACATTTGTAATAAAAGATGCCATATCCAATAAAAGCTAAAGCACAACTTCTAATACAATGTATCAAAATTCAAAACATTATCACCAGATGCAAAATCACTCCTGCATATTCTCCTCATTCACATCCTCCAAAACTACCAATTTGTCTAAATCTCTTTATACACAATATCACCTGACAATCACTTTATCTTACTGCAACTTGGATATTCCATTTTAAGAAATAAGGTCAGGACAAAGGCTCTCCAATGTATCAAATGAATAGCCTATCACCACATCTCATAACTAATAGACATATAAGGACATGCTTGATGAAAAACTATGGATCGTGTAAAAGTACTTGGCTTGGAGAACTAGTTTCATTCCTTGCTTAACATTTATCACCCATGGGCAAGACATAAACGGGAACATTAGACATGATCTGATTAGAGATTACATGGTAAGACCTAAGGTTTAAAGCATATGTCTCAATTTCTAGCAGTGAACAAGTCCATCTAATAATTACCAGAGCTTAGCAAAGCCTAGTTTTCAAGAATGATGATAATAACCAATTAACAAGCAGACAAAACAACTTTTCTCACTAAAATCAACTTCATTATTTTTGGAGAATAATTTCTTCAATTTTGATGTGCACATGCCTCCCTTAACATTTGTGTTAATCATTTTTCCGTGACATCTATTATCAACTGGAAGAATGCTTCTTTCTATAAATTTTGCTATCAAGTAGCAAATATCAATCTCATATTCTCAAAAGGGACCACAGGTTGGCTCCACATCTTGAGAAGCTAAGGAAATCCAGACACAAAATCTTTTCCTTTTCTGAAGGACAGAGTTCCTTTTGCCATTTCATTGCATTGTCAAGTACATCACACTCCAAAACTCTTTCCATTTTAGCAAGAAAACAAAAGAGCTTTTATCAAAACAAAGTACCAAAGACGGAAATGCGGTTATGTTATGTCATCTACAATAGGAAATCAAAGAGCTTTAAACCAAACACAAGTGACTATTGAAATGTACTGAAATTACAAATATTGCAGCCAAGAACCCATTCGCACTCAGACGACTACAGATTCTAAAAAAGTTAGGTGCATTTTTTTAACTGAACATGCCTTAAATCTTAATCTTATGAATATATATTCTCTCCCAAAGAACAAAATTCATCAACCACCAACAACAACAGCACCACCATCACCACCATATATTAGCCTCTATCCTCCTCTTCAACTGCCTCCAACTATTAGTCACTGCCAGTTTATAGCACTTCCTTTAACATTAACTACCAATAAACTATTTGACATTCATAAACACAGAATTATAACAAATATTCAAAAAAATTAGACAATGCATTTTCTGCTGAACAAAACAAATGTACCCTTCGTAGTTTTCTTTTATTATTTTGATAAATCATTGAGTTAAACGTAAAACCAACCAACTGGTTTAAACCCATTTAGCATCAAGGATCACACACTAATCAAATTTCACAATAAACCAATGAATACATTACAAAAACTCCCATTAGGGAGATTCCCCGAACATTGTTTAAAAAAAAAAATCTTAATTTTTAAGATTGATTACACCTTCCCAAAAAAAAAAAAGAAAAAAAAAACCTAAAATTTCCTTCCCGCGATACAAACACGCACTTTTTTTCCAATTTTCATGCACCCATTTTTTCATAAATCACATCGACCCTTATAAAAATTCGCACAAAAAGGTTCCATGTAAATTATCAAGAATCACCATTAAGAAATTAAAAAAAATTAATAAAGTAATTAAACGAAATGAATTCAGTAATTGATAAACAATTTCACTATCGAAAATTAATAGCCATACAATAAAGGGAAAATAAAGCTTCCATCTTTATATACCTTAGTGAAGATTCCCACTCCACATTCCATGGCAACTTTAGCCAAGAACAGATCATCAGCCAACAGCCTCTCTTTAAACCCACCAAACTGCATCAACCACTTTAAAAACCCCCACTTTTCCAGCTCCAAATACCTCCTTATCACTGAACCCGGTATCCGTCCCGCCTCCATCACCACCGCTATATCCTTCGGCAGGCTCTCCGCCGACCGCCCCGCTTCCGCCAACACCAAAAACGCCTCCTTTCTGTTCTTATCCCCTGCATTGTCATCGCCACTACCACCATGTCCACCACCACCGCCACTACCAGAAGAGTTATTGTTGTTGTTGTTGCCTCCGCCACCGGAGGAGGCAAAGAGGGGGAAGAGGGGAGGTTGGCGGAGGGAGAGAGTGGTGCAAATGGGGAAAGATGAGGTGGTAGCGGTGGTGGTTGTCAGACGGAGGCGAAGAAGTGGAGAAGTGGTGGCGGCGGAGGAGGAGGAGGAGGAGGAAGGGTGGCGGAAAGGGGTGGATTTGAGGAGAGAAAAAGAGGGGTTGAAGCATGCGGCGGCCATTGCAATCTCTCTCTCTCTCTCTCTGAGGATGTTGTTGTTGTTGTTGCTTGCTTTGTCTTTCCTTTGTTGCTTCTTCTTTCTAGTGCTGTATTGAATGGGACTATAACGAAAGGGTTAGTGCAGCGGTTCGTGTTTCGGAAAGAACGTTAGGGGGCTTTTGTTTCACTTGTAGCGGACACAGGTGGATTGTCTTGTCTTGTTCTGTGTTGGTGTTGTTTACCTAATAAATTTTCTCAGACGCAACCTGAATGAATAGGTGATATAAACCACATTCTAACCATTTTAACATCTTACATAAATAGACTAATAACATATCATTATTAATAAAAATTTAATACATAATAATAAAGTAAGATATTTTTTCTCAAAAAGTATTAATTATACCTTTATATTTATATATATATATATATATATACTTATCAATTCACGTAACATAATTCTTTTAAATTCTATATAGTAGTTAAAGGTAATTTTTCATTCATCATGTGGTTTCATACTATCAACGGCTAATTTACCATCTTTTTAATATTTATGTTATTTATTTAATTCCTATATTTACTAAAATAATTTTAAAAAGATGAAAATATAAAAACATACATACACTCTAGTAAAATAAAACACCTAATAATTCATATAAAGTTGAATTTTACCCTTTATTTTATTCATTTTTATGGAAATTTTTACTTAAAATATTGTTCTGTTTATTTTTTTTTTCCAAAGTTATTATAATCAAATGGTATTACCATTAGTTTTATATTGAAATGGCTAAATACATAATATATATATATATATACATACATTTTAAACCTTTTCTCTTATAAGTATATGAATTTTTGCTTCTCAATTTTTATATTCTAACCATTAGCTTCATCATAATAATAAACAAAAACAAATAAGATAACACCATATTTCAAAGGGATATAGAATAAGTTCAAATAAGATATATATATATATAAGCAATTTATATGTAATGATATTTTACTATTTTAAATTTATTTGATAATCATGAAATCAAGGAAATCATAGAAATAGAAAGGGATCAATGGAAACATTATATTTAGATATTTAAAATGAGACCAAAAAATGGTGCAAATTAGTTGGAATATTGGCACTTTTAATTCCATTCAATTATCAAAATATCATAAAAGTAAAGTTAAAAAGGTAAAATAATGGATATCTTAATCTTTTTTTTCCTTTTAAGCCAACTACATATTACAACTTGCAAGTAGGGGATGTTGAATCTCATCTAACACATGGAGAGATTAATATTAATACCCCTATATTATAATGAATTTGATGGATATCTTAATCTATTAAATGTATGGGTTCTCTTTGTTTCCTTTATCATTAACCTAACAATATAAAAATGCAATATTTCATCATATTTCCTTCTATTTTCGTCCTATGCAAGAAAAAGCAAATTTCTCTCTATTTTTGCCGTTCTAACTATTTGCACTCCTTTTGAAACTGCTAAACATAGTGTAAATTGTAAAGCTTGAATTATGGACTGTACAATACGAAACTATACAATAACCCTATAAAAGTATTTGCAATGTAAAAAGTATGTGTATTTACCTTTTCTTTACTTTAATTGACGAATTTCCTTTGGAAAATGAAAAGTTTTTATCTCGTATACTTAGCCTTTTCACGTATAAGATGGGTAAATTAAGATGAATAGCCCTAGAATTTATCAAAAACCTATCAGTTGTATAGATTTCATATGTACAACTAAGAGGGGTGTGAATTAATTGTGATGAAAAATTAAGCTCAAATTAGAATTACCCCCTTTTTAGATTGCATTATAGAAACATTTTAAAAATGACCACAGTTATATGCATCTACTAGGAATAGCAAGAGCTTAAATAAGGTAAATAAAGAGACAATAGGATAAGAGACAGAAGCCTAAATATATTAAGATTTAGTCTTTTACTACGTCTTTCAAGTAGCAGTACTAACTCAACTGCTAATAATCTACTATGTCTTTTCCACAACGAAGGTACGAGTGAGCTTTGTAACTGAGATGACTTTCAAAGGACCTAACAAAAACTATAGTGCTTGTATCTTTCACGATTCTTCTGACTCATTCCTCTTCTAAAATCTAACCCACTTCTCATAGAACTCCATTTATCGAGCTAGATTTTAGATTCTAAATCTCTAATTACAATATAAAAACTAGCACAAACTCTCAAAACTTGAAATAAAACTTGCTCTAAAAAAAAATAGTAGCAGATGTATGCACCCGTGATGGGTGTGCAAAGATTAAATATAGCCATATAATAAAATTTAAAACATTCCATAGTTTTTTGAGTCAAATCACATACAAATCCATGATTCTAAATAAAAACAAACATAACCAGTTTGCAAAATGTGTATATTAAAAAAATAAAAAGAAAAAGAAATAAAATAGTACGTAAAAAATAAGTTAATTGCTGTTAGTTTATTTCATAAAAAAAAAATCATCATTTGCCTATAAAGACAACTAAAGAAATTAATTGAGGAACTGTTTACATTGCAAAGAAATATGCATATAAAGTTATCAAGTGATTAAATTAGTAAGCTCCTTATACATCAATTTGATGGTGATTAAATTAATCCATGTACACATATTTTTCTTTTTCCTCAAACTTACTAAGTTTAAATCTTGTGTCGAAAATCATAATAGTCAACATAGGAAATTCAATGAAGATAGCTTATTTTAGTCCCAAAATATTCTATTGATTTATTTATTATTTAAACCTTTTCGATTTAATTTATGTTCTTTTTTTCGATAATCAATCTATATTCTATATTAAAAAAAATTTGTGTCACATATTTTTACAAAGTACCATTATTACAAATAATGGTTAACACTTTTAATAGCCACATATTACCCATTATACTCATGAGTTGAAGATAGTGTCTAATCCATGCATACATACTACGACCTCTCAAGTAACAACATCACCAAGTATCATTGTCCATGTTATGTAGAACAATCTATCACTATTATGTGAAATATTAGATGACTCATCTCTTATTTTATTTTTAATAGATTGTGTTTATTGCATGTACTAAACTAAAGAAAAAAATGTTGGACAATTTTATTGAAATAATTAATTTTTTATTGATAAAGAAATCAAACCATTAAAAGCATTATCTTTAGATAAATTTGTTTAAAATCAACAATGAGTTATACAATTGAATATGTTTAAGCATTTATGGGATAGTGTCTATACAAAAAAAGTGTTCAAACATTTAAAAAATAGAGCATAATAGGTATCATTTTTTATATTATAAAAAAATTAAAAAGAATTGATTAATTTTTATTTGTAAAGAAATATATCCTACTTAAAATGATGCTAGTGGAATTTAGAACCAATCATAAAGAAACAAAAGGGAATAAAAAAAAGAAACAAAAAAAATGGAATAATAATAAAAAAAGAAGTAAATGAAAATAAAAATGAAGTAGAAGAACCCATATTTCAAATGAACAAATTCAAACTAGAAAAGGATCTTTCTAATTCTCGAAGAATGAGGGGCAAAGGGGTTGATCGAGAAAGATATCTTGCTCTTGTTATATGATCAATGATTGGATCCGCAGATGTTTAGTAAAAAGAATAATCTTTTCCTTTGAGAATAATAAAAAATGGAAAGTGTTCAATTGGAACATGAAAACGTAATTGAATTGGTTCTAATTACTCTTCGGGATGGAGTGGAAGAAGGGAGGAGATTCTCAAATGAGGAAAAAGAAAAAAAATCATCTATACAAAAAAAATTGATATTCTTTGATTCTTCAACTCAAAATTAGTAATACCTCTAGAGTCTACTTCTTCCCCATCTTATAAGTGAAAGGGAAAATGTAAAAACTACCATTAAAGCAACCTAAGCAAGACTTATTATATCCATGTAAATTATGTCCCCTATTTCTATCAAGGAATTATTCTATTATTGTTTACTAGTAATAATGAAATCATTAGCACATAGTCAAAAAGGGATTTTGACCCCGATGAAAGGGTAAAAAAAATCCGCTTATAAAAGTTCTTATAGGAATGGTTTTATTTTTTTTTAATAGAATTGGAAAAGGTTAAGCACAAGTAAAATATGTAGTAACCCATTTTGAAGTCTTAAGGAAATTTTCCTAAGACGTAGGAATAATAAGGGCTGTTCTTTCTTATGCTTCATTTTTTAGGTAAAAAAAAAAAAGACATGAAAATATAGAATCAAGATACATCATTATCTATCACATACTTTTATTTCCCATTTGATCTAATTCTTACTATCTATCTATGTTTAACGATTGTCTCTATGAAACAATCGAGGGAACATAGGTTTATTGAAAAGAAATTCTTTCTTTTTTCTTTTTAGTTTTTATGATATATAGATATAGAAAAGTCCACTTTTCATCGAATTTGGTATTTATTTTATTAAATGCCTTAGCACTTAGAAGAACCTTATGAGTCTGTATACAAAGTAGTTTTTTACAACCACAAATTGGATTAGCCATCAGGCTATTCAATTTAATTCAAGACCCGTAAATTAAAGACTCCTTTAAGAAGGGCCTTTATAGAAAGAGATAGATTTACCAATTCCCTTTCACTTATAATCTTTCCTTGAATCTTCGAGGTAAGGATTTACAGCATTTTAGCTTGAGAGAACCAACCTTGCAAATGTTTCGAATCAAGGAAATATCAAAAGTTCTTTTCCTCCATTTTCTTTTGCTAATGCAAAATTCAATGAGTTCTATCAGCAAAAGCAAATCAAATAAGATAAGGGATTTCAAGTTTTTTTATTGATCAAGTGTTACACCCCGAAGTCACAGAGTCACAACAGTCCCGCCGTATAAACCATTGTATGGTAGTAACTAGCCCCACAGTACCTACCATAGACATAATCTACACAAGGCGTCGATGACTACTCACTTTAAAGTAAACAGTCTAATTAAGTGTTTAATTACAATTATAGTAATTATCACAAATTTTTAATAAACATACTTAATTATATGTAAAGTCTACATAACCTCCCAGGAAACTCTACATAAACATAATGGTTCACTAATTTACATAACAATTATCAGTCCTTCATTCTTAAACTATAAAGGACCTTCTAGCTACACATTTACTGCTAAGCAAATTGATTCTCACACCCTGACTTCAAAAGAACTAACCTCTGGATAATTGTAAGGCGGCATAATACTTGGAGTATTTAGAAATCAGGACCTACAAAAGGATCTATAAGGGTATGAGCAACTACAGCTCAGTAAGTTGAATTGGAGACTCATGAGTATATGCAAACACAAACAAGATTATCAAGCAATTATTTTCATGCAATGCAACAATCAAGTGTCATCGCACTATGTAGTCCGGTCCGTTGTAAAATCAGAGAAATTTTACCCGTTCTAATTCGGTCGAAGAGTTTCCATGTTATGCAGCAGCTCACAACCAAACCCAAGCTTGCGCAATGGAGACATCACTCATCTCGCGACTACCTTCGAACCATTAACTTTACCCTCGCCATGACGTCCTCTCCTATCACTTAGTTCGACTAAGGATAAAGAAGAGACTATTATGCAATCCTGCACTATCCCTTTCAAAGGGGTCGGTATTTTGTTGGAGAATCCTAATGATCCCCTAACGGGTTGCAATGCATGACATTTTAAGTCATTAGAGTCGAATAAGATTAAATTTCATTTAGGGTTTGCAAATAATTTCACACCAATTCAATCATAATATAAAATCAATCAAATTACAATTTTCTGCACGAATTTAGATACATCAGACACATGCGCAAACTACTTACAATTACAACCATATACAATCCTAAGTCTCCGAGTACCATAAAAATAGTACTCTAATACTGTAAGTAATAACTCAACTTACTTGAAATTTCTCAATCACCTGATCACTTAATTACAAGCCGATTCGTCTTTGGGTATCTTATAATACAAATAGGTCTTTTTAGTACTTATACTTCAAGAATTCATATTCTAAATTATAATTTAACTCATTTTTTCATATATACCTATTATGTACTAATGATTCATTCTACCCTATTTCAGGGTTCGATTCCTAAATTAGATTCTAATTTTAATTCTAGAATCTTAAATATACTCGATTCCTAATATGAAATTAATCACATTAAGCTCGAGTATTCTAATATCCTATTGGGTCTTAATTTAGTATTTTAAACTATTCAGTATATGCTAATCTTAATTGGAGTACCGGATTTATTCCTGATGTGAGAAAATCTTACATTTTTTATACAATTACCTAAAATTAAATTTTGTTTTAGATTTAGTATATTCTAATTTTTATTATTATATTATCTAAATAACCCTAATTTTTCATATTTATTAAATTTCTAATTCCACATATTCCTAATTTCCTACAATTACTACTTAATTCCTAAATTAATTACACTTAACACTCCAAAGGCTAAGATTAGGTTTTCACATCAGAGATTAACATCCCTAAATATCTAATTATTATCTAAATCAATAATTAATGTCTTAATCATCTAATTAACCCAAAATTACCCAATTTTTCCATCATTTTAGGGCTAAAAATTCACTTAAAAATTTTGAAAATTAAATTTAAGAAAAAGGCTTCATAGCACTGTTCTATATCACTTAAGTATTCTATAAAAAAAATTTGAGCTCCAAACTACACTTCTAAGCCTATTTATTTCTAGTTCTAATCATACTCGGTTTTGCTTAATTTGTTAAGAACCCTATATTTTCAGACGTAATTAAACTTAATCACTATTTTTTCCTAAATCTACATACAATAAAACCTCAAAATAACAAGTTTCATAATTTTTTGGGCAAAATAAATAATTTTAAGAAATTATACAAAACCGGAGCAAATAAGGGACTCACCCGGTTCGATGCCTTTTGGCCGTCCAACTCCGGTCCAGGTGTGTTGGCCGGTCTAGACGGTGGGTCTGGAGTGAGGTGGTGGTGGTGACTCGATCCCTGGTGGTGTGTGGGTTTGGCTCACTAGTCTTAACTGTACAGTTTTCCTTTGTTTTTTTTTTTTTTTTTTTACTCTAGTTTTTCTCTTGAATTTTGATACTCTCTATTTTTCTCTAATTTCTAACTATTTAAAGGAGCTCTGTAAATTTTTTTCCTATTTATAAAGCTTTGTGGTAATTAATGTGTATTAAATTAGATAAGATATTGCCCAAATCTCTTAGTTTTTGGCTTTTGTGTTGCTTGATTTTGATTATGCAATTTTTTTCTTCACTTCCTAACTTGCCACAACCACATTCACCTCATTACTGATTCCTCTAATTTTTTCTTAATTAATTAGTAATTTTCCTTAATTATTTTAATAAGTTTTTAGATAATTTAAGAAATTTCATGTATTTTTATCTACATGTAAATAAATGTGAGGTATATGTGAACATTCCTAATTGTTATTTAGGTCATTCTATAATTTTTAGTATACATATAATCTATCTCTAGTAATTTATTAGTTATTAGATTACACTTTTCACCTTTTCAATAATTAACAATTATTATATTTAAAATTTGAAAATTTTATAGTCTCCTATTTTATTACTTATTTTCTTAAATTCAAGTTTACGAGGTCGTTTTTAAAAATTTTTCTATCCATAGTTTATAATTTTAGTTTGATCAGATTCTTTAACCGATCGTTATAAACTTTGTGTTTTAAGTTCAATCCTACGGTTACTTGGCTTAACTTTAGGATTTACTTCAAGCGATACCCAGATTTGAACTGGGGAAAAAGGATTTGCAGTCCCCCGCCTTATCGCTCGGCCATGCTGCCAAAGTGATAGCATACAAAATAGATGAAAACCTTTCCCCTTTGCTTGGGATAGGGGGATTACTAAACTTTTTTTTTTTTTTTATTGTGCTTTTATATTGAATCTTGTTTTTCTTAATCACTTGTCCGAAAGAAATCCTTCCTTTTGGGGGTTAGATCCATACCTTCGGTAGTTGTATGTATAGTATCACAAAACATAAATATCGAAAAACTTTCCCTTTTTTTTAGATTGAAAAAGCAATTTGGTTTTTTAGTTAAAAAATAGGATAAATTGGAACCATTAACTATTAAATGGGATAAATGTGACTGTAAATTCATGAATAATTCTTGGTTTTGAATCGAAAATTGGCTTTTCCTAATCCTAAAAATATAAGAAGAAGATCAAAATTGTTAATAACTAATCAGTATTGATTCTTTTCAATACAAAAAAAATCCTTACCAATTTCAATTATAACAGTAATTCGAAGTATATAAAAACCCCAAAATCTAAATTGTTCTACAAGTATCTAATTAGGTATCTGATCTATATAAGATGCCTATAAGGAATTATCAGGAAATTGTAGTGCTTCAATGAATTTTTTTTAATGTTTCAGTTTATGCTCCTACCTATTATCTGGATATACCAAGAAAGATGCATGGTTTAATGAGGCTACTATGAAATATTTACTCATAGGTAAGGCAAACTCTTCTATTTCACAAAGGTATTTAAGTAGATTTTTTTTTTCTAGTAACACAAATCTGTACGTGTATTCTATATTCTAGTTATAGAATACACTAGAATATAGAATACATGTACAAAAGAACATCTTTTCATTTTAGGAAGAAATCCTTATTCACAATCAATAATAGCATTACTCATATTAAAACTTTTGAAAATCAAAGAAATTGTAGGGATTAGATAAGACTTTGTAATACCCTTTTCGTCTTTTTAATTGACATATAACCAAGTCATCTAGTAAAATGAGGATGATGCGTAAGTAATGGTCGGGATAGCTCAATTGGTAGAGCAGAGGATTGAAAATTCTTGTGTCACTAGTTTAAATCTGGTTCTTAGCACATGATTAATTGATCTATTCATACAAATTAATTAATATGAATTCACTTCATTAATAGTATGGATCATTATATATACTTATCCATTTAGGTATCTGGAAAGATATTTCTTTATTTTATCGTTGAAATAAATTATCCAAAGAATATAAAAAATTAAAGAGTAGATCAAAATTGTCGAAAGAGTATATTATATCTAAAAATAAATAAATATTTGATCTCTCCTTTTTTATTTGTTTATACTATGTCTCTTCTCATTCAAAAATAATGTTAATATTTCATAACATGTTTCAAATAAATAATTGAAAAGTTTGATTAGCTGGTTGTTTGTTGGTTGAATGATTAACGTATATATGGTCTAATAATTCATGAATATGCCAATAAGAAAAGCAGTTACTTTTGTGAACTATCAACTGTTTTGAAAGGAGGATTAAACTCCAATTTTTTCACTTTCATTCATTGATTCATGCCTTCTTTCTTAAGATGAGAGAGAGCGAACGGGGCGCGCTTTGGAAGAATCGATCTATTATTAAGGCCATCCTATTGGGAATAATAAAAGCATCTTGAATACTCAAAGTTTCATATCTAAAGCAAGTTTTCAAGAAATTGCTCGAGTTTTAGGCAAAGCCACTCTCCAGGCCGTATCGATTGGTTGAAAGGCCTAAAAGAGAACGTTGTTATAGGAGGGATGATACTCGTTGGTATCAGATTTAAAGGATTAGTGTACCGTTCAAGTCAAGATAAGAATATTCCTTTGGAAACTAAAAAGAAGAAATTTTTCGATGGGGAAATCAAAGATATTTTCTTCCACTGTAGAGAATTATTTGATTCTTGCATTTCAAAGAATTTCCCTGATGCACGAGAACAATTATTTAAAGGATTTAATGATTCCTAAAAGTGGATTCATATTTTTATTTAATATTAATAAAAATTCTCTATGGTCATTTGATAAGGGTAATGGAAATAAAGATAAGACCAAGTAGACGTTAGCAGTTTAGATTGTGTATCAACATGGTCAATCTCCAGCGGTAGAAGAAAAGGTTCCATCGAAACAATTATTTAGTTTAGGGCACCTTGTCATTTTTTTTTTTTTTTGTTTTGAAAATAAAAAAGGGAAATGTGAGGAGAAATGACAAGAAGATATTGGAACATTAATTTGGAAGAAATGATGAAAGTAGGCGTTCATTTTGGTCATGGTACTAGGAAATGGAATCCTAGCATGGCACCTTATATTTTTGCAAAGCGTAAAGGTATTCATATTACAAATCTTACTAAAATTGCTCATATTTTATCACAAGCTTGTGATTTGGTTTTTGAAGCAGCAAGTATGGGCAAACAATTTTTAATTGTTGGTACAAAAAATAAAGCAACTGATTCAGTAGTATGAGCTGCAATAAAGGCTCAGTTTGACATGAAATGAAAAGGATGGGTAGTTATATACTCATGCTATAAGTATATAACTGGGAACTGGGAAAGAGAGAATAAGAAGTTATCGAAATCTTTTCTTTAAGAATTTGTTTGATTCATGGTACAAGTTAAATTTCTTTATCATATGATTCGATTAACTATCTTGGATCTATGTTCAATTGGTTGGTAATATCAAATCCAATTTTGACTTGATACTACCTTCCTTAATTAAGGATATAAAATTTTTCCTTATTGAATGAGCCACTGGTTATTTTGGGTCTACTGCATCTATTTAGCTAAATTATCTATATATATATATATATCATCTATTTTGATAAATTCTATATCTATCTAGAATTTCGATATATAATCTACATATATAGATTATTCTATAGATATAGAAATAGATATATAGATCTTAGAGAGATCTTATCCGCAAAGTAGTGATTTGATTGATTCAAAAATTAGGACCCCTTTAACTTAGTGGTAAAGTAACGCCATGGTAAGGTGTAAGTCATTAGTTCAAATCCAATAAGGGGCTTTTTTTTTCATGAAACTCTATCATCGGTATTATTTATATTGGAGTGGAAAATAGCAATAATATTGCTATTTGTAGTTGATATTTTAATAAAAAAAAAGTAATTATCTCTAGAATTTGAAAATTGATTATGATAAGTGATTATTATCATGAGTTCTAGTAATTAGAGTTATAAAATCGAAAATCAAGTTGAAAACTTTTTTATTTTTATATTTTTATATAATGAATAATGATAAGTATAATGAATAATGATAAGACGTCTTTTGAATCTCAAAATATTCCTATTTTGCACTATTCCACATTTGAAAAATGAGAAATTAACAAAAGAAAAAGTAAGTAGACCTAACCCATTGAATCATGACTCTATCCGCTATTCTAATATTCAAATTCGATAGAGATGACATTAGAGTAGTAGATCTTTTTTTTATTTCCATTTTTGTGTTTTTTGAGTTTGATCATGGAAATTATAGAAAATGAATCTGCTAATGAAGGTTATAGATTCAATCAAGAGGAAGAAACTTATAATACTGTAGCTGCTCATGGGTATTTTGGCCGATTGATCTTCCAATATACTAGTTTCAACAATTCTTGTTCTTTACATTTCTTCTTAGTTGCTTGGCCTGTAGTAGGGATTTGGTTTACTACTTTAGGTATCAGTACTATGGCTTTCAACCTAAATGGTTTCAACTTCAACCATTCTATAGTTGATAGTCAAGGTCATGTAATTAATACCTAGGTTGATATTATTAACTGTGTTAATCTTGGTATGGAAGTTATGCATGAACGTAATGATCATAATTTCCCTCTAGACCTAGCTACTGTTGAAGCTCCATCTACAAATGGATAACACTTTGGTGTTAATGTAAGTGTTTATGAGTTTCTGATTTGAAGTGAAAGTAAAGGAGCAATAATCAACTCTTGATAGAACAAGAAATTAGTTATGTTAATAGTGATAACAAACAACCAGCTAATATTAACATACGAACTATATTTTTTGTTATTATCAATGAAGGTAATAGAATATATTTTCTAAGAAAAGATTGAGTTACTAATATGGAACCCCTTATTACTTGAACAGATAGAATGCTATCCCAAGCTTCCACTATTTCAATTCGTGCTTTCTCCTTTCTTTTTTCTTCCTCTTTTTTTTTTTCTCATTTTCCTTTGCCTTTTCTTTCGTATAATCCGAAATTATTAATTCTCTTGATTTTTTGTTTTTAAAAATGAATTTCATCAATCTGGATATATCAAAAGAAAGAGATTCGTTGAAACACTTCTTTCTTCTATATTTTGGACCTTAGCTCTACGAAGCAATATGCTACTGCTGAAACATGAAAAAATTGAATCTTAGATCAAAACATTATGTATGGATGGTATGAATTACCAAAACAAGAATTTTTGAATAGCAAATAACCAAAGTTATTACTCAATACATCAAAAAATTCCCATTAATGAAAGATGGAAATCCATTGGAAAATCAAAACTACACATGTCGGATGAAATGGTTGTTGCTATCTGCTTCAATAACGAATCGTTAGTTTAAGTTTAACTGACTAACTAAATAAAATAGATAGACTTTTCTCTTTGTCATAGGTTGATGGATCATCTCAATTAAAAGATCTCCTATATAGATAATACACATTCCAGTTGACCAAGCCTAATTCGAATTGTTTTGTTTTGAAGCAAAATGGTAGTTAGTACTATTCATATATTCACAACCAAGAAGTACTATATTCTCTTTCGGATAGGCCTTGAAAGGAGAAGGAAGGCTGGAATGCCAACAGGCATCTAGTATTGAATTCACCTAATCTGATAGTACCCATTTTTGGAATGTTGCCAAAGTCACTGAATGGGTAAGTCGCTAATCCCGAAAACAGACTATGTAATGTACTTTATTGGCTGGGTTATGGGTAGGCATTTTACTTGAGGTTTCTATTGTATCAATCTACTCTTGTGTGATTAGCGACATATAGCATGAGTATATAACTGTCATTAGGTATAGTGACGATGTTGATCATGACCTTGATATGGAGCTGGAGCTTTTAACTAAGATGAATGCGCTAACTATGGATATGATGCCAGAAATAGACTAATTTTATACCACCCTTCAATTCGAATTGGCAAAAGCAATGTCTCCTTACATAATATGGATTCCAAACATTCATGATCTAGATGTGAATGAGTCGAATTACTTATCTCTCGATCTATTAGTAAACTATTTCTCTAGGTATTGTGAAAGATGTTCCACTAAAAATATTCTTGTTATTACTTCAACTCATATTCCCCAAAAAGTGGATCCCGCTTTAATAGCTTCGAATAAATTAAATACATGCATTAAGATACGAAGGCTTCTTATTCCACAACAACGAAAGCACTTTTTCACCCTTTCATATACTAAGGGATTTGGTAGTGCTCCGGAATCAAAATAAAAATAATGAATCAGACCACATGGAGCCATCTCTTTATTTTATTGGTAAAAAAAAGATGGCAGACTAGTCGATATTTCTATCGGCTAATGAAAGAGCCCAATGAAAAAAAAAAAAAAAAGGCATGTTGGGTCTTTGAAACAGTTCGAATCATTTTGATAATAATTAGTTTAATCTATTTTACTGAGAAGGTCTACGGTTTAAGTTCGTATAACCCTAATACTAAAATAAATTCTAAATAATATTAAATTTGAATTAATATAGAAATAGTAATTAAATTAGAAATAATATCTAACTATTATTAGATAAATATTAATAGAATATACCTAATTGTATTCTATTCTTTCTTATTTGTAACTGGTCGCTTACAGGTACTTGTCACCGGAGCTTCGATCGTCAGCCCTCCTGTCATCAGGTCACTAACTTCCTTAACCTTTTAGTACTGGGTAGGCATTAGCCTCCATACATGGTCTTACAACTTCGTAGAGACCTGTGTTTTTAGTAAACAGTCACACAAGTCTAGTCATTGCAACCCCTTTATGAGGAGGTACCCCTTCTCCTAAAGTTACAGGGCATGTCAATAAGTCTTATTCAAGTAGTCGTTGGAGCATTTAATGTGCAGTAACAAAAAGAATTCAATGAGTTGATATAAAAGCTCAATAACCCAACCAAAAGCAATTAAGATCTGATATTCTACTGCAGTATTCCAATATTCTTTTGTGTTCTTATTATCTATTGTTCTCATTGTCTCTTGTACCATAATTTGTCAATATTTAGAGAGATTTGAAGTGTAGTGCTTGTAAGGTATTAATTATAAAGTATTGAGAGTTAAAATCACTATATCAATAATCCTTGAGATTGAGTTTTGTGTTGTGAGTTTAGATTGAGTATTGTGTTTTGAGTAGAGATTATGACTTGTGTTAAAAATTAGGAGTGAGAAACTTGTGTAATCAAGTTTGTGTGTGTATAGCTCTTGGAACTTGAATTGAGAAATCAATAAAGTGATGCGAAGTCCTTGATTGGAGGCATTATGTATTCGTAGAGACTAAGGGGCGGTCCAAACTCCACATTATATCTAGGCTTAATCTTCTTTATTTTTATCTCTTTTAATTTCCACACTTATTATTGTTTTATTGTTGTTTTTATTACTCTTATTATTACATTTAGTTGTTTATATCAGAAAAGAATTATAATTTATCTTTAAAACTCAATTTATTATCCTCCCTCTTGAGTTTAGCCTAGTGTTCTTCACTAATATGATTACTTATGTGATATAGTATGAAGTTTGGGCTATGTCACATTTCTATAGTATCTACATGTCTGACAAAGGAAGACAGAGTTGAGTAAGGTAGTGACACTTGATGTCACAAAATTTAATTGCATATAATAATTGGTACTTGGAAATTTTCTACATGATTAATTGCAAAAAGACTAAAGTTCAAATTCCAAATACAACATCGATCTTATTATTAAGATTAATGTTGGTGCCTTTTATCTATCCATGTAAGTGACCCATACATCTAAAATATGTATAGTTTCTAAGGGAAATTACAAATAATCTTCATAGATTTTAATTTAAGTGAAGATTTAGCTCCTAAACTCTTAAATATTGTAAATAACTCTCCGATTTTTTTAATAAATTGGCAATATAATTGAGATTTCCAATTTTAGTTAAAAAAAATCACATTATAGTAAAAGTTTAGAGTATCTTAAAATATATTTTGATAAGTTCAAGGGTGTGCTTGTACCAATATCAAAATTTAGAGGGATCATTTATCACTTACGTGTGTTATTTGCCAATTTATTAAAGTTTATGGGATAGTTTGTAATATTTGAAAACTTATGAAATAAATCTGTATTTAGATCAAAATTTAGGAGGCATTTGTATTTTCCCTTGAAATTTATTCCCGATAGATTTTCTTTTAATGGACAATTGCTTTTTCTCTACACTAGATGTTGTTGTTATTTGAATTGGTTTTCAAACCCCACATCCTGTTTGTCCACGTCTATTTTAAGCTATGAATTAGATCCATTTATCTTCATGATGGGGAAAAGAAATTGTTAATGAAGTACGAGTGCCAATGAAAACAATCAATTAAGCAAAATGCATTTTTTTCAAAAGTTCAATTTCTATGGAGGTAATTGTATTAATAATGAAAAAGAGCGAAATTGATAAGCTATCGATTTGAACATGATTCTCTATACAAATTATGTCTACTACTTATTGAGAGAGACTATTCATAATGTGATTGTTTTAATGAATATATCATGTGGTGCGGAATGACCTTATGGAGTAATTGTTCATTCTAAGCAAATGATATAATATCAAGCTTAAACTCTAATCAAATTTTTAGAGTTCAAGCTTAATTCAACATTTGAAAGCTCAAGTCCCACTAACTGGATTAGTTTTAAAATTTCAAGCTTGAAGAAGACTCAAAAAAACACTTAAAGTGTTCAGGCTCAAGTTTCACTTGACTAAACTTATTTAAGTTCTATTTATTTAGTAAATTTAAGCATCTGAGACTATTGTAATTTAATATTACGAGTATGGTCTTCTACCGAGATGGATTAGATTTGAATCTGATCTTCACCCAAGTTACAATATGTAATTTTTTTGGGGAAAAAAATTGCTGGGCTGGACCTTGATTAAGCTCATAAGTTAATTGAGCTAAATATTATGTAATTCGAGCTTGACTTGACAAATCAGTTGAGTGTTTAAGCTAAAGCTCAAGTTAATAATTACCGAGTTAAGTTCTAATAAATACTAAATAGAGCTCGAATGACTTATATCAATGCTTAACCAATTTATACTCCTAATTATATTGGGAAAAAATGCAAGAAAATATTTACATGGGAAAAAAAAGGTTACTTAGGACATATTTATAAGGGGTACTTGGCACAAATTCTCATGCTAAGTACCTCCTATTCCCTTATATTTGCTAAGAATCAAAGGTACTTAATTAGCTTATGTTAGTTCTATAAGTAACTCAATTCTTCTTCCCACTTTCTAACATGTGGTGTGACTATGTAAATATTTATCAAGCAAAGAGAGAGAGCCGATTATTGTTTAGCTTAGTCTTAGTCTGTTATTCAGAAGTCTTATATTTTGTCATTAGCTTAATTTTTGTTATTATAGCAGGTGTAGCATTAAGAAGTAGTTCAAACAGTTAGAAGTTAGTTGTACAGTTGTCATTCTATATACAACAATAAATAACCAAATTTGTTACACATTAATCGTGTATAAATACTCTTAGGGGATTAGAAGTCATTACTCTCTTGCTATATTTTCTGAAATCTCTATAATAATAGCAAAGTTTCCTTTCATTGTGAAATCGTTTGTTTATATACATTTTTCATATACTCTGTAGTAGTCGTATGAAGAACAAAAGTCTCTTGTTGTTGCAACTTACAACCTCACAAAGTCCACATGGTATCAGAGCAGGTAGCGTTGGACTTAGAGTGAATTTTGACATTGTAAGTCAGTTCTTTTTGCTCTGATCATGGTGTTAGTTGAATAGAATGTTTTAGATTTTTTTTATATTTTTGGTTTCGACAATCTAAACATGATGTTAGGAAATGTCATATTTAATGGGAAGAATTTCATTGCCTGGAATAGATCTTTAAAACTTGGTCTAGGTGCAAAATTAAAACTAGGTTTCATCGATGGATCAATTGCTAAACCTAGAGCTAACTCATTGGATTTGGTGAAATGGTTAAGATGTGATTATATGGTCAGATCTTGGATGATTAATTCTATGAATTTTGAATTATCACCAAATTACTTGTATGTGCAATTTGCTCGTGATCTTTCGCTAGAAATAGAAGGGTGGTATAGGCATATGAATGGACCCTTAGTGTATCTGTTGCAGCAAGAAATAAGCAACTTGAAACAAGGAAATCAGTTCATGTCAACATATTATAATAGTTTAAAGAAGATCTGGGATGAGTTATAAGTGATTAGGCCATATCTTGATTGTACACGTTGACGTCTAGCATATTATACATGTGATGTTAAAGCTAGAATTGCTGAGTTTGAATAAGAAAACAAGCTTGTTCAGTTCTTGATGGGCTTGTCAAACGGCTTTGAGCATTTAAGAAGTCAAATGCTTGGAATGGATCCACTTCCTTCAACGAGCTAAGCTTTTTACTTGGTTCAGTAAGTTGAAACACAAAGGCATATTACATATGGTTTAGGATCATATATTGATGTAATAGCTTGTTATACAAATAAAGATTCAATTGATAAAAGAAGGTAAAAAACAACAAGTAGTAAAGCTTATTACAAATATTGTAAGTCTGAAGGATGTACAATTGAAACATGTTTTCAAATAATTGGATATTTGGATTGGTACAAACGAAGAAAAATCACAAAGAAGAGCAAGGTCACTAGTGTAGCACATGTTTCTTTGAACGATGAAAGAACTGATGCAAATTATGAGACTCCTTTTTATCAAACTTTGATTAACTCTATCTCTTTTGATAGCAATTTAGGGACTAATGTAGATCTAACTCTAGTATAAAAAGTTTGCCAAGAGACAATGAAAATGTTTAAAGGCAAACAAGTCATGGAGGATCAATGTACATCAGTTGTCAATATGATTCAAGCAGCAGGTAATGTTCATTTATCAGGTATAGTTTCTTCTTAGTCTGAATGTTTAAGTCTTGTATGAATCAAATTTAACTCATGGATCATAGATACGGGAGAAACTGATCATATGACTCCTCATGTAAGTTTACTCTCAAAACAACATTGCTTATCTAAACCAATATTTGTGAGACTGCCTGTTGGGACACTTAAAACTGTTAGCATAATTGGCACTGTTAAATTGTTGTCCAATCTAGAACTGCCTAATGTATTACTTGGGTAAGGTTTTACACAAAACTTGTTGTCAATGAATAAGCTTACTTAAGATCATAATTTAACTGTAGTTTTATTAATAAAGTGTGTGTTTTACAAGGCTAAAAGAATAAGCCTATTGCTACGGCTAAGATTGTTAGTGGTCTCTATTTTCTAGATTGTAATAAAAATGTTACTAGTTCCTCTCATGTGAATGATATTTCAGAATGCACTAAAGTTGACATAAATAGATTTCAACTAGTTCATGCTAGGTTGGGTCATATCTCTTTGGAAAAAACTTAGACATTTAGGAATTTGCTCCATTCCAACTTCAACAGATTTTTGTTGTCACATTTGCAATATATCCAAAATATATAGAATGCCCTTTGTTTGAAGTGAATCTCATGCTCAGTTAGCATTTGATCTTTTGCATGTTGATCTATGAGGGCCATATAGGTTAACTTCATTAACAAGTGCAAAGTATTTCTTAATAGTTTTAGATAATTATAACCGAAGCACTTGGACTTTTATGCTGAATGACAAATCACAAGTATGTTTAGTGTTAACAAAATTCTTTAAATATGTTCAAACTCAATTTTGTATGGTTAAGCAATTAGAACTAATAATGGCACTAAATTTATTTCATTTGCTTGTAAAATTTTGTTTGAAAAATTATGAATCACTCATTAAAGGACTTTGACTTATTCCTTACAACAGATTGGTCGGGATGAGCGCAAGCACTGGCATCTTCTTGATACTTTTAGAGCCGTTAGGTTGCAAGCTGATATTCCTAAGGAATTATAGAGTGAATGTGTTTTAGCTACTACTCATTTGATCAATAGGATGCCTATGCCTTTATTAAATTGGAAAACTCCATATGAGCTTCTTTTCCACCAAAAACCAAAGTATGATCATCTTAGGACAATTGGATGTTTGTCTTATGTAGCTTCACAACCAGCTCCTTCTAATAAATTTGAGTTCTATGGTATATAGTGTGTCTTTTTAGGATACTTATAGTGTCAAAGAGGGTATAAAGTTTTTGATGTTAATACAAAGAGAATTTTCGGAAGCAGGGATGTTAAGTTTTATGAGCATATATTTCCTTTTAGAGAGTGTTTGTCAAAAAAGATATTCGAATCCCCTGTGTATGAGTTTCCTATATCTAGTACTCCTTGATCACAAGTCATACTTTCTACTAATGATATTCCTACTCCTTGTTCTTCATCAATCTTAGGTGTTGATTCAAATGTTCCATCTCTTTCCCATAATAGCTCATAATCAGTTCTTTGTCACTCTACACGAATCAAATAGTCACCTAAGTGGCTAGATGATTTTGTTTACACTATTAATTCTTTACACACAACACAAGTTTTCTCAAATTCATCCATTCCATTACTTATCATCCTTTGTTCACTAGTCAATGATCTTAAAATTATTCAACCGATTTTGTTGTGGCTTTAGCTAATGTTCTAACTGTTCCAAAGCCAAACTTTTATTCAAAGGCTGTCAAACATAGTGAATGGATAACAGCCATAAATCAAGAGCTAGATGCTTTAGAGGAAAAGGGAACTTCAAAGCTTACATGTTTGCCTAAAAGGAAAAAGGCTATAGGTAACAAGTGGGTTTATTAGGTCAAGTGGAGGCCAGATGGTTCTATAGAGCATTATAAAGCTCGAATGGTTGTCAAAGGATTCACTCAAGTTGCTGGTAAAGATTACACAAAAACTTTTTCACCTGTTGTTAAACTAGGTTCATTCAGAATTTTTATTGCTGTGGTTGCAACTAAAGGATGGCCTTTATACCAAATAGACATCAATAATGACTTTCTTCATGGACATTTAGATGAAGAGATCTATATGTACCCTCCTTTAGGCTATTCTAAGGCATAATCAAATTAGGTTTATAAGCTCAAAAGATCACTTTATGGCTTGAAGCAAGTTTCTCGCTAATGGAATCTTGAAATCTCTCACTTCTTGATTAAATATGGTTTCAAACAATCCAACTGTGATTATTCTTTGTTTGTGCGACATGATTTTAATGGATTTCTTGCAATTTTGCTTTATGTTGATGATATGTTGATAAGTGACACTAATGAGTCATCCATTACAACACTTAAAGTTGCTTTGTACTCTAAGTTCACTATTAGGGACCTTGGTTATGCTTGCTTCTTTCTTAGGTTAGAACTGTGTCACACGGATGAAGGTTTGCTTCTTAACCAATGAAAATACTTGCTCAATGTTCTTGCTAATGCAAGCCTTATTGGTGCAAAACTAGTCTCTACAATCTTGCCATCTAGTGTCAAATTTGATAACACGATTGGTACTCTTCTTGACAAACCTTCTTTTTATAGGAGACTAGTAGGATGGCTATTTTATCTCACATTAACAAGGCTAGACATAGATTTGTATTACATTACTTTAGCTAGTTCCTTGTTGCTCCTCATTCAACACATTTATAGGGCATTTTTCATCTCCTTAAGTACCTTAAAGGGAACTTCTCCACTCGGACTATATTATCTTGTTACTAACTCTTTGTCACTTTTAGGTTACTTTGACAGTAATTGGGCTTCTTACCCTATTGATCGAAAATCTGTAAGCAATTATTGCATTTTTTTTAGGCCCACACTTGTATCTTGGAAATGTAAGAAACAATGCATTATAGCCACTTCCAATACTAAAACTAAGTATAGAAGCCTTTCTTTTACTACAAAAGAGTTGCTTTGGATCTCCTATGTTTTACAAGATCTTGCGATTGATGTCAAATTTCCACTTCCTCTTTGTTGTGATAACTGTTTTGCATAGTTGCTTGCTTGCAATCCATGCCTTCACAATTATACTAAGCACATTTTTGTTGACATACACTTTATGCATGACCAAGTTCAAAATGGAAAATAGCAGATAATCCATATTCCTTCTAAACTTTAACTTGTTGATTCACTTACTAAGGCAATTCCTTCAACCATACTTCAATTTCTCAATGCTAAGTTGGGGCTAAAGTTGGGTCTTAGAGTAGCCTTAATTTTTGGGGTGGGTAAAGAGAGAGAGAGTCAGTTATTATTTAGCTTAATCTTAGTATGTTATTTAGAAGTCTTATATTTTGTTATTATAGCACGTGGAGTATAAGGAAGTAGTTCATACAGTTAGAAATTAGTTGTATAGCTGACATTCTATATACAGTTGTAAATAACAAAATTTGTTACACACTGATCATGTATAAATACTTTTAGGGAATTAGAAGAGTCATTACTATCTTACTGTATTTTCTAAAATCTCTGTAATAATAGTAAAGTTTCCTTTCATTTCGAAATCCTCTGTTTGTATACATTTTTCATATACTTTGTAGCAGTTGTACGAAGAACAGAAGTCACTTGCTGTTGCAACCTTGCGAAGTCCACATGTGGGGCCATTTGGCGCTTTAAAATGTGCCGATCAATATATATATATATATATATATATATATATTTAGAGTAAAGTAGCGTTTGAGATATAAAACAAAACCATTGCAATATATGAAATTAACAAAAGTTTACTGCATGCATCTATCAACTTTGTAATTCCAGTTATTAATTATTGCAACCAGTAATTTCGTTGCATTCATGTTTTCCCATCCACTTATTTTGTTTTCAAATTCCCAATTCCAGTTTCGTTGCGTTAATTTCCGGGAAAATATTTAGTATTCCATTTTTTAAAATTATTAATGTTCCTTTTTTCTATTTTTTCCATAATAAAAAATAAATTAATATTGTAATATGTAATATTAGTGAAATAATTCTTTCATATTTGAAAATGTCTAAATAATATTTTTATATTGCTTGAAAAGTAATGAAAATATGAGATTCATAAAAAAAAAAATTAAAAATAATAAATAATTTTGATAAAATACCTTTTTATAAAGTAAAAAATTATTTAAAGAAATGAATTATGGAAAATGCTAACATGACATATCAATCAACTCCTTAATTACCTTGTTTGTAAACATGGTCTTCTATCTCATCGCTGTAAAGGTATCGTTCTGCCGCATCGCTAGTATCGCCCATGTGGCATTTTATATAAATGCTTGACAGGCAGGCTCCGAACATGCGCAGTTGACTCAGGTTAACGTTAGGCATGACTTGTGAGTGTTGCCATCAACGCCCATCTAGAATAATTAAATGCCTTGCTCCATGCAACTTCGGCACCTAGAATACAGGAAATAAGTTTTAAAATGTCATATAAATCGATAAATAAAACGTAATTATTAATAAAATTTTAATATATAAAAATATAATAGATATTTTTTTTAATTAAACATCCATGAAAATAAAAAAAAAAAGAAGAAGAAAAGAAGAAAAGACATTTAGTACTATATTTAGCAATCGTGAAATCAATAAAAAGGTATGAGAATAGAAGGAAATAAGTGAAAAATATTAGAAAGACAATGGAAATCAAGAGAAATAAGTGGAAATAATTTGATTTTTAATGCCTTTCAGTTTCTCTCAATATTTGAAGAGACATGGGTGGGAATGAGTAAAAATAACATAAAATTATCAATATGCACAGTAAAGCAAAACTAAAAGGACCAAATAAAGGATATTTTAGTCCACCTAAGTATTTTGATTGTCTCATTTTCCTTTCTTATCTCAACCAAACAATATTAAAAGGAAACATTTTATCCCATTTCCTTCCATTTCCATTCTATAAATCCACACAAGAATTTACAGTTCTTTTCGTTTTTTTTTTTTCTCTTTTCCATTTTGTTTTCGTAAAATTGCCAAGTATGGTGTAAGTGATTGACCCGAGTTTCGAAGCCTTGTTTTAAAGTCATTATTGAAACGTGCGATGAGTGGAATGTGGTTTGTGTGTACTTTTGAGTGTCAAACCAAAATCTATCTGCTTTATATCTGTTTAGTTCAATTTTTTATTCCAAGGATTTTTTGCTTTTTAACATTTTTTTTCCTACCATTTCTTTCATGGTCATATTTTAACTAATCTTATTTTTATTTGCATTTTTCTTCACAATGATGTCTATAATAAAAAGATACAATTACTTTTCACCTATACGATCATTGACTATATATCAAGAGCTATAGATGTTATGATTTTCAACATTAGAATAATTTAGAATTAATTACAATAAAGTGGAATAAATTTACTAAAATAAACTCAATAACATAGAAAAGATGGAATAAAGACTCTTCCATATAGGTTATGAATCATTTTCTTTTTATTTTTTTTTAATAATAGGATTTGATTTGATTTAAAAAGACTCGACTCGTATAAATTACTAAGTCAAATATTCAAACAATTTAGTGGATCCAACCAAGACACATTGTGGATCGATTTAATGAATACCATAGTTGAGATGTGCATTGCTCTTCGAAATTGAATATTGCTCTTGACAATGCATTCCTTTTCTTTTCATCTGCTCTAGAAGATATGATTCATACCATTCAAATATGCACAAGAATAATAAATATTATCGACACACCAACCAAAGAGATGGTTGTATAAAACTCTGATTAGAGCAACTCTTTTAATAGCTGAAGCGGTAAATATTTCTTTAAAAACACAAATTATATATAGAGAATGAAAAACCAATACTCTAACTCTGAAGAAAATCTCTCAAAGGAGATAAAAAAAAAAAAAAAATACCTAAATAAAGTTTTAAACCTAGAAGATTGAAATATTCTATTTAAGCCCGTTCACTTCCCTTCAAATACTATGCATTATCTTCAATACTTAGTCCAAATCAATGGACCTGATGAGTAATGATAGCATATCAGATGCACCAAATTAGGGTAAAAAGAAAAAAATAAAATAAACCTTACTAACTCCTAATGTCAGATAGTTTAGATGAGGGCGACACGGCAGATAATTTGTCTAAATTCTTGATTCAAAAATCTATTTTGATAAGATAAAATAAGTTAAAGCTATCCTTAAATATATTTATAATTTGTATAGACAGCTCTCAACCTTTGTGGTTAGAGCTTGTGGTAAGTATATGCCCACATTCTTTGCAAATGCACTGATGAGCTGACATGAAAGCCGATGTGGCAATGTTTAACAATAATAAAAGATAAAAAAGAGAGAGAGAGAGAGAGGAAATAAAATGAGAATAAATGGAAGAGAGAAGAAATGGAATGGGAAAAAGAGAATCTTTCGGCTCTATTTCAGAAGATTAAAGCACGCCGAAAAGCAAAAATCATGACGTTAATATTAAGAAACCATCCAACAACTAGAATATACAATTACTACAAATCGAATACGTGTAGAAATCCACGATTGAAGACTTTGACATAGAAAAACCTATGGTATACGTGCTTACACCTCTAACCCCAAATCCAATACCTAAGATTAGACCTTTGTGAAGTTATGATGTAATTAGCATTCAAATTAAGGATCTGTTATGACACATCCAACACATTATCCGATCCAACATCCAACACACGTGTGTGTGTTTGTTTGTGAGAGAGAGAGGAGGTAATGTGACTTGAATGAATTAAAAGCTTGTCTGTCATGTATTAGCCAATATTGAGAAGTCTCAATTATTTTTACATGGCAGTATTATAATTTATATTTCAACTTTTTTACCTATAATAATTATACACATGTAATTTCAACTTATTTAATAATAACTATTTATACCTTAGATAGTTCAATCAATATAACAAGTCAATTAGGCGATTGTCTCCTACCATTAGTGGGTTTGATAACCCATATTTTTAAAGTGGATCATGACACACCATTTTACAGTAGGTAGCTGATACTTGTAAGGGGTCGTGTTACCCCTCTAAGGTTGTAGGCAGTTACTTAATTGGCTTATTGTCAATAAATTAGAGTTAATTAAGATATAAAAGATAACAATGAATTTTTCAATTAAGTATATAATTTGGTAAGTTTAAACTTGAGATATATAAATGTAAAAGTGATAAAATCGAGGTATAAATTGTAACATTAATCCTTGTTTTTATCAAATAGGAATTCAAGAAAAAAGTCATTATGATTATACTTAAAAAAAAAATTAATTTCTATTAGTATGGAGGTATAGAGTGTCGGATTTGATTTTAGCTTTAAGCCTAAAATTGAGCTGGAAATGACTCTTTCTTAAGGTTTCTAAATTTCATTGAGAGGATGTGACAGGTTTTAGAGAATTAAGCCTATGAAAACAAGATGATTAAATGAGATTTGGTATTGGTGGGCTTAGAGTAAAGATTGATAGAGTGGTCCATTTGCTCTTAACCTTTCTCTAAAAGGTCAATGCATTAAAAAGAGGTTTTTATTTAGGCTTGGACCCAAAATAAGCCCATGAAGGGGGAACTAATTCTGGCCATTGATTGTCATTACAATCAATGGATGACATCAATAGTCAACTTCTATAAATACCTAAGGATGGGAGGAATTTGATCACAAACCCCGGTATGGTATCAGAATGGAATTTCAAAAGATTAAATAGTAAGACTAAGCAAAAAAACCATGAACCGTTAACTGAAAGATGAACCAAACCGAAAATTCGATTTTTTTACATACAGTTCTATTTGGTATTGGTGTCTTGGTTCATGGTTTGGTTTAATGTAGCGAACTAAACCGAATCAATTTTATTAAAAAAAAAAATCAATAGTCTTTAGTTTGTAAGTCGGTGATTTTATATGATCTAGTTTCATGTCTTTGTTCAGAGCACATCTTAAGAATAAGGGATTTGTCCATAAGAAAGATGGCTATAATATAAATTTCACCCAACCAATCAAATGTGGTAACTTATGCAACATAATGGAACTTTGATCTTATTACTAGAGGTCATAATATGGAATAATTAGTTCTACAGAGACTAAACTAACACTTCTCCTCCCTACATTGTCTGTAGATATTGGTTAGAGTACTATTTAATGTCTGATTTCTTACTTATTTTAAGTTTATAAGTTGTCCTCTCTTTTTTTCCTTTTAACATCTACATTATTTTCATAAGCAATTAAGTATACAATATATTTCTACTTTTCAATATTATCTTTGTAAATTTCACATCACTTTTAATTATCAAGATTTAATATTTAGAAAAAAAATGGTTTGAACAACGAACCAAACTATTTAATTTTAGGTTCGAAAAACTTAGAAACCAAACTGTATGGTTAGGTTCAGCTGTTAATTTTAGATTCAGTTTAATTTGATAGAAGCGAATCATACTGGATCAAATCGTGCTTGCCCTTGTTAAATAGAGGAAATGAAAAACTTCTTACCTCTCAATAAGAATAGTGAAGTATGATGCTTTCTAGCTCTTCCATTAGTCACGTATCCGTTTGAGCTTTTGATAGTATTTGCTTCTTCTCCGTTTCTCCTTGGATCATCCTATAAATGCTATTCTGCGTCACTTCTTTGAGTCACGTGAAAAATGAGATATACTTTATACACATATGACTATGTCACGTGTAAAATGAGATACACTTTATACACTTATGACTATCTTATTCAAACCATATACCTACCGGTGGAATCCTAAAGAGAAGAACAATCCCATCTTTACAGTTCTACATATATTTTGAAAAAAAAAAAAAACAATTGAACAAACTGAATTAATTAGTTTTGTTTCTAATACAAATGGTGTAAGATGGTTTTATCGATTCTCGACATAATCATGTCGAGAACACTTACGTTTACTTTTCTAGGTCGTATTAAAAATTCAACTACTTTTGGAAGCGCACGAAGGGAAGAGGCATCGTTGGCATTGATGGAGAGACTGGAAGTGCCGACAATTGGTTAGTTGGACAGCCAGGTCCTACTCCTATATAAGCAAGTGAATGGAGAAAAACGGTCATCTTTGGCTTTTTGTTCTTTTTTTCTTTTTCATCATTTTACCTTTCCTATATATTCTTTTTATATAATGTGGATATATTTTTTTCATCATTTTTTTTCCCATATAAAATTTTTTGCCAACTTATTCTCCACATTTAAAAAAAATAGTGGGAACAATGTTATTATATGAAGAAAGCACTTAATTTTAGGGTAAATTACAAACACGTGAACTATATTATTATGCTTAGAGCTGGCAATTTGAGACCCTAACTTGTAAACTCGAAATAATACGACACGCTTATAAACGAGTTTAAATCAAGAAAAGTCAACGTAAATAATAAATACGTCAAAGCTGGATATGACACGTTTAAATTTGTATCTGCATTCAGGTTTGGATCCCAAACTCGTTTAGGAATCCATTTATTTAATAGGTCTCAAACCAGGTTTTGAGTTCCATCATTAAACCTATTTATCATTAATAATTATTATAGTACTTACATTTGATTTGATTTTATTCTTATTTTACTAACTACCTACAATAGTTTTCTATTTTCATATTACACTAGGGTTTCTTTTTTGATTTTTGGCTTTTATTCTTCCCACTTCCAACCATAGTGCTCACTGTTACGCCCCGAAGCGGTAGAGTCGTAACAACCCTGCCGTGTAAACCATCATAAAATAGAAGTTGGCCTTACAACTGCTATCCTAAACCTGATCTACACAAGGCGTCCGCAACTAACTCGCTTTCAAGTAGACAGTTTGTAATTTAAATAAATCATTTACCTATAAAAGTGAGGAATTATATATATATATATATATGTTATAATTCAATTATTGTAGTTAAAGTTTACAATATTTCTCTATAGTATATGTCATAGTTATTACAGTATTTAGAAATGAAAAATTCTAAAGTAAAAGCTTAAACCTTAAAAATATATGTTTATTCTTCATATGTTTTTCCTCACTCCTCAGGATCCAGCAGTTGTTAGCTTCAGAGTAGTGGTTTGCCGCTTCTTAGCCAGCACCTACACGACGTCTATAGAGATATGAGCAACCACAGCTCAGTAAGTTAGGATGGAGGATTTAAAACTATACCATACACACAACAAGGTTTTCAATCACTTATTAGGTGCAATGCATGTGCAAGCAAATACCATCGCACGACGTTGTCCGGCCCGTCGTGAGATTAGAGAAATTGCGCCCGCTTTAATTCGGGTTGAGGAGTTGTCGTTAATGCAACAACTCATGACCAAACTTAGGCTTGTGTAATGGAGACCTGGCTCCTCCCGCGACTACCTTCGAACTACTGTCTTCACCCCCGCCGCGACATCCTCTCCTGTCACTTAGTTCGACTGAGGATAAAGAAAGGACCATTTTGCAATCCTGCGCTATTCCTTTCGAAGGGGTCGATATTTGGCTGGAGACTCCTAATTCCCCTAACGGGTTGCCATGCATGTCCGATTATGATTACTAGTCGTATATTTGATTAAGTCCAGTTTAGAGTGATCAATTATTATATACAAATTATACAATATATGTCAGAACAACAAACAGAATCATAGCATCACCCATAATCAAGCACATGCACACATTCGACTATCTAACAAACACAACCAAGCATAATCTTAAGCCTCCAAATACAGTATCGTATTAATCCCAACTTACCTCGACTCCTCGCTCACTCACTCGAGGTCCGATTTGCTCAGGCCATCGCCGATCATCCCTATAACACAAACATGGTTTCAGTTTTTTTCATATAACTATTATAGGTTCGTTTTATCCTATAACGCTTATTGTTATGTTTTATTTAGGGTTTAAGATACCTAATTATCTAGGTCTTAAGTCTTTTACAATTATTTTAGGTTTAGGATTAAGTTCGGGTTTGGGTTCCGCATCGATTTTTAAATTAGGTTCTAGTTCGATTTTTAAGTATGGTTTTATACTCGAATCCTAGAAATTCGTTTCAACTCATAATGTGAAATTAATCACATTACTTCCCAATCTCCTAAATACCATCATTACCATTAATTAGTATTTTATTCCACCCGGTACACTTAAATCCTTATTTGTGTACCGAATTTACTCTTAATGTGAAAAATTTTTACATTTTTCATATAATTCAATAAATTCAAGTTTCCTATCGAATTTATTGTACATTTTTATTATTCTCAAAATATCAATTTTTATTATAATATTTTCTATTTATTATATTTCTAAAAAATTACATATTATATATTATTATCTTTTAAGTACATAATGCACTTCTAATATTTCTATTACCCTAATTACCACCTCTAACATCAATTATCATTTCAAAATGTCTAAATTCATCCTAGCTCAGGTTTTACACCTAATTATCCTAATTTACAAAATTAACTTATAATTTACTGTGTTTTTCTATTACTAATTTACTACATAATTAACCTAATAATTATATCTAATACCCTAAATGCTACAAGTATCATAATCTATCAAATTTCCACATCCTAAAACATCTACTTATTCACTAAGTCAGTAATTAATAATTTAATTACTTAATTAACCTTAAATTACCCATTTTATGTTTCATTTTAAGGCCTAAAAATTATCTAAAAATTTCGAAAATTAATTTTTGAAAATGGGCTTCATACACTGTTCTATATCATCTAAGTAATCTACACAAAAATTTTGGGCTTCAAAACTATACTTCTAAGGTCATTTATTTCTAAACCGAAATGTGTTCGGTTTTGCACGATTTCTTAAGGACCATATATTACGGGGTATGTATTCATCAAAATAATATTTTTTCTACAAACTACATACAAAAATATCCTAGAATAACAAAATTCATAATTTTATAATAATATTTACTATTTTTACAAAATTACACAAGAATCGGGCTGAAAATTGGACCACCGGTTTAGGTGGCTCCGGCCACCGCCGGCCGCCGTGGCCTTATCGGCCAGCCTGGGCGCTACCACCATCGTATGGTGGTGGTGGTGGCCGTCCACTTCCAGCTGCTCGTCTGGTGGGGGTTCCCTTTAAAAGCCCTAACTGCACAGTTTTTCTTATTTTTTTTCTAACTCGAATTTTTCTCTCAATTTTTGCCTCTCCCAAATTTTCTCTGATTTGTAACTGTCCAAATGAGCTTCTGAATTTTTCCTGCTATTTATAGGGCTTTAGGGGATTTATTGTGCATTAAATAGGATAAGACAATTGCCTTATCCCTTAATTTTTTGCTTTTGTGTTGTCTTAATTTAATTGGTCGAATTTTTTCTTATTTTTACCAGCTGCCATGACCCAATTCTAGATGATTCATGATTTTTTTTTATTTTTTCTTAATTAATTATGAATTTTCTTTAAGCATTTAGTATTATTTTAGCACATTTCGCATATTTTAAGTAATTACGCGTATTTATACTTACATGTAAATTCATATATAGTACCAATAAATATTCTTAAATATTATTTAGGTCATTCTATTATTTTTAGTATACATATAATCTATCTCTAGTAATTTGTCAGTTATTAGATTACGCGTTTTGCCTTTTCAGTAATTAGCAATTATTATGCTTAAAATTTGAAAATTTTATAGTCTCCTATTTTATTACTTATTTTCTTAAATTTAAGTTTACAGGATCATTTTTATTAATATTTCTCTTAATAGTTTATAATTTGGGTTTGATCGGATCCTTTAACCGATCGTCCAAAACATTATGTTCTAGTTCAATCCTATCGTCAATTGGCTTAACTTTGGGGCTTACACTCACAAGACTTAGAAATTCCTCATCCTCTGTTGTTACTTGTCTACTCGTCTTTGTAAATCACAAATCACAAAATAAAGATAATTTTGCTATTCTTCAACAAATTACATAGTGTGAGACTTTTAGTTTGTATATCTCCAATTAATTTTATCGTGTTATTGAATTATACCATATTATTTCATTATTTGCAAATAGATAGTTCTAGATCGTGGATTTTCTCAATGAATTCATTGAGGTTCTTTTCTTTGTTTCTTTTACAACTATATATTATATTTACACTTTTGAAGTTAATTCAATTTCATATGTCTGTTTATAATTTTTTATGTTGTCTAAGAATTTAAATTTTTTAAAAGTATGCAAATCCTTATGGATGCCACCAAATCTAAATTGGGGCTATATTCAGATGAGGAACGACACACAATGGTTGAGATGGATGTATTGAGTTACTCAAAAGCCAATCAATTCTAATATCCTCAAGTTATAAGAACGACACATAATATCTTAAGCATGCTGATATTTACAATAGCTTTAAAATCTCTAGAGATCTAATTCTTGATGAACTTAGAGCTCATTGAAGCAAAAAATTGTAAAAACTAAGGAATGGCACTATGGAAAAGAAGATAGTAAACTAAACTATTTTTCAAAAATTTTCAATGTAGTATATTTTATTGTTTTTTTTTTTGTTATGTATAAATTCTTTTATCATCTCCTTTGAAAATCTCACATAAAATGTAGTGAATTTGGAAATCAATTGTAATGATCCAAAAACTGAAATACTACAGCTTAGCACATATCCTTGAGATCTATTGATACGTCAAGTGCGCATGAATGTTTAACTAAAAATCTTCAAACAATTACATTTTAACCCCCAAATAATTTCATAAAATTTCATTCTTTAATCAATCTCTAAACAAAACTAAAGGAATCTCTTAAACCCTAAAACAAGAAACACTTATCATAAATAAAATTTTAACTAGCATATTTTAGAAGTCAACTTCATAACGCTAAAATTAACCGTCACTCCCCAACCTAGTAATTTTGGTAGTAGTCTCCAAATTCAATAATTTCTGTAATTTTTATTAAAATATTTTCACTTGAAAAATAGTATAGAGTGAGTCTTAACCCAATATGGAATGTGACAATCGCATGTGTGAGAACATATAACCTCCAATCATATACACAATACAAATGGAATAATGTAACAACGGATAATCACCATTTAATTATCTTTAATTTTGATCCAACAAGTAATATAGGTGTACTCACAACCTTGACATACATATATAATAATACCATATAGTATTAATGCTAAGTCTTCCCTAACACTTTAGAAATCATGAATCATCCTAAATTTACCTGAATCATCTCCATCTAAGACTTTACTTAGGAGACTGTCATGTAAAGATCATCGAAGTGCTACCTTGAGATTACTAATCCTCCTAATCCCTTGGGTCCAATTAAGTACAATGCACTATAATACATTTAAGGTCAAATAATTATTTAATTCGATTTTTATTGTCTAAACTAATAACCACAAATAAATGAGCAAGTATCCTATACTTGAACTGTCGTAACCACGAGAAGCAAATGAAGTCTCAAGCTCAAAACTTGACCATAAGTAACACCATACTTAAAATTTTTTCCTAAACAACCTATTATCCTCTCGCACCCCCCTCCTAAACATAATACCATATATATGCTCTTAAAATATATATAGTTTAATCTTGACTCAATGTAGTTTATGAAATATTAATCATTAATAAAATAATTTGAGTAAATGCAACAAATTTATTGGATAAGTTTTATGGAATGAAGAGTTGAAATAGAGAATGAAAGGATTTGGAGTATTCGACTGTATTGCTCAATACAGCCATGCTCTTAGCTGTGCTCCCAACACAGCTTAATAACTACTTTTGTACGATTACCCTTTGACCATATATATACCCCAAATCCGATCCTTCACAGAACACTCTTTTACCCTTGAGTTTCCTAGTGCCAAAATCCTTCCTTACATGCTTCTACATCCTTTAATCATCAATACAACTTGTCCTCTGAATCAATTTGTCAAAATATCTAAAACAACAACAATGTTCATAAAACCAAAAGAAACAAGAGATTTAAGATAAGAGCTTACGTTTGGGGCTGAAATCCACTCATCACACTTGGATTCCCGAGGTTATGAATTGCGAAAGATAATCTCTAATTTGTTCTCTACTAAAACCCTAGAGGGGAAAATGAATTTTAGTCCAATATTTGATTAGACTTGTCATGAAATCTCAAAATCGAGTCTTACCTTTGATCTTTCTCCTTCAATGTTGTAAAAATAGATTTGAATCTTGATTTGGAGTGAATTCATGTGGGAAATCTATCTAAATTGATGCCGTGCACGTAAGAGGTGAGAAGGAAAGGACGAGAGTTGTCTAGCTTATTCTTTTATAAAAATTGGGCTTTTAAGACTTTCTAAAATGCCCATAACACCCTTGACCCCTTTTGTTATTTTTGTAACTCTTCTTTCTTTTATTATTGTTTATGTTTTACATCAGAGCTAGTGGCAAAATTCACTTAAGCCAAGGTTTCACTTAAATTAGTGATGTTATGTAACTTGAAATTTAAAATTTCTTATATTTTTTTAAATTTTGTTTTACTAAAACTTTTATTTTGAATTATAACTTTTATGTTAAGTGTTAATCTTATGTAATTCATGTATTTGTAAAACTTAAATATTATTATTCCCTTAGCCCTTTTGTATCTATATATATTTCATAGATTTATTTATAACATTTTAATCGATAAACAAGTTCAATTCGAATACTAAACACGCTCATTAAATAGATTGGACTATAGGCCTATGTTTTCAAATACGATTAATCAGGGTTGTATCACAAGTTCAAGATTTCCTAATTATAAACCCGTTTATACACAAATACAGATATGGCATAATAATTAGAATGTTAGCTTTAATTGGACTTTTTATAAATAGGTGACTTGAGTTATTTTATTTTTGATAAACACATGAGCCAACTTCTTAATTTTATGTTATTACGTATAAGGGATACTTGATATATTCCTATTGGTTGACTGATTTGTTAAATAATATAAGTAAATAAAATTAATATATTTTATTAGAAAATAGAGAAAATTAATTAAAAAAGCAAAAAACAAAAAACCGTAGTCTACCGATGCGACGATCAATGATTGTTCTTTTTTATAATTTACTTATGAATCAATTCAAGTGAACTATGAACCCAAAGCATAATAAATGAATCTTTGATTAGTGAAGTAATGAGTACGACACAACAAAAATAATCATAACCAATCGAGAAGAATCTAATTGGGAGAGTTCAAATACTTATCGGCATAGAAATCAATACCGACAATGTGGAGAGGATAACGACAGTTCTAGCACGACCATCGAGGCAGATTCAGGTTCCCCGAGAAGCGATAGCTCCCTTCCTTATCTTCCGTCGTCTTCACGTTTTTCTTCATCCTCTTCGTCTTTGTCTTCTATTACTTGGATTTTCAGGAAAAAACTCCACCACACCCCACCCCAAAAACCCACACACCGCGCACCCCCCACCCCACCCCTTTTTTTTTTTTTTTTTT